>JACVBY030000627.1:1813606-2226046 GCA_017589505.3 Metroxylon sagu
ACTTGCCCTTTCTCGCAATTAAAAGCTCCATCAATTGAATGTAAACAATATCTTCCTTCAAGCAAGCTCAATGAGGAGAGGCTTGTTACATGAAGTAACCACTTGACTTTGTTGATCCCAATTTGTTTGGATATGTTTGTCATCTTTCTAAGGCGATTTATAGGTGCTCAACCAAGCTCTGAAAAGAATGGTATATCACCTTTAGTTTATTTCTTCTTGCTTTGGATTTTTAAAACTTTTTAAGTTAATGCCTCTCTATTTTTTTATTTCCATGATGGTGTTGTTATTTATATTTTTAATTTAGTGTGGATGATTTAATCATTATTGGCAGCCATTCTCACTTTATTACTCTGTTTTGTGCTTGAGCTATCCAAGTTGTTTTTAGTTTAGGATTTAGAAAATCTTATTTACTTTTTTGGCATTTCGAGATGGTCTCCACTCCTTATGGGCTATTTCTTTCTTAGCACAAATACATTGCGGATGTCCTTAACCCTACTAACATGTACGGAGCTAAGGGCTTAAAGCGCTTCTATGTCTACTCTCTATATTTTTGTCTTTGCTTAATAGCCTCGGTATCATCGAATCCTTGGTGCATTTTAGTATCTCTTATTGATATGATCGAATATAACTTATTCGGTCAATAAGCCCTTTTAGTATATGCACCAACTTACCCCAGAATCTAGTGGTTAGCACTTAAAAGACTTATATGTTATCTAAAGGAACCAATCCATCATTTTCTTTCTTTCGGCAAGATGCTTCTCTTAATTTATATTTCTTTTTAGAATTTCAATTTGGGCAAAGTGACTTGTAATGATCAATGTTCAGCCAGTTTGCACATATTATTTATTGTTGCCCAAAGCTAAGCAACCCAAGAGGGGGAGTGAATTTGATTCTTTAAAAATTTTTAGCAAGTATGTGCAATATTTTCAAAAACAATGAAATCTGTATGAGAGTGGAGTGATGATTGGAAGAACAAATAACAAAAATAATAATCGCACACAAACACGAGAGATTTATAGTAGTCGATGCCAATCCTTGCACCCTCGTCCACTCCCCAAAAATCCCTTGAAAAATTTTCTCCACTAATCATTCAACAAACGATTATAATCCTAGCTAACCCAACTAGCTTCTTGTTTCTCGAGCACTGGGGACCTTACCCTGGCCTATTCGGTAGCTTTCTTATTTATCGAGGCATAAGGAAGCCTTACAAGTCACCAATTTTGGGTTTGGTGCACCCTACACAAGTTTAAAACCAAGTTGAAACTCAAACAAGCATACAAAGAGCAAAGATGCGGGATAAACATGTCTCCCCTTAATAAGCAAATGGAATAATAATGACACTTTACAGATTTCTGAAGGTCTCCTCCTTAAATGAGCTTCTCCTCCTTAAATCTTTGCTTCGGAGCTATGAGCACTTGAAGAAGCTTCTTGAGTTGTTGGATGGAACCTTGAATGAGCTTTAATGGCCTTTCAAGCTTTGTCTTTGCTGCAGTTGCTCTTCAAATGGAAGAAGGCTAAATTTTCTTTCTGATTTTTCAGTCTTTTTTTCACTTATAATCCTTCAAAAAAAACACTCCAAAAAATCTTTTCTAATCGATCCCATTTACTTGTATTTATAGTTCATTGAGGGATTGGAATGTTAAACTAGTCGTTTACTCACCGCTAATTTTGGAATGTCGTAACTAGTCAAGTTACATTCGTGTCTTGTCCCGGCGGTATGTCGGCATAGTAGTGGGGACTAATCTAGGAGTTTCTACTGTTTAGGCCACAATAGCTTCGACTACCTAGTCGACTAAACTTAGAATTCTTACTATACTAGGCTACGGTAGTTGAGCCGCTTAGGGCCGACTATTCCATTCCGTGCTTCTATAAAAATTTATGTGACATGGGGCTTTTTTGACTTGTTAGCTAGCATGGGAGTCGTACTAATGGCTTCAAACTCTGCTGTTTTCTCCATTTTCGAGCAATTCGGTAGCTGGCGTGAGAGTTGACTAATGGCTTCTAAACTTTACGTTGCTCTCAATTTTATGGCAACGGTAAAGAAGTGACATGAGAGTTGACTAATAGCTCCAAAATTTAAAAACTCAATCCAAAGCCAAAAAAAACTTGTTGTTTTAATGAAGGATATGTATCCTAGCTCTCATACGGTCTTGAACTTTCTTTATTGAATAACTTTCCAAACATCTAGATTTTACTTAATTGGAGCTTGAATTATTCTTCTTTGATCTTATTCCTCTACAAAAATTTCTTTCTTAAACCATAATCCTTTTTAGGAGCTTGGATCCCATCTTTTTCATCTTGTTGACTAATGTATGACTGCATTGCATTGTGGTTCTACACCAAATTCATTAGTAACTTATTTAATTATTTTGTGATCATCAAAATTAATATGAGGTCAACATTTATCTTAGCTTCAATCTAATTTTTTAGTGCTCTAAAATGTAACGTTCAATTATCAAATCATTCATCAAAGTTGAATATCAAGCAAATGGCAACCATTGCCATGGAGTTTGTCTAAGTGATGGTATTCATTCTTACTGGGTTTGGGATCTACTCTTTTTCTCTTCCGTAGGTCTTTTCTAACAGTATAGGCGCCACCTGTGTCTATACAAATCCAGTTGTTTATAGCCAAAGGAATCATGTTGCCATTTACTAGTGTTTTACCTAGGACAGAGTAAGGAATGGCTTGTTGAAATTTCTTACATTTCCATTTCCCCGACTAGCTTGTTGAAATGCACTCATAAAATCCTTAACCACTTCGATGGCTTCACTTGTTTAAGATTAGGGTCTCAAATGAATCCCCCAACTTGCGAGGCATGAGATGTGGATAAAAGTCTATTTTTTATAAATAAGAGAGCACGTGGCTTCTATCGGTTAGTTATTGGCTTTATTAGTATATTCGAACTTAATGCTATAATTTAAGAAGACAAAGGGATTTGTTGTCGAAAGATAAGGATTAGTTGTAATCTTTTCTTCTATTATTATTTTGATGGACATCTACATTAATTTTGATGATCACAAGAAATAATTAAGTAAGTTAGTAATGAAGTTTTATGAAGAATCATGATGAAATGCGGGCATACATGAATCACCGAGATGATTAGAAATGATTTCAAGCTTCCTAAATGGGTTTATGGTTCAAGAGAGGGGAAATTTTTGTAGAAAACCAAGATCAAATAAGGATGATTCAAGCCTCAATTCAGTTGAAATCTCAGGTGTGGTTGGAAGGTTTTCAAAATGAAGAAAGTTCAAAATTATAAGAGCTAAAATAATTATCATCTTCATTTCAATGAGTTTTATTGTTTTACGGAATAAGTTTTCAAGTTTTGGAGAATTTGGTCAAGCCTCCTACTAAAATAGCGGTTACCGGCATCTTAGAATGGAAGATTGAAGTATTTAGGGTCAACTACCTTGCAAGCTATCAAGTCAAAATTATGTCACAAGAGAGTTGACAACAAGTTTTTCCAAGTTAGCTCGACTAATTAGTTGGCTCTTTGTGGCAAAAACTTGATGAGAAATTTCATGTTAGCCGACTAACCAAATTCACGGCCATTTCTTGTGTAAACAAGTAAGCTTCCTGAAGTTAGTCGACTACCGAAGTCGGCTACCGTAGGCCAAGACGATTGAAGGTTATCAACTTAGCCGACTCTAGAGTCGACTACTATCGCGGTTAGAACGAGAGAGAGTTTTTCAAAAGTAGTCGACTCTAGAATCGACTAACTTGCTTCGGAGGCTATTTGTAATGGCTAGTCTACGTAATGCTCCAATGGTCACTACAAACGGCTAGTTTAACGTTCCAATCCCTTAGTAAACTATAAATACTCATAAATGGAATTGATTAGCCAAGTGATTGGGAGCATTTTTGAGAGATTACAAGTGAGAAAAAGAGAGGAAAACAAAGGGAAAATCAAGAAAGATTTCAGCCTTCTAAGTTTTTGAAATGAGAAGTGTCTCAGTTCTTGAGTTTAAAACTCCTTCAAGGCTCATTCAAGGCTCCTTCCAACTACTCAAAGAGCCTTCTTCAAGTGCTCATAACTCCAACATTTAAAGAGAAGAAGCTCATTCAAAGGGGAGGTCTTAAAAAGTGTAAAGTGCTTTTTATTTTTACATTTGCTCATTAAAAGAGTGAAAATTTACGAAACTCTTTTCATTGTAAATTGCTTAAGTTTCCAACTTGGTTGAAACTTGTGTAGGGTGTGCCAAACCCATAATTGGTGATTTGTAAGGCTTCCTTGTGCCCGGAAATAAGAAGTTAGCTGAGAAAGCTTCCAAGAAAAGCACTCATTTCAGTGCACATTGAAGCAAAGAAGCCTAGCCGGGCTGGGTTAGTTAGGTTTGTAATCGTTTGGAAGAACGATTAGTAGAGAAAATTTCCAAGGGATTCTTGGAGAGTGGACGTAGGTGCAAGGAGTAGCACCGAACCACTATAAATTGCTACTTTTGTGTGTTTGTCTCTTATTGTTGCTATTCTTGTTCTTGCTACTCAACACTTTATACTCACACACAATTTACTTGCCGCAAAATTGCACATACTTGTTAAAAATTTTCAAAGAACCCAATTCACCCCCTCTCTGGGTTACGTAGCCAGGCAACATATTTCAAAACTATAAACTTACTCAATTATAAATTTCAACAAATATGAATGAAATTTTTAAGCTTTTCATATATAAAACTCCAAATTAATTTTGGTTTGCCTCTTACATCCAAAATAAAAAATTCAACCCTCAAACTAAAGAATCCAATCATCCTACTACACTAAAATTACTTAAAAGTCAATAATTTTTTATTTTATTGGATATCCAACTTATGCATCAAATATGCTCCTTTAAAATATATATATTAAAAGTATAGAGAATCATATTTTGTTATGACGTAAGTATATTGGTTGATTTTCCTTCTTCCATGCTAGCGTGTATATGACCAATGAAGTGCACTCTTAAACTAAATATTTTAACACATATTTTAGCATATTAATACAATAGAAACCATCCATTTTTAGCTATTCGGTCCATAGGCGAGACCACCCAATTAAAAAAAATGATTTTTAAATTTTTAAATATTTTTAGTGTTATATCTCATGATTGATGATGCAGCCAATCCATGGAGCTAACAATATCACGGTTTCAAACAGTACCCAGAGTTCTGCACGAGTAACACATCAACGACTACGGACCTAGACCGACGTTTTTCAAACAGGTAACTTATCAAAACTCCAAATTGCTTTCTTTTGTGCATGCGAAAAATTTGATCCTGTTTGTTTTGCTTTCATCCAACTTTGAACAAGTCGCCCTTGTGATGAAACATTTAATTTTCTGAGTAAAAAAAAAAAAAAAGAAAAGAAAAGAAAAGAAAAGAAACGTCCTTTAAGACCAAGGCCAAACAAAGAAGTTAGAAAAAATATCAGAAGTTAGAAAAATTTTATATCTCATATAACTACCTCAGCCTATACTTTCATTTAAAAAAAAAAAAAAAAAAAAAAAGAGACTACCTCCCTCCACTCCGGTGAACACAATGACCCATCCGAGTATAGATGCAAGCATATTAAGAAAATTGGTCTTCCCTTCTTATTATGATAGTGTCTTTCTTTACTATTGCTCCTTTAGATTTTTTATTGCCATGTATCTTATTAATTGCCTATCTACACAACTATTTCACAATAAATTCCTCTTTAAGGCCCTTTTTCATTAAATCCATAATTATCGTAAACTTCGGGTGTTCGAGGGCCTTTGTTACCTTTGGTTTAAACCATACACTCCTTACAAACTAACTCTATATTCTAAGCTATGCATTTTTCTTGGATATTCCCTTTCTCAAAGTGCTTATGCATGCTATGATCCCTCTCCTCATAAATTCTTCTTCCCTCATCATATTTTCTTCATCGACCATATTTTTCCCTTAGGCCATCATTTCTAATACATATAATTGGCTTATTGCTACTAATGATTCAATTCGTCCTTTACTACTAGTTTCACCAATACCATCCTTAGTTCCTATCTCTTCCATCGAGACTAACTCTTTTGTGAAGGCATCAGTATCATCTTATTTAATCCAGTACTTAAGTATATTCCTAAACTCTCCATTTTTTTCTTTATCACTAGGTATGTCTCCTTTTTCCTCAACTCCTTCACATGAGTTATCACTTCCTTCTTCTCAATTTCTCTTTTCTTTATCCCCTCCCCCTCCTCCTCCTCATACTAGAACTCACCACATGATAACTAGTTCATAAAATAATATTTTTATACCCAAGAAAATCTTTACCATTACTAAGCATCCTCTTTCTTTCTCTTTTAAACCATCATGTTTTTCTCGAGTTATCTGTGACCCTAAATAGAGTCAAGCCATGTTTGAAGAGTTCAATGCCTTATCGTATAATGATGCTTGAGAATTAATCCCAAAGGGTTTTCACCAAAGACTAGATTTAGATTATACTAAAACTTTTAGTCCATTGCTTACCATAAGACTTGTCCTTATATTTGCCCTTTCTCGCAATTAGAAGCTCCATCAATTGAATGTAAACAATACTCTGCTTCAGGCAAGCTCAATGAGGTGGTTTACATGAAGTAACCCTTGACTTTGTTAATCCCAATTTTTTTGGGCATGTTTGTCATCTTTGTGAGGTGATTTATGGGCTCAATCAAGCTCCCAAGGAATGGTATATTACCTTTAGTTTATTTCTTCTTGCTTTGGATTTTAAAACTTTTTAAGTTAATGCCTCTCTATTTTTTTTATTTCCATGATGGTGTTGTTATTTATATTTTAGTTTATGTGGATGATTTAATCATTATTGGCAGCCATTCTCACTTTATTACTCTATTTATTGCTGAGCTATCCAAGTTGTTTTTAGTTTAGGATTTAGAAAATCTTATTTACTTTTTTGGCATTAAGATGGTCTCCACTCCTCATGGGCTATTTCTCTCTTAGCACAAATACATTGCAGATGTCCTTGACCCTACTAACATGTCTGGAGCTCAGGGCTTAAAGCGCTTCTATGTCTACTTTTATATTTTTGTCTTTGCTTAGTAACTCAGTATCATCGAATCGTTGGTGCATTTTAGTATCTCTTATTGATATGATCAAATATAACTTATTCAGTCAATAAGCTTTATTAGTATATGCACCAGCTTACCCAAGTCTAGTGGTTAGCACTTAAAAGACTTCTATGTTATCTAAAGGGACCAATCCATCATTTTCTTCTTTCAACAAGATGCATCTCTTAATTTATATTTCTTTTTAGATTTCAATTGGGCAAGTGACTGTAATGATCGATGTGCTGGGTTTTGGTTGCGCAGCAGAAGATCGAATTTCAAAATTTTTTAAACTTTGAAACCTTAGTCAACCGAAACCCTAGACCCAAGACCCCTTGATTATATCAACTAACAAGGCAATATATTAAGATATTGAATAATACCTGTAACACTAATATCCTTTGTTCCACTAGGCACACAAGTGTATGCCCTCCAGAGGTGATCCACACAGGAACTGGGTTCAAGACTCTAGCTCCTTCTTCAAAACTTTGATCCTTGATGCTTAATCCTTCCAAAGGATTTGATTGGCTTGCTTTCTTTCGCTTCTAATTTTTCTTTCTCTTACAAAAAAACCCTTCAAAATCTTTTGTCCTAAAGAAGACCTCCTTGTCTTGGTTTAGGAAAAGACAACCTCTTGTCCTGAAAAAGACATCCTTGTCTTGGTTTAGAACAAGAGATATAAGAGAAATAAAATAAGAAAGAGAGGGTATTGATTTCTCTTCAAACGGATTTTCATATTTACTAAAACCCCGGGACGCACTCCTATTTATAAGAGGCGGAGAGATGCATCACCAAGGGATGCAACCCATCCAAATGCCTTACCATGATGAGGCGTGTCCTAAGGGTAGCGCCTCATCATGATAAGGCGCTAAGGGAATGGGCGCATCTGAAAGAGAGCGTATTCGCTCAAAAAATGTGCTATCAGCCTTCTCACGCTGATAACATCACCCCACACTTATTTCATGATAATCCAATAGTCCAAATTAAGGTGCCATCTAATATCCCAGATTAAGGCGCCATCTAATGGTCCAGAAGCAAGGCGTCATCACCAATGGTCCAGATTCAGACGCCAACTAATGGTCTAGATTCAGGCGACAACCAATGGTCAAGGTCCTTCATGCAGGAAGCCATCCAATGGTCCAGATCGAGCCGCTGACCAATCGTCCAGATCCATTATTCAAAGAGATATCCAATGGTCTAAATAAAGCCAATTGGATTCCAACTCTTGGCCAACCCACATTAGTTCATGATCTAATCATATTAGATTAACCTAATACAAGAATCAGATTCGAATCCAATTCAAATCAGGAGCTAAGATTTACAACATGTGCTAGCATGTCTATCTTGCAAACATGATCTAATCCAATTAGACCCTTGATCAGTTCCTTTTGTATGTGATCCTCTGGGTTCCTCATCCAGTCAATAGTAGGTCTAAGCTTATATCGATTTATTTCGATTAAAAATCAACTAATCGAATTAGGTCAAATCGAGCTAACCCTAGTTGCCAATTTGAACCATCTTTCAAATTGACTCATGATTTCAATTAATTTAATTTATGAAAACCTACAAGTCATGATTGACGTCTAGTAACGTATCATGCCTACTCAGAAGATGAGGAATTTGATAGAAATTACCAAAATACCTTTCAATGACAAGTTACCGTGCAATTCAATCCTTCGATCTCCCTTTATCCTGAATAAGCAATGGGTATGGAAAATTGTTAAACCCTAACACTTTATTCATTTGAATATCAAATCACTAATGAAGACTCGACTGATGAAAGATTAGAACCATTTCTAATATCATCATGCTTTGATCAAAGACTTCCTGAGTTATCATTTGATGAGATTACATAGGATAAATACTCCTCTTACTAGGAGTGATCGATTCCTTGTTGACCTACTCACAATCTTCATACACAATTCACCATATCCATAATACCCCATACATGGCTAAGTCATGAATGAGTATGAACCAAAATATGGATTCATGTGTACAAGATTCCATGGCAATCTCAGGTCTAAGGATCATTTGCACAACTCCGACTAAGAGAATCATCTTTTGATAAGTAAGTAAGACTTTCATAAGATGTTCTCATTACGGATCAATTCAGTGAACTCATACCTTGATGAGCACCCATATCCTTATATTAGTGTCCCTACACAAGTGATCGTGAGACCAACCACTCTTTCTATCGAGCATACATAGAATGTGCCAGTTTTTCTGGAAATATCGATCCCCTACTCAATGAACCTTTGACTAGGAATATTCTAGATTAGGGTTTATAAGATCTTAGGTCTCACTGTTATGAACTTCATCATAACTATAAATCCATTGCCCTAATCTATGGGGTTCATCATAATCTTAAAACAAAAAGTTATAAGACACAGCATAGAATGAATCAAAATGCCTTTTATCAATATCATTCATGAGTTGGAAGAATTTTATAGAAAAGCCCCTGTTACATAAGAAATATGATTGGCTTTCAAAGCACTATTCTTTCATGATGTTCAACCACTGCCTATATTATTTATTGTTGCCCAGCTAAGCAACACAAGAGGAGGGGTGAATTAGATTCTTTGAAAATTTTTAGCAAGTATGTGCAATATTTTCAAAATAATGAAATCTATATGAGAGTGGAGTGATGATTGGAAGAACAAATAACAAAAATAATAATCACACACAAATATAGAGATTTATAGTGGTTCGGTGCCAATCCTTGCACCTACGTCCACTCCCCAAGAATTTCTTGAAAATTTTCTCTACTAATCGTTTCACAAACGATTACAATCCTTGCTAACCCAACTAGCTTTTTTTTTCCCAAGCACAAGAGGGCCTTACCCTAGCTATTCCAGCTAGCTTCTTATTTACCAGGCACAAGGGAGCCTTACAAGTCTCTAATTTTAGGTTTGGCGCACCCTACATAAGTTTCAACCAAGTTGAAACTCAAACAAGCATACAAAGAAACAAAGATGCAGGATAAACAGCTCCTTAATGAGCAAATGGAATAATAATTGCACTTTATAGATTTCTGAAGGTCTCCTCCTTAAATAAGCTTCTCCTCCTTAAATAAGCTTTTTCTCCTTAAATGCTGGAGTTATGAGCACTTGAAGAAGCTTCTTGAGTTGTTAGATGAAGCTTTGAATGAGCTTTAATGGCCTTCCAAGCTTTGCTGCATAGTTGCTCTTCAAATAAAAGAAGGCTGAATTTTCTCTTAATTTTGTAGTCTTTTTTTTACTTATAATCTTTCAAAAACACTTCAAAAATCTTTCTAATCCATCCTATTTACATGTATTTATAGTCCATTGAGGGATTGGAACGTTAAACTAGCCATTTTCGATCGTTTGGAATGTCAGAATTAGCTATTACTGTGCTGTCCCAACAGTTAGTCGGTATAGTAGTCGACTAATCTGTGAGTTTTTACTATTTAGGCTACAGTAGTCGACTACCTAGTCGACTAACCTTGGAATTCTCACTGTCCAGGCTATAATAGTCGACTGCTTAGCTGACTATTCCATTCCAGGCTTCTGTAAAAATTTATGTGGCACAGTTTTGGCTTGTTAGCTAGCATGGGAGTTGGCTAATGGCTTCAAACTCTCTGTTTTCTCCATTTTGAGCACCAGCAGCTGGCATGAGAGTTGACTAATAACTTCAAACTTTCTGTTCTCTCAATTTTATGCAATAGTAGCTGACATGAGAGTTGACTAATGGCTTCAAAATTTAAAAACTCAATCCAAAGCCAAAAAAAACTTGTTTCGATGAAGATATGTATCCTATCTCTCATGTCTTGAACTTTCTTCATTGAATAACTTCCCAAACATCTAGATTTCAATTAATTGGAGCTTGAAACATTCTTCTTTGATCTTGTTCCTCTACAAAAATTTCTTTCCTGAACCATAATCTTTTTTAGGAGCTTGGATCCCATCTTTTTCATCTTGGTAACTAATGTGTGCCTGCATTGCATTATGCTTCTTCATCAAACTCATTAGTAACTTAATTATTTTGTGATCATCAAAATTAATGTGAGGTCAACATTTATCTTAGCTTCAATCTAATTTTTTAGTTCTCTAAAATGTAACGTTCAGTTATCAAATCATTTATCAAAGTTGAATATCAAGCAATGGCAACCATTGCCATGGAGTTTGCCTAGCTGGTATTCATTCTTACTAGGTTTGGCGTCTATTCTTTTTTCTCTTCCATAGGTCTTTTGTAATAATATAGGCGCAACCTATGTCTGTACAAATCCAGTTCTTTATAGCCAAATGAAACATATTGCTATTAACTATTATTTTGCCTATGATAGAGTAAGGAATGGCTTGTTGAAATTTCTCACATTTCCATTTCTGACTAGCTTGTTCATGCACTCACAAAATCCTTTGCCACTTCCATGGCTTCACTTGTTTAAGATTAGGGTCTCAAATGAAACCCCCAACTTGCGAGGCATGATGCGAATAAAAGTCTATTTTTTATAAACTAGGAGCACGTGGCTTCTATCAATTAGTTATTGGTTTTATTAGTATATTCGAACTTAATGCTATAGTTCAAGAAGACAAGGGATTTGTTGTTGAAGATAAGGGATTAGTTGTAATCTATTCTTCTATTATTATTTCAAAACTTTAAACTTATAATTATAAATTTCAATAAATGTGAATGAAGTTTTTAAGCTTTTTCTATAAAACTCAGCCTTAATTTTGTTTGCCTCTTACATCCAAAATAAAAAATTCAACCTCCAAACCAAAGATCCGATTATCCTACTACTAAAATTACTTAAAAATCAATAATTTTTTGTTTTCCATGTTATCCAACTTATGCATCAATTATGCCCCTAAAAAAAAAAAAAATTAAAAGTATAGAGAATCATATTTTGTTATGATGTAAGTACATCGTTTGATTTTTCTTCTTCCATACTAGCGTGTATATAACCAATGAAGTGCACTCTTAAACAAATATTTTAACACATATTTTAGCATATTAATACAATAGAAACCATCCATTTTCAGCTATTCGATCCATAGCTGAGACCACCCAATTAAATAATAATAATAATAATTTTTAAATTTTAAATATTTTTAGTGTTATATCTCATGATTGATGATGCAGTCCAATCCATGGGCTAACGATATCCTGGTTTCAAACAGCCCAGGTTTGCTCAGAGTAACACATCAACGACTACGGACCTAGACCAGAAACGTTTCTTCAAACAGGTTAACATCAAAACTCCAAATTGCTGTTGTGCATGCGAAAAATTTGATCACAGTCGCTCATCCAACTTCGGACAAGTAAAACTGCCAACAGAAACATTTTAAAGTGCATACGATCAGCTATTCTAATGGCCCACACGAAACCCGTCCAGGACTCCAGACCTTTTTTTTTTCTTTTTCTTTTTCTCTTTTTTTTTGTTTTCGAGTAAAACGTGACTTCCAACCCGCTCCCTCTTGGATTTGCATGCCATGAACTCCCGTGTTTTTGAGGAAAAAAAAGAAACTCCAGGACCAAGACCAAGCTTGGAAGGCAAACTACGGGCCAAATAAAGTCTATATCACAGCAGCTGGAGCCTGGAAGCGAAACAATTTTCTTTCCCCTTCCGCTGAAATCGCACAAAATGCGAGGAAAGAATCCAATAAATCCAGAAGATTGGCTGCGTGGTGACTCCAAAATGAGCGGTCGGTGCGTAGGCCGAACGAAGGACCACGTTTGGGACGCAGTGGAAGCTATCGTACTTCAAATGAATCCGCGGCTGTCCCACGCGAAGCCGCGTCCTCTCAACCGCATCCCACCCTCTTCCTGCCACCAACCTCTTGCCAACCCATCGCCTAAGAACCATCCTAATCTCATCACCTCTCATGCGTATATAAATCCGACACACCCTGCTCACTTCCTCACCCCAACCCACCAAGTTCCATCCTTTTCGCGCTTGAGTCTATTACCAACGCGCTACCTCTGTCATCCTCCCTTTACCATGGCTTCTACCAGAGCTATCATGGCGTCGCTACTGTTTCCTCTCTTATCATGCTCTTTGATGGCCGCTGCCTCGGTCGGCAACTTCTACCAGGACTTCGACATCACTTGGGGTGACGGGCGTGGGAAGATCCTTGACAATGGCCAGCTCCTAACTCTCACCCTCGACAAAGCGTCCGGCTCTGGCTTCCAGTCCAAGAACGAGTATCTCTTTGGCAAGATTGACATGCAGCTCAAGCTCGTCCCTGGGAACTCCGCCGGCACCGTCACTGCCTACTACGTAAGCCCTTATCACCTCTGTTTGAAGAAATTACCTCATGCAACCTCTTCAATTGTATCTCTGGTAACTGATGGATCCTGTATGATTTATGCCTGAACTGCAGTTGTCTTCACAAGGACCGACTCACGATGAGATCGACTTTGAGTTCCTTGGAAACCTCAGTGGAGACCCTTACACGCTCCACACCAATGTGTTCACCCAGGGGAAGGGGAACAGGGAGATGCAGTTCCACCTCTGGTTTGATCCCACCAAAGATTTCCACACCTACTCCATCCTCTGGAACCCCAGACATGTTATGTAAGTAATCAAATTCCATGATTTCTATTGTACAGATCATTAAAAAAAAAAAAAAAAAAGAATGTTATGCTCACCTTGGTTTCAATCATCCTTTCAGCTTCATGGTTGATGGCACACCGATCAGAGACTTCAAGAACATGGAGTCAAGGGGCGTCGCGTTTCCAAAGAACCAAGCGATGAGGATCTACTCCAGCCTCTGGAATGCTGATGACTGGGCCACGCAGGGGGGGCGCATCAAGACGGACTGGACGAAAGCCCCCTTCACTGCCTCCTACCGAAATTTCAATGCTGATGCTTGCATTTCTTCCTCTGGTTCCTCCAATTGTCCTTCCCAGAAGTCTAACAAAGCCAGCTGGTGGAACCAGGAGCTGGATTCCACAAGCCAAGAGAGGATGAGATGGGTGCAGAAGAACTACATGATCTACAACTACTGCACTGATCTGAAGCGATTCCCCCAGGGCCTGCCTCCAGAGTGCTCCGTAGCCTGAGGAGAACACAGAGCACACGACGTGCAAACAAGTTCTTTTATTCGTTAATTCTTTTCTAGTATACTTGGACAGATTCTTTGTTGCCATTCTTGTACATGGACACAGATCACGTTATATGTTGTTATATTATACATGTAATTGATACCATAAATTAAATAAAAGCATCAGGGAGAGTTTTTTTTAACGGTTCGTCTGTACTGTTAAGCCAGAACTCTCACCAGATTAAGGGCTCCAAATCCAAAACCAATGTCAAATCTTAAATCACGAACATCACGAAACGTTATTCTCATCATCTTTATATTATTTTTTCTTAGTTTATATTACTTATTGAAAATTATTTTAAGCCTTCAATTACCATGATTTATTTAGATTGAAGTGACAAATATCAGAAGTTCGAAATTTTTTTTTGTTTCACACAGTATATCTCATATGACTTCCTCACCCCATACTTTCATATAAAATAAAATAAAAAGTACTACACCCGTGAACACAATGACCCATCCGAGTATAGATACAAGCATGTTAAAAGAATTAGTCTCGCCCTTCTTCATCATGACAGTGTCCTTCTTTCCTATTGCTCCTCTGCATTTCTTATTGCCATATACAACTATTTCACTATAAATCCTTTTTTGAGGCCCTTTTTCATCAAATCCATAATTATCATAAATTTCAGGTGTTCAGACGCCTTTATTACCTTTGGTTCAAACCATACACTCCTCACAAACTAATTCCATGCTCTAGGCTATACATTTTCCTTGAATATTCCCTTTCTCAAAGTGCTTATGCATGCTGTGATCCCTCTCCTCACAAATTCTTCTTCCCTCATCATATTTTCTTCGTTGAGCATATCTTCCCCTTAGGCCATTATTTCTAATACATCTAATTGGCTTGTTGCTACTAATGATTCAATTCATCTTCCACTACTAGTTTCACCAACACAATCCTTAGCTTTTATCTCTTCCATCGAGACTAACTCTTTTGTGGAGGCATCGGTATCATCTTATTCAATCCAGTTCTTAAGTATGTTCCTAAACTCTCCTTCATTTTTTTCTTTATCGCTAGATATGTCTCCTTTTTCCTCTCCTCCTTCACATGAATTGTCACTTCCTTCTTCTCAATCTCTCTTTTCTTTATCTCTTCCCCCTCCTCCTCCCCATGCTAGAACTCACCCCATGATAACTAGTTTATAAAATAATATTTTTATGCTCAAAAAAATCTTTACCACTACTAAGCATCCTCTTTCTTTCTCTTTTGAGCCATCATATTTTTCTCAAGCTATCTGTGACCTTAAATAGAGTCAAGCTATGTTCGAAGAGTTCAACGCCTTATCGTATAATGATGCTTGAGAATTAATCCCAAAGGGTTTTCACTAAAGACTAGATTTAGATTATGCTAAAACTTTTAGTCCATTGCTTACCATAAGACTTGTCCTTATACTTGCCCTTTCTCGCAATTAAAAGCTCCATCAATTGAATGTAAACAATATCTTCCTTCAAGCAAGCTCAATGAGGAGGTTTACATGAAGTAACCCTTGACTTTGTTGATCCCAATTTGTTTTGGATATGTTTGTCATCTTTCTAAGGCGATTTATGGGCTCAACCAAGCTCCCAAAGAATGGTATATCACCTTTAGTTTATTTCTTCTTGCTTTGGATTTTAAAACTTTTTAAGTTAATGCCTCTCTATTTTTTTATTTCCATGATGGTGTTGTTATTTATATTTTAATTTATGTGGATGATTTAATCATTATTGGCAGCCATTCTCACTTTATTACTCTGTTTATTGCTGAGCTATCCAAGTTGTTTTTAGTTTAGGATTTAGAAAATCTTATTTACTTTTTTGGCATTGAGATGGTCTCCACTCCTTATGGGCTATTTCTTTCTTAGCACAAATACATTGCAGATGTCCTTAACCCTACTAACATGTCTGGAGCTAAGGGCTTAAAGCGCTTCTATGTCTACTTCTATATTTTTGTCTTTGCTTAATAGCTCAGTATCATCGAATCCTTGGTGCATTTTAGTATCTCTTATTGATATGATCGAATATAACTTATTCAGTCAATAAGCCCTTTTAGTATATGCACCAACTTACCCAAGTCTAGTGGTTAGCACTTAAAAGACTTATATGTTATCTAAAGGAACCAATCCATCATTTTCTTCTTTCGGCAAGATGCTTCTCTTAATTTATATTTCTTTTTAGATTTCAATTGGGCAAGTGACTGTAATGATCAATGTTCAACCACTGCCTATATTATTTATTGTTGCCCAGCTAAGCAACCCAAGAGGGGGGGTGAATTTGATTCTTTAAAAATTTTTAGCAAGTATGTGCAATATTTTCAAAACAATGAAATCTGTATGAGAGTGGAGTGATGATTGGAAGAACAAATAACAAAAATAATAATCGCACACAAACACAGAGATTTATAGTAGTCGATGCCAATCCTTGCACCTACGTCCACTCCCCAAAAATCCCTTGAAAATTTTCTCCACTAATCATTCAACAAACGATTATAATCCTAGCTAACCCAACTAGCTTCTTGTTTCTCAGGCACAAGGGGACCTTACCCTAGCTATTCCAGCTAGCTTCTTATTTATCAGGCATAAGGAAGCCTTACAAGTCACCAATTTTGGGTTTGGTGCACCCTACACAAGTTTCAACCAAGTTGAAACTCAAACAAGCATACAAAGAAACAAAGATGCAGGATAAACAGCCCCTTAATAAGCAAATGGAATAATAATGGCACTTTACAGATTTCTGAAGGTCTCCTCCTTAAATGAGCTTCTCCTCCTTAAATGCTGGAGCTATGAGCACTTGAAGAAGCTTCTTGAGTTGTTGGATGGAACCTTGAATGAGCTTTAATGGCCTTTCAAGCTTTGCTGCACAGTTGCTCTTCAAATGGAAGAAGGCTAAATTTTCTTTTGATTTTTCAGTCTTTTTTTCACTTATAATCCTTCAAAAACACTCCAAAAATCTTTCTAATCGATCCCATTTACTTGTATTTATAGTTCATTGAGGGATTGGAATGTTAAACTAGTCGTTTCTGACTGTTTGGAATGTCAGAACTAGCCGTTACTGTGCTGTCCCAGCAGTTGTCGGCATAGTAGTGGACTAATCTGGGAGTTTTTACTGTTTAGGCCACAATAGTCGACTACCTAGTCGACTAAACTTAGAATTCTTACTATCTAGGCTACAGTAGTTGGCTGCTTAGCTGACTATTCCATTCCAGGCTTCTATAAAAATTTATGTGACACAGTTTTGACTTGTTAGCTAGCATGGGAGTCGGCTAATGGCTTCAAACTCTCTGTTTTCTCCATTTTGAGCACCAGTAGCTGGCGTGAGAGTTGACTAATGGCTTCAAACTTTCTGTTCTCTCAATTTTATGCAACAGTAGCTGACATGAGAGTTGACTAATAGCTCCAAAATTTAAAAACTCAATCCAAAGCCAAAAAAAACTTGTTGTTTTAATGAAGATATGTATCCTAGCTCTCATGTCTTGAACTTTCTTTATTGAATAACTTTCCAAACATCTAGATTTTACTTAATTGGAGCTTGAATTATTCTTCTTTGAACTTGTTCCTTTACAAAAATTTCTTTCCTGAACCATAATCATTTTTAGGAGCTTGGATCCCATCTTTTTCATCTTGGTGACTAATGTGTGCCTGCATTGCATTGTGGTTCTTCACCAAACTTATTAGTAACTTACTTAATTGTTTTGTGATCATCAAAATTAATGTAAGGTCAACATTTATCTTAGCTTCAATCTAATTTTTTAGTGCTCTAAAATGTAACGTTCAATTATCAAATCATTCATCAAAGTTGAATATCAAGCAATGGCAACCATTGCCATGGAGTTTGTCTAGCTGGTATTCATTCTTACTGGGTTTGGCATCTACTCTTTTTTCTCTTCCATAGGTCTTTTCTAATAATATAGGCGCAACCTATGTCTGTACAAATCCAGTTCTTTATAGCCAAATGAAACATATTGCTATTAACTATTATTTTACCTATGATAGAGTAAGGAATGGCTTGTTGAAATTTCTTACATTTCCATTTCTGACTAGCTTGTTGATGCACTCATAAAATCCTTAGCCACTTCGATGGCTTCACTTGTTTAAGATTAGGGTCTCAGATGAATCCCCAACTTGCGAGGCATGATGTGGATAAAAGTCTATTTTTTATAAACAAGGAGCACGTGGCTTCTATCAGTTAGTTATTGGCTTTATTAGTATATTCGAACTTAATGCTATAATTTAAGAAGACAAGGGATTTGTTGTCGAAGATAAGGGATTAGTTGTAATCTTTTCTTCTATTATTATTTTGTTGACATCACATTAATTTTGATGATCACAAAATAATTAAGTAAGTTAGTAATGAGTTTTATGAAGAATCATGATGAAATGCAGGCATACATGAATCACCGAGATGATTAGAAATGATTTCAAGCTCCTAAATGGGTTTATGGTTCAAGAGAGGAATTTTTGTAGAAAACCAAGATCAAATAAGGATGATTCAAGCCTCAATTCAGTGAAATTCAGGTGGTTGGAAGGTTTTCAAATGAAGAAAGTTCAAAATTATAAGAGCTAAAATAATTATCATCTTCATTTCAATGAGTTCTATTGTTTACAGAATAAGTTTTCAAGTTTTGGAGGAATTGGTCAACTCCTACAGCAGTTACCAGCACTTAGAATGGAAGATTGAAGTATTTAGTCAACTACCTTGCAAGCTATCAAGTCAAAATTATGTCACAAGAGAGTTAACAGCAAGTTTTTCCAAGTTAGTCGACTAATTAGTTGGCTACTGTGGCAAAACAGTGAGAAATTTCATGTTAGCCGACTAACCAGCCGGCTACTGTGGCAAAACAGTAAGCTTCCTGAAGTTAGTCGACTCTGAAGTCGGCTACTGTGGCCAAGACAGTGAAGGTTATCAACTTAGCCGACTCTAGAGTCGACTACTGCGGTTAGAACAGAGAGTTTTTCAAAAGTAGTCGACTCTAGAATCGACTAACTTGCTCAGAACTGCTGTAATGGCTAGTTCTGTGTCTCCAACGGTCACAAACGGCTAGTTTAACGTTCCAATCCCTTAGTAAACTATAAATACTCATAAATGGAATTGATTAGCAAGTGATTGGGAGCATTTTTGAGGGATTACAAGTGAGAAAAAGAGAGGAAAACAAAGGGAAAATCAAGAAAGATTTCAGCCTTCTAGTTTTTGAAATGAAAGTGTGCTGCTGAGTTTAAAACTCCTTCAAGGCTCATTCAAGGCTCCTTCCAACTACTCAAGAGCCTTCTTCAAGTGCTCATAACTCCAACATTTAAAGAGAAGAAGCTCATTCAAAGGGGGAGGTCTTAAAAAAGTGTAAAGTGCTTTTATTTTTACATTTGCTCATTAAAGAGCTGAAAATTTCTGAAACTCTTTTCATTGTAAATTGCTTGAGTTTCAACTTGGTTGAAACTTGTGTAGGGTGTGCCAAACCCATAATTGGTGATTTGTAAGGCTTCCTTGTGCCCGGAAATAAGAAGTTAGCTGAGAAAGCTAAGAAAAGACTCCTTTGTGCCTGTGAAACAAGAAGCTAGCTGGGTTAGTTAGGTTTGTAATCGTTTGAAGAACGATTAGTAGAGAAAATTTCCAAGGGATTCTTGGGGAGTGGACGTAGGTGCAAGGAGTAGCACCGAACCACTATAAATTGCTACTTTTTTGTGTTTGTCTCTTATTGTTGCTATACTTGTTCTTGCTATCAACACTTTATACTCACACACAATTTACTGCTTTGCAAAATTGCACATACTTGTTAAAAATTTTCAAAGAACCCAATTCACCCCCCTCTTGGGTTGCTTAGCCAGGCAACATATTTCAAAACTATAAACTTATAATTATAAATTTCAACAAATATGAATGAAATTTTTAAGCTTTTCATATAAAACCCAGCCTAATTTTGGTTTGCCTCTTACATCCAAAATAAAAAATTCAACCCTCAAACTAAAGATCCAATCATCCTACTACTAAAATTACTTAAAAGTCAATAATTTTTTATTTTCTGTGATATCCAACTTATGCATCAAATATGCTCCTTTAAAAAAATATATATATTAAAAGTATAGAGAATCATATTTTGTTATGACGTAAGTATATTGGTTGATTTTCCTTCTTCCATGCTAGCGTGTATATGACCAATGAAGTGCACTCTTAAACAAATATTTTAACACATATTTTAGCATATTAATACAATAGAAACCATCCATTTTTAGCTATTCGATCCATAGCTGAGACCACCCAATTAAAAAAAAAAATGATTTTTAAATTTTAAATATTTTTAGTGTTATATCTCATGATTGATGATGCAGCCCAATCCATGGGCTAACAATATCCTGGTTTCAAACAGCCCAGGTTTGCACAGAGTAACACATCAACGACTACGGACCTAGACCAGAAACGTTTCTTCAAACAGGTAACATCAAAACTCCAAATTGCTGCTGTGCATGCGAAAAATTTGATCACAGCTGCTCATCCAACTTTGAACAAGTAAAACTGCCAACAGAAACATTTAATTTTCTGAGTAAAAAAAAAAAAAAAAGAAAAGAAAAGAAAAGAAAAGAAACGTCCTTTAGGACCAAGGCCAAACGAAGAAGTTAGAAAAAATATCAGAAGTTAGAAAAATTTTATATCTCATATAACTACCTCAGCCTATACTTTCATTTAAAAAAAAAAAAAAAAAAAAAAGAGACTACCTCCCTCCACACCGGTGAACACAATGACCCATCCGAGTATAGATGCAAGCATATTAAGAAAATTGGTCTTCCCTTCTTTATTATGATAGTGTCTTTCTTTACTATTGCTCCTTTAGATTTTTTATTGCCATGTATCTTATTAATTGCCTATCTATACAACTATTTCACAATAAATTCCTCTTTAAGGCCCTTTTTCATTAAATCCATAATTATCGTAAACTTCGGGTGTTCGAGGGCCTTTGTTACCTTTGGTTTAAACCATACACTCCTTACAAACTAACTCTATATTCTAAGCTATGCATTTTTCTTGGATATTCCCTTTCTCAAAGTGCTTATGCATGCTATGATCCCTCTCCTCATAAATTCTTCTTCCCTCATCATATTTTCTTCATCGACCATATTTTTCCCTTAGGCCATCATTTCTAATACATATAATTGGCTTATTGCTACTAATGATTCAATTCGTCCTTTACTACTAGTTTCACCAATACCATCCTTAGCTCCTATCTCTTCCATCGAGACTAACTCTTTTGTGAAGGCATCAGTATCATCTTATTTAATCCAGTACTTAAGTATATTCCTAAACTCTCCTTCATTTTTTTCTTTATCACTAGGTATGTCTCCTTTTTCCTCAACTCCTTCACATGAGTTATCACTTCCTTCTTCTCAATTTCTCTTTTCTTTATCCCCTCCCCCTCCTCCTCCTCATACTAGAACTCACCACATGATAACTAGTTCATAAAATAATATTTTTATACCCAAGAAAATCTTTACCATTACTAAGCATCCTCTTTCTTTCTCTTTTAAACCATCATGTTTTTCTCGAGCTATCTATGACCCTAAATAGAGTCAAGCCATGTTTGAAGAGTTCAATGCCTTATCGTATAATGATGCTTGAGAATTAATCCCAAAGGGTTTTCACCAAAGACTAGATTTAGATTATACTAAAACTTTTAGTCCATTGCTTACCATAAGACTTGTCCTTATATTTGCCCTTTCTCGCAATTAGAAGCTCCATCAATTGAATGTAAACAATACTCGTCTGTGCAAGCTCAATGAGGTGGTTTACATGAAGTAACCCTTGACTTTGTTAATCCCAATTTTTTTTGGGCATGTTTGTCATCTTCGTAAGGTGATTTATGGGCTCAATCAAGCTCCCAAGGAATGGTATATTACCTTTAGTTTATTTCTTCTTGCTTTGGATTTTAAAACTTTTTAAGTTAATGCCTCTCTATTTTTTTTATTTCCATGATGGTGTTGTTATTTATATTTTAGTTTATGTGGATGATTTAATCATTATTGGCAGCCATTCTCACTTTATTACTCTATTTATTGCTGAGCTATCCAAGTTGTTTTTAGTTTAGGATTTAGAAAATCTTATATACTTTTTTGGCATTAAGATGGTCTCCACTCCTCATGGGCTATTTCTCTCTTAGCACAAATACATTGCAGATGTCCTTGACCCTACTAACATGTCTGGAGCTAAGGGCTTAAAGCGCTTCTATGTCTACTTCTATATTTTTGTCTTTGCTTAGTAACTTAGTATCATCGAATCCTTGGTGCATTTTAGTATCTCTTATTGATATGATCAAATATAACTTATTCAGTCAATAAGCTTTTTTAGTATATGCACCAGCTTACCCAAGTCTAGTGGTTAGCACTTAAAAGACTTCTATGTTATCTAAAGGGACCAATCCATCATTTTCTTCTTTCAACAAGATGCATCTCTTAATTTATATTTTTTTTTAGATTTCAATTGGGCAAGTGACTGTAATGATCGATGTGCTGGGTTTTGGTTGCGCAGCAGAAGATCGAATTTCAAAATTTTTTAAACTTTGAAACCCTAGTCAACCGAAACCCTAGACCCAAGACCCCTTGATTATATCAACTAACAAGGCAATATATTAAGATATTGAATAATACCTGTAACACTAATATCCTTTGTTCCATTAGGCACACAAGTGTATGCCCTCCAGAGGTGATCCACACAGGAATTGGGTTCAAGACTCTAGCTCCTTCTTCAAAACTTTGATCCTTGATGCTTAATCCTTCCAAAGGATTTGATTGGCTTGCTTTCTTTCGCTTCTAATTTTTCTTTCTCTTACAAAAAAACCCTTCAAAACCTCTTGTCCTAAAGAAGACCTCCTTGTCTTGGTTTAGGACAAGACAACCTCTTGTCCTGAAAAAGACCTCCTTGTCTTGGTTTAGAACAAGAGATATAAGAGAAATAAAATAAGAAAGAGAGGGTATTGATTTCTCTTCGAATGGATTTTCATATTTACTAAAACCCCGGGACGCACTCCTATTTATAAGAGGCGAAGAGATGCATCACCAAGGGATGCATCCCATCCAAATGCCTTACCATGATGAGGCGTGTCCTAAGGGTAGCGCCTCATCATGATAAGGCGCTAAGGGAATGGGCGCATCTGAAAGAGAGCGTATTCGCTCAAAAAATGCGCTATCAGCCTTCTCACGCTGATAACATCACCCCACACTTATTTCATGATAATCCAATAGTCCAAATTAAGGCGCCATCTAATATTCTAGATTAAGGCGCCATCTAATAGTTCAGAAGCAAGGCGTCATCACCAATGATCCAGATTCAGACGCTAACTAATGGTCTAGATTCAGGCGACAACCAATGGTCCAGGTCCTTCATGCAGGAAGCCATCCAATGGTCCAGATCGAGCCGCTGACCAATCGTCTAAATCCATTATTCAAAGAGATATCCAATGGTCTAAATAAAGCCAATTGGATTCCAACTCTTGGCCAACCCACATTAGGTCATGATCTAATCATATTAGATTAACCTAATACAAGAATCAGATTCGAATCCAATTCAAATCAGGAGCTAAGATTTACAACACGTGCTAGCATGTCTATCTTGCAAACATGATCTAATCCAATTAGACCCTTGATCAGTTCCTTTTGTATGTTACCCTCTGGGTTCCTCATCCAGTCAACAGTAGGTCTACGCTTATATCGATTTATTTTGATTAAAAATCAACTAATCGAATTAGGTCAAATCGAGCTAACCCTAGTTGCCAATTTGAACCATCTTTCAAATTGACTCATGATTTCAATTAATTTAATTCATGAAAACCTACAAGACATGATTGACGTCTAGTAACGTATCATGCCTACTCAGAAGATGAGGAATTTGATAGAAATTACCAAAATACCTTTCAATGGCAAGTTACCATGCAATTCAATCCTTCGATCTCCCTTTATCCTGAATAAGCAATGGGTATGAAAAATTGTTAAACCCTAACACTTTATTCATTTGAATCTCTAATCACTAATGAAGACTCGACTGATGAAAGATTAGAACCATTTCTACTATCATCATGCTTTGATCAAAGACTTCCTGAGTTATCATTTGATGAGATTACATAGAATAAATACTCCTCTTACTAGGAGTGATCGATTCCTTGTTGACCTACTCACAATCTTCATACACAATTCACCATATCCATAATATCCCATACATGGCTAAGTCATGAATGAGTATGAACCAAAACATGGATTCATGTGTACAAGATTCCATGGCGATCTCAGGTCTAAGGATCATTTGCACAACTCCCACTAAGAGAATCATCTTTTGACAAGTAAGTAAGACTTTCATAAGATGTTCTCATTATGGATCAATTCAGTGAACTCATACCTTGATGAGCACCCACATTCTTATATTAGTGTCCCTACACAAGTGATCGTGAGACCAACCACTCTCTCTATCGAGCATACATAGAATGTGCCAGTTTTTCTGGAAATATCGATCCCCTACTCGATGAACCTTTGACTAAGAATATTCTAGATTAGGGTTTATAAGATCTTAGGTCTCACTGTTATGAACTTCATCATAACTATAAATCCATTGCCCTAATCTATGGGGTTCATCATAATCTTAAAACAAAAAGTTATAAGACACAGCATATGATGAATCAAAATGCCTTTTATCAATATCATTCATGAGTTGAAAGAATTTTATAGAAAAGCCCCTGTTACATAAGAAATATGATTGGCTTTCAAAGCACTATTCTTTCATGATGTTCAACCACTGCCTATATTATTTATTATTGCCCAGCTAACTAACACAAGAGGAGGGGTGAATTGGATTCTTTAAAAATTTTTAGCAAGTATGTGCAATATTTTCAAAATAATGAAATCTATATGAGAGTGGAGTGATGATTGGAAGAACAAATAACAAAAATAATAATCACACACAAACATAGAGATTTATAGTGGTTCGGTGCCAATCCTTGCACCTGCGTCCACTCCCCAAGAATTCCTTGAAAATTTTCTCTACTAATCGTTTCACAAACGATTACAATCCTTGCTAACCTAACAAGCTTTTTGTTTCCCAAGCACAAGAGGGCCTTACCCTAGCTATTCCAGCTAGCTTCTTATTTACCAGGCACAAGGGAGCCTTACAAGTCACCAATTTTAGGTTTGGCACACCCTACATAAGTTTCAACCAAGTTGAAACTCAAACAAGCATACAAAGAAACAAAGATGCAGGATAAACAGCTCCTTAATGAGCAAATGGAATAATAATGGCACTTTATAGATTTCTGAAGGTCTCCTCCTTAAATAAGCTTCTCCTCCTTAAATGCTGGAGTTATGAGCACTTGAAGAAGCTTCTTGAGTTGTTAGATGAAGCTTTGAATGAGCTTTAATGGCCTTCCAAGCTTTGCTGCACAGTTGCTCTTCAAATAAAAAAAGGCTGAATTTTCTCTTAATTTTTTAGTCTTTTTTCCACTTATAATCCTTCAAAAACACTCCAAAAATCTTTCTAATCCATCCTATTTATATGTATTTATAGTCTATTGAGGGATTGGAACGTTAAACTAGCCGTTTCTGACCGTTTGGAATGTCAGAACTAATCGTTACTGTGCTGTCCTAACAGTTAGTCGGCATAGTAGTCGACTAATCTGTGAGTTTTCACTATTTAGGCTACAATAGTCGACTACCTAGTCGACTAACCTTGGAATTCTCATTGTCCAGGCTATAGTAGTCGACTGCTTAGCTGACTATTCCATTCCAGGCTTCTGTAAAAATTTATGTGGCACAATTTTGGCTTATTAGCTAGCATGGGAGTCGGCTAATGGCTTCAAACTCTCTATTTTCTCCATTTTGAGCACCAGCAGCTGGCATGGGAGTTGACTAATGGCTTCAAACTTTTTGTTCTCTCAATTTTATGCAACAGTAGCTGACATGAGAGTTGACTAATGGCTTCAAAATTTAAAAACTCAATCCAAAGCCAAAAAAAACTTGTTGTTTTGATGAAGATATGTATCATATCTCTCATGTCTTGAACTTTCTTCATTAAATAACTTCCCAAACATCTAGATTTCAATTAATTGGAGCTTGAAACATTCTTCTTTAATCTTGTTCCTCTACAAAAATTTCTTTCCTGAACCATAATCTTTTTTAGGAGCTTGGATCCCATCTTTTTCATCTTGGTAACTAATGTGTGCCTGCATTGCATTATGCTTCTTCATCAAACTCATTAGTAACTTACTTAATTATTTTGTGATCATCAAAATTAATGTGAGGTCAACATTTATCTTAGCTTCAATCTAATTTTTTAGTTCTCTAAAACGTAACGTTCAGTTATCAAATCATTTATCAAAGTTGAATATCAAGCAATGGCAGCCATTGCCATGGAGTTTGCCTGGCTGGTATTCATTCTTACTGGGTTTGGCATCTATTCTTTTTTCTCTTCCATAGGTCTTTTGTAATAATATAGGTGCAACCTATGTCTGTACAAATCCAGTTCTTTATAGCCAAATGAAACATATTGCTATTAACTATTATTTTGCCTATGATAGAGTAAGGAATGGCTTGTTGAAATTTCTCACATTTCCATTTCTGACTAGCTTGTTGATGCACTGACAAAACCCTTTGCCACTTCCATGGCTTCACTTATTTAAGATTAGGGTCTCAAATGAATCCCCCAACTTGCGAGGCATGATGCGGATAAAAGTCTATTTTTTATAAACTAGGAGCACGTGGCTTCTATCAGTTAGTTATTGGTTTTATTAGTATATTCGAACTTAATGCTATAGTTTAAGAAGACAAGGGATTTGTTGTTGAAGATAAGGGATTAGTTGTAATCTATTCTTCTATTATTATTTCAAAACTTTAAACTTATAATTATAAATTTCAATAAATGTGAATGAAGTTTTTAAGCTTTTTCTATAAAACTCAGCCTTAATTTTGTTTGCCTCTTACATCCAAAATAAAAAATTCAACCTCCAAACCAAAGATCCGATTATCCTACTACTAAAATTACTTAAAAATCAATAATTTTTTTTACTTCTCTAGCTTGTGGTTTAATTGGAGTTCAAAGAACCAGTGGCTTAAGCTTTATTTATGCTTTCAGTTGTCTTCGCAAGGACCAACTCACGATGAGATCGACTTTGAGTTCCTTGGAAACCTCAGTGGAGACCCTTACACGCTCCACACCAATGTGTTCACCCAGGGGAAGGGGAACAGGGAGATGCAGTTCCACCTCTGGTTTGATCCCACCAAAGATTTCCACACCTACTCCATCCTCTGGAACCCCAGACATGTTATGTAAGTTATCAAATTCCATGATTTCTATTGTACAAATCATTAAAAAAAAGAAAAAAAAGAATGTTATGCTCACCTTGGATTCAATCATCCTTTCAGCTTCATGGTTGATGGCACACCGATCAGAGACTTCAAGAACATGGAGTCAAGGGGTGTCGCGTTTCCAAAGAACCAAGCGATGAGGATCTACTCCAGCCTCTGGAATGCTGATGACTGGGCCACGCAGGGGGGGCGCATCAAGACGGACTGGACAAAAGCCCCCTTCACTGCCTCCTACCAAAATTTCAATGCTGATGCTTGCGTTTGGTCCTCTGGTTCCTCCAATTGTCCTTCACAGATCCAATGTCAAATCCAACCCAATTTAATCCACAAACATCACAAAACGTTAGTCTCGTCTTATATTATTTTTCCTCAGTTTAAATTACTTATTAAAAATTATTTTAAGCCAATTACCATGATTTATTTAGATAGAGATAGCAAAAAAACAAAAACTAAAAACATTCTTTGTTTCACATAATATATCTTATAGGACTACCTTACCTTACACTTTCATCAAAAAAGACCACCCTCCGTAGAGAAACAAGCATGGAAGGAAAGTAATCTCGCCCTTCTTCATCATGACACTATCCTTACTTTCTTGCGGTCTTTTGTGTTTGTTATTGCCATGTATCTTATTAATCACCTACCTACACCTTTATTCATACTAAATCCCTCTTTGAGGTCCTTTTTCATCAAATCTTTAATTACTATGTACTTCGGGTGTTTGGATGCCTCTGTTACCATTAGCTCAAACCCTACACTTCTCACAAATTAGCTCCACACTCTAGGCTATGTATTTTCCTTAAATATTCCTTTTCTCAAAGGGCTCATGCATACTATAATCCCTTCCCTCACAAATTTTTACAAATTTTTCTTCCCTCATCATGTTTTCTTTGCTAAGCATATCTTCCCCTTTTTTTCATATGATTTTCATATCCCTCAAAACACCATTTCTAATACATCTAATTGGCTTCTTATTGCTAATGATTCATTTCGTCCTCCATTACTAGTTTCACCAATACCATTCTTAGCTCCTAACTCTTCCATTGAGACCAACTCTTTTATGAAAACATCAATATCATCTTATTCAATCCAGCACTTAAGTATATTTCCAAACTCCCCTTCATCTTTCTCTTCATCGTTAGGCAAGTCTCTTTCCTCTTCTCCTTCACATGAGTCATCACTTCCTTCTTCTCAATCTCTATTCTCCTCCCCGTGCTAGAACTCACCCCATGATAACTAGTTTATAAAATAATATTTTTATATCCAAAAATTTTTTTACCACCGCTAAGAATCCTTTTTCTTTCTCTTTTGAACCATCATGCCTTTCTCAAGCTATTTGTGATCCTAGATGGAGTCAAGCCATGTTCGAAGAGTTCAATCTCTTATTCTATATGGTACTTGAGAATTAATCCCATCTAGTTCTTACCAAAATCTTGTTGGGTGTGAGTCAATCTTTAGAATCAAAAATATTCAAATGGGTCCATTGCTTACTACGAATTGAGATTACTTGCAAAGGGTTTTCCACCAAAGATTCGATCTAGATTACACTAAAACCTTTAGTCCAATAGTAAAACCCACAACTATAAGACTTGTCCTTATACTTGCCCTTTCTTACAATTGGAAGCTCCATCGATTGAATGTAAACAATGCCTTCCTTTAAGGCAAGCTCAATGAGGAGGTTTTCATGAAGTAGCCCTTAATTTTTATTGATTCCAATTTTTTTGGGTATGTTTGTCATCTTTGTAAGATGGTTTATGGGCTCAAGTAAGCTCCATAAGCATCGTATATCACCTTTAGTTTCTTTCTTCTTGTTTTGGATTTTAAAACCTCTAAAGCTGATGCCTCTCTATTTATTTATTTTTATGATGGTGTTTTTATTTATATTTTGGTTTATATGGATCATTTAATCATTATTGGCAGCCATTCTCACTTTATTACTCCATTTATTGCTAACCTATCCAAGTTGTTTTTAGTTTAGGATTTTGAAAATCTTATTTACAATTTTGTCATTAAGGCAGTCTCCACTCCTCATAGGCTATTTCTCTCAGCACAAATACATTCTAAATGTCCTTGACTTTGCTAACATATCTAAAGATAAGAGCTTAAAGTACTTCTATATCCACTTTTATGTTTTTGTCTTTGTTTGATAGCTTAGGATCGTCAAATCCTTTGTGCACTTCAGTATCTCTTATTGACACAACTGGATATAGCCTATTCAGTCAATAAGCTCTATTAATAGATGCATCGACTTACCCAACTTAATTGGTCAGTACTTAAAAGACTTCTATATTATCTTAAGAGATCAATCTATCATTATCTTCTTTAATGAGATACATATCTTAATTTATGTTCCTTTTCATATTTTAATTGGATAGGTGATTATAATGATCGATGTTCAACCACTGCCTATATTGTTTATCTTAGCTACAATCCAATTTCTTGGTGCTCTAAAATGTAGTGTTGAGTTGCCAAATCATCCACCAAAGTTAAATATCGAGCAGTGACAATTACTGCCATGGAGCTTGCATTGATGGAATCAGTTTTTTTGAGCTTAGCATCCATTTTTTTTTGCTCCTCCATGGGTCTTTTGTGATAATATAGGTGCAATATATGCATGTGAAAATCCAATTTTTTATGGCCAGATGAAACATATTACTATTGACTATCATTTTATCTATGATAAAGTGAAGAAAAGCTTGTTGAAGATTTCTCATATTTTTACTTTTGACCAGCTTGTTGATGCACTCACAAAACCTCTGCCACCTCCATGGTTTCACTTGTATAGGTCTAAGATTGAGGATTTAGATAGATCCCCTAACTTATGAGGCATAATGCAAATGAAAGTTTATTTTCTATATATAATGAGCACGTAGCTTCTATGAGTAGTTGTTTATTGGCTTTATTAGTGTATTCAAACTTCTTTCTATAGTTTAGAAAGATAAGGGATTAGTTGTAACATTTTTTTTATCTATCGTTATTTCAAATTTATAATTTGTAACTATAAATTACAATAAATGTGAATGCAGTTTTTGAGCTATTCCTATAAAATCCATCCTTATTTTGGTTTACCTCCCAAGTCCAAAATCTAAAATACAACCCCCAAACCAAAGATCTTGACCATCGACCATTTATAGTACTAAAATTACCATCAAAATCAATAGTTACTTGTTTTTTACGGTATCCAACTTATGCATAAAAAATGTCTAAAAAAATAATTAAAATTATAGGAGAACATATTTTGTTATGATGTAAGCGCTAAAATCTGTTGATTTTTCATCTTCCCATGCTAACATATATGGGCCATGATTAATGAAGTGCACTCTTAAACAAATATTTTATCACATATTTTAGCATATTAATATAATAGAAATAATCCATTTTCAGCTATTTGATACATTGTCGGTGGACACCCAAAAAATGATTTTTAAATTTTAAATATTTTCAGTGCTATAACTCATGATTGATGATGCTGCCCAATTCATAGAGTAACGAGATCCAGGTTTCAAACAGCCCAGGCGAGCACAGAGAGAGAGAGAGAGCAACGTCGACGGACTTAGACCCGAGACATTTCTTCAAACAGGTAACATCCAAGCTCCAACTTGTGGCCTTGCATGCAAGAAATTCCATCCCAGCCGCTCATCCAACTTCGGACAAGGAAAACCACCAACAGAAACATTTAAAACTGCATGCGATCAGCTGTTCTATTGACCCACACGAAGACCGTCCAGGGCTCCAGTCCCTTTTATTTTTTCCGAGTAGAACGTGACTTCCTCCCCGCTCCCTCTTGGATTCGCATGCCATGAACTTCGTGTTTTCGAGGAAACAACAATTCAGGACCAAGACCAAACTTGGCAGGCAAACCCCAGGCCAAATAAAGTCTATATCACGGCAGCTGGAGCCTGGAAATGTAACACTTTTCTTCCACCTTCCACTGAAATCGAACATAATGCAAGCAAAGAATCCAATAAATCCAGAAGGTTCGTTACCTGGTGACACCGACTACGCGGTCGGTGCACTAAGGCCGAACCAAGAACCACTTTTCTGACGCGCTAGAAGCTATTTTACTTCGAAAGAAGCCGTTGTTTTCCCACGCGAAGCCGCGTCCTCTCAAACGAATCCCACCCTCCTCCTGTCACCAGTCTGTCGACAACCCATCGCTTACAGAACCATCCATCTCACAACCTCTCATGCATGTATAAATCCGACACCCCCTGCTCGCTTCCTCACTCCAACCCACCAACTTCCATCCTTTCTCGCACCTGAGTCTTTTCTTAACACGCTACTTCGGTCATCCTCCCTTTACCATGGCTTCTACCAGAGCTATCATGGCATCGCTACAGTTTCCTCTCTTAGCATGCTCTTTGATGGTCGCTGCCTCGGCCGGCAACTTCTACCAGGACTTCGACATCACTTGGGGTGACGGGCGTGGGAAGATCCTTGACAATGGCCAGCTCCTAACTCTCACCCTCGACAAAGCGTCCGGCTCTGGCTTCCAGTCCAAGAACGAGTATCTCTTTGGCAAGATTGACATGCAGCTCAAGCTCGTCCCTGGGAACTCCGCCGGCACCGTCACTGCCTACTACGTAAGCCCTTATCACCTCTGTTTGAAGAAATTACCTCATGCAACCTCTTCAATTGTATCTCTGGTAACTGATGGATCCTGTATGATTTATGCCTGAACTGCAGTTGTCTTCACAAGGACCGACTCACGATGAGATCGACTTTGAGTTCCTTGGAAACCTCAGTGGAGACCCTTACACGCTCCACACCAATGTGTTCACCCAGGGGAAGGGGAACAGGGAGATGCAGTTCCACCTCTGGTTTGATCCCACCAAAGATTTCCACACCTACTCCATCCTCTGGAACCCCAGACATGTTATGTAAGTAATCAAATTCCATGATTTCTATTGTACAGATCATTAAAAAAAAAAAAAAAAGAATGTAATGCTCACCTTGGATTCAATCATCCTTTCAGCTTCATGGTTGATGGCACACCGATCAGAGACTTCAAGAACATGGAGTCAAGGGGCGTCGCGTTTCCAAAGAACCAAGCGATGAGGATCTACTCCAGCCTCTGGAATGCTGATGACTGGGCCACGCAGGGGGGGCGCATCAAGACGGACTGGACAAAAGCCCCCTTCACTGCCTCCTACCGAAATTTCAATGCTGATGCTTGCATTTCTTCCTCTGGTTCCTCCAATTGTCCTTCCCAGAAGTCTACCAAAGCCAGCTGGTGGAACCAGGAGCTGGATTCCACAAGCCAAGAGAGGATGAGATGGGTGCAGAAGAACTACATGATCTACAACTACTGCACCGATCTGAAGCGATTTCCCCAGGGCCTGCCTCCAGAGTGCTCCCTAGCCTGAGGAGAACAGAGAGCACGCGACGTGCAAACAAGTTCTTTTATTCGTTAATTCTTCTCTAGTATACTTGGACAGATTCTTAGTTGCCATCCTTGTAAATGGACACACAACGCGTTATATGTTGTCATATTATACATGTAATTGATACCATAAATTAAATAAAAGCATCAGGGAGAGTTTTTTTTAACCATTCCTCTGAACTTTTAAGCCAGAACCCTCACCAGATTAAAGGCTCCAATTCCAGAACCAATGTCAAATCCAACCCAACTTAAATCACGAACATCACGAAACGCTATTCTCATCATCTTTATATTATTTTTTCTTAATTTATATTACTTATTGAAAATTATTTTAAGTCTTCAATTACCATGATTTATTTAGATTGAAGTGGCAAATATCAGAAGTTAGAAAAATTTTATATCTCATATAACTACCTCAGCCTATACTTTCATTTAAAAAAAAAAAAAAAAAAAAGAGACTACCTCCCTCCACACCGGTGAACACAATGACCCATCCGAGTATAGATGCAAGCATATTAAGAAAATTGGTCTTCCCTTCTTTATCATGATAGTGTCCTTCTTTACTATTGCTCCTTTACATTTTTTATTGCCATGTATCTTATTAATTGCCTATCTATACAACTATTTCACAATAAATTCCTCTTTGAGGCCCTTTTTCATCAAATCCATAATTATCGTAAACTTCGGGTGTTCGAGTGCCTTTGTTACCTTTGGTTTAAACCATACACTCCTTACAAACTAACTCTATATTCTAAGCTATACATTTTTCTTGGATATTCCCTTTCTCAAAGTGCTTATGCATGCTATGATCCCTCTCCTCATAAATTCTTCTTCCCTCATCATATTTTCTTCGTCGACCATATTTTTCCCTTAGGCCATCGTTTCTAATACATATAATTGGCTTATTGCTACTAATGATTCAATTCGTCCTTTACTACTAATTTCACCAATACCATCCTTAGCTCCTATCTCTTCCATGGAGACTAACTCTTTTGTGGAGGCATCAGTATCATCTTATTTAATCCAGTACTTAAGTATATTCCTAAACTCTCCTTCATTTTTTTCTTTATCACTAGGTATGTCTCCTTTTCCCTCAACTCCTTCACATGAGTTATCACTTCCTTCTTCTCAATTTCTCTTTTCTTTATCCCCTCCCCCTCCTCCTCCTCATACTAGAACTCACCACATGATAACTAGTTCATAAAATAATATTTTTATACCCAAGAAAATCTTTACCATTACTAAGCATCCTCTTTCTTTCTCTTTTAAACCATCATGTTTTTCTCGAGCTATCTGTGACCCTAAATAGAGTCAAGCCATGTTTGAAGAGTTCAATGCCTTATCGTATAATGATGCTTGAGAATTAATCCCAAAGGGTTTTCACCAAAGACTAGATTTAGATTATACTAAAACTTTTAGTCCATTGCTTACCATAAGACTTGTCCTTATATTTGCCCTTTCTCGCAATTAGAAGCTCCATCAATTGAATGTAAACAATACCCTCCTTCAGGCAAGCTCAATGAGGTGGTTTACATGAAGTAACCCTTGACTTTGTTAATCCCAATTTTTTTTGGGCATGTTTGTCATCTTTGTAAGGTGATTTATGGGCTCAACCAAGCTCCCAAGGAATGGTATATTACCTTTAGTTTATTTCTTCTTGCTTTGGATTTTAAAACCTTTTAAGTTAATGCCTCTCTATTTTTTTATTTCCATGATGGTGTTGTTATTTATATTTTAGTTTATGTGGATGATTTAATCATTATTGGCAGCCATTCTCACTTTATTACTCTATTTATTGCTGAGCTATCCAAGTTGTTTTTAGTTTAGGATTTAGAAAATCTTATTTACTTTTTTGGCATTAAGATGGTCTCCACTCCTCATGGGCTATTTCTCTCTTAGCACAAATACATTGCAGATGTCCTTGACCCTACTAACATGTCTGGAGCTAAGGGCTTAAAGCGCTTCTATATCTACTTTTATATTTTTGTCTTTGCTTAGTAACTCAGTATCATCAAATCCTTGGTGCATTTTGGTATCTCTTATTGATATGATCAAATATAACTTATTCAGTCAATAAGCTATTTTAGTATATGCACCAGCTTACCCAAGTCTAGTTGTTAGCACTTAAAAGACTTCTATGTTATCTAAAGGGACCAATCCATCATTTTCTTCTTTCAACAAGATGCATCTCTTAATTTATATTTCTTTTTAGATTTCAATTGGGCAAGTGACTGTAATGATCGATGTGCTGGGTTTTGGTTGCGCAGCAGAAGATCGAATTTCAAAATTTTTTAAACTTTGAAACCCTAGTCAATCGAAACCCTAGACCCAGAACCCCTTGATTATATCAACTAACAAGGCAATATATTAAGATATTGAATAATACTTGTAACACTAATATCCTTTGTTCCACTAGGCACACAAGTGTATGCCCTCCAGAGGTGATCCACATAGGAACTGGGTTCAAGACTCTAGCTCCTTCTTCAAAACTTTGATTCTTGATGCTTAATCCTTCGAAAGGATTTGATTGGCTTGCTTTCTTTCGCTTCTAATTTTTCTTTCTCTTACAAAAAAATCCTTCAAAGCCTCTTGTCCTAAAGAAGACCTCCTTGTCTTGATTTAGAATAAGAGATATAAGAGAAATAAAATAAGAAAGAGAGGGTATTGATTTCTCTTCGAATGGATTTTCATATTTACTAAAATCCTGGGACGCACTCCTATTTATAAGAGGCGGAGGGATGCGTCACCAAGGGATGCATCCCATCCAAACGCCTTACCATGATGAGGCGTGTCCTAAGGGTAGCGCCTCATCATGATAAGGCGCTAAGGGAAGGGGCGCATCTGAAAGAGAGCGAAAGACGTATTTGCTCAAAAAATGCGCTATCAGCCTTCTCGCGCTGATAACATCACCCCACACTTATTTCATGATAATCCAATGGTCCAAATTAAGGCGCCATCTAATGGTCCAAAAGCAAGGTGTCATCACCAATGGTCCAGATTTAGACGCCAACTAATGGTCTAGATTTAGGCAACAACCAATGGTCCAGGTCCTTCATGCAGGAAGCCATCTAATGGTCCAGATCGAGCCGCTGATCAATCATCCAGATCCATTATTCAAAGAGATATCCAATGGTCTAAATAAAGCCAATTGGGTTCCAACTCTTGGCCAACCCATATTAGGTCATGATCTAATCTTATTAGATTAACCTAATACAAGAATCAGATTCGAATCCAATTCAAATTAGGAGCTAAGATTTACAACACGTGCTAGCATGTCTATCTTGCAAACATGATCTAATCCAATTAGACACTTGATCAGTTCCTTTTGTATGTGACTCTCTGGGTTCCTCATCCAGTCAACAGTAGGTTTAAGCTTATGTCGATTTATTTCGATTAAAAATCAACTAATCAAATTAGGTCAAATCGAACTAACCCTAGTTGCCAATTTGAACCATCTTTCAAATTGACTTATGATTTCAATTAATTTAATTCATGAAAACCTACAAGACATGATTGACGTTTAGTAACGTATCATGCCTACTCAGAAGATGAGGAATTTGATAGAAATTACCAAAATACCTTTCAATGGCAAGTTACCATGCAATTCAATTCTTCGATCTTCCTTTATCCTGAATAAGCAATGGGTATGGAAAATTATTAAACCCTAACACTTTATTCATTTGAATCTCAAATCACTAATGAAGACTCGATCGATGAAAGATTAGAACCATTTCTAATATCATCATGCTTTGATCAAAGACTTCCTGAGTTATCATTTAATGAGATTACATAGGATAAATACTCCTCTTACTAGGAGTGATTAATTCCTTGTTGACCTACTCACAATCTTCATACACAATTCACCATATCCATAATACCCCATACATGGCTAAGTCATGAATGAGTATGAACCAAAACATGGATTCATGTGTACAAGATTTCATGGCGATCTCAGGTCTAAGGATCATTTGTACAACTCCCACTAAGAGAATCATCTTTTGACAAGTAAGTAAGACTTTCATAAGATGTTCTCATTACGGATCAATTCAGTGAACTCATACCTTGATGAGCACCCACATCCTTATATTAGTGTCCCCACACAAGTGATCGTGAGACCAACCACTCTCTCTATCGAGCATACATAGAATGTGTCAGTTTTTCTGGAAATATCGATCCCCTACTCGATGAACCTTTGACTAGGAATATTCTAGATTAGGGTTTATAAGATCTTAGGTCTCACTGTTATGAACTTCATCATAACTATAAATCCATTGCCCTAATCTATGGGGTTCATCATAATCTTAAAACAAAAAGTTATAAGACACAGCATATGATGAATCAAAATGCCTTTTATCAATATCATTCATGAGTTGGAAGAATTTTATAGAAAAGCTCCTGTTACATAAGAAATATGATTGGCTTTCAAAGCACTATTCTTTCATGATGTTCAACCACTGCCTATATTATTTATTGTTGCCCAGCTAAGCAACACAAGAGGGGGGGTGAATTGGATTCTTTAAAAATTTTTAGCAAGTATGTGCAATATTTTCAAAATAATGAAATCTATATGAGAGTGGAGTGATGATTGGAAGAACAAATAACAAAAATAATAATCACACACAAACAGAGATTTATAGTGGTTCGGTGCCAATCCTTGCACCTACGTCCACTCCCCAAGAATCCCTTAAAAATTTTTTCTACTAATCGTTTCACAAACGATTACAATCCTTGCTAACCCAACTAGCTTCTTATTTTCCAAGCACAAGAGGGCCTTACCCTAGCTATTCCAGCTAGCTTCAGGCATAAGGGAGCCTTGCAAGTTACCAATTTTAGGTTTGGTGCACCCTACATAAGTTTCAACCAAGTTGAAACTCAAACAAGCATACAAAGAAACAAAGATGTAGGATAAACAACTCCTTAATGAGCAAATAGAATAATAATGACACTTTATAGATTTCTGAAGGTCTCCTCCTTAAATAAGCTTCTCCTCCTTAAATGCTGGAGTTATGAGCACTTGAAGAAGCTTCTTGAGTTGTTGGATAGAGCCTTGAATGAGTTTTAATGGCCTTCCAAGCTTTGCTGCACAGTTGCTTTTCAAATGGAAGAAGGCTGAATCTTTTTTTGATTTTTCAATCTTTTTTCCACTTATAATCCTTCAAAAACACTCCAAAAATCTTTCTAATCCATCTCATTTACGTGTATTTATAGTTCATTGAGGGATTAAAACGTTAAACTAGCCATTTCTGATTGTTTGGAATGTCAGAACTAGCCGTTACTGTGCTGTCCCAACAGTTAGTCGGCATGGTAGTCGACTAATTTGGGAGTTTTCATTGTTTAGGCCACAGTAGTCGACTACCTAATCGACTAACCTTAGAATTCTCACTGTTCAGGCCACAGTAGTCGACTGCTTAGCTGACTATTCCATTCCAGGCTTCTGTAAAAATTTATGGGCACAGTTTTGGCTTGTTAGCTAGCATAGGAGTCGGCTAATGGCTTCAAACTCTCTGTTTTCTCCATTTTGAGCACCAGTAGCTAGCATGAGAGTTGATTAATGGCTTCAAACTTTCTGTTCTCTCAATTTTATGCAACAGTAGCTGGCATGAGAGTTGACTAATGGCTCAAAAATTTAAAAATTCAATCCAAAGCCAAAAAAAACTTGTTGTTTTGATGAAGATATGTATCCTAGCTCTCATGTCTTGAACTTTCTTCATTGAATAACTTTCCAAACATCTAGATTTCACTTAATTGGAGCTTGAAACATTCTTCTTTGATCTTGTTCCTCTACAAAAATTTCTTTCTTGACCCATAATCTTTTTAGGAGCTTGGATCCCATCTTTTCATCTTGGTGACTAATGTGTGCCTGCATTGCATTGTGGTTCTTCACCAAACTCATTACTAACTTACTTAATTGTTTTGTGATCATCAAAATTAATGTAAGGTTAACATTTATCTTAGCTTCAATCTAATTTTTTAGTGCTCTAAAATGTAATGTTCAGTTATCCAATCATTCATCAAAGTTGAATATCAAGCAATGGCAACCATTGCCATGGAGTTTGCATGGCTGGTATTCATTCTTACTAGGTTTGGCATCTACTCTTTTTTCTCTTCCATAGGTCTTTTCTAATAATATAGGCGCAACCTATGTCTATACAAATCCAGTTCTTTACGGCCAAATGGAACATATTGCTATTAACTATTATTTTACCTATGATAGAGTAAGGAATGGCTTGTTGAAATTTCTCACATTTCCATTTCTGCCTAGCTTGTTGATGCACTCACAAAACCCTTTGCCACTTTCATGGCTTCACTTGTTTAAGATTAGGGTCTCAGATGAATCCCCCAACTTGCGAGGCATGATGCGGATAAAAGTCTATTTTTTATAAATAAGGAGCACGTGGCTTCTATCAGTTAGTTATTGGCTTTATTAGTATATTTGAACTTAATGCTATAGTTTAAAAAGACAAGGGAGTTGTTGTTGAAGATAAAGGATTAATTGAAATCTATTCTTCTATTATTATTTCAAAATTCTAAACTTATAATTATAAATTTCAATAAATGTGAATGAAGTTTTTAAGCTTTTTCTATAAAACTCAGCCTTAATTTTGTTTGCCTCTTACATCCAAAATAAAAAATTCAACCTCCAAACCAAATATCTGATTATCCTACTACTAAAATTACTTAAAAATCAATAATTTTTTGTTTTCCATGATATCCAACTTATGCATCAAATATGCCACCAAAAAAAAAAAAGAAAATTAAAAGTATAAAGAATCATATTTTGTTATGATGTAAGTACATCGTTTGATTTTTCTTCTTCCATGCTAGCGTGTTTATGACCAATGAAGTGCACTCTTAAACAAATATTTTAACACATATTTTAGCATATTAATACAATAGAAACCATCCATTTTCAGCTATTCGATCCATAGCTGAGACCACCCAATTAAAAAATAATAATAATAATTTTTAAATTTTAAATATTTTTAGTGTTATATCTCATGATTGATGATGCAGTCCAATCCATGGGCTAACGATATCCTGGTTTCAAACAGCCCAGGTTTGCTCAGAGTAACACATCAACGACTACGGACCTAGACCAGAAACGTTTCTTCAAACAGGTTAACATCAAAACTCCAAATTGCTGTTGTGCATGCGAAAAATTTGATCACAGTCGCTCATCCAACTTCGGACAAGTAAAACTGCCAACAGAAACATTTAATTTTCTGAGTACAAAAAAAAAAGAAAAGAAAAGAAAAGAAAAGTCCTTCAGGACCAAGACCAAACTTGGCAGGCAAACTACGGGCCAAATAAAGTCTATATCACAGCAGCTGGAGCCTGGAAACGAAACAATTTTCTTTCCCCTTCCGCTGAAATCGCACAAAATGCGAGGAAAGAATCCAATAAATCCAGAAGATTGGCTGCGTGGTGACTCCAAAATGAGCGGTCGGTGCGTAGGCCGAACGAAGGACCACGTTTGGGACGCAGTGGAAGCTATCGTACTTCAAATGAAGCCGCGGCTGTCCCACGCGAAGCCGCGTCCTCTCAACCGCATCCCACCCTCTTCCTGCCACCAACCTCTTGCCAACCCATCGCCTAAGAACCATCCTAATCTCATCACCTCTCATGCGTATATAAATCCGACACACCCTGCTCACTTCCTCACCCCAACCCACCAAGTTCCATCCTTTTCGCGCTTGAGTCTATTACCAACGCGCTACCTCTGTCATCCTCCCTTTACCATGGCTTCTACCAGAGCTATCATGGCATCGCTACTGTTTCCTCTCTTAGCATGCTCTTTGATGGCCGCTGCCTCGGCCGGCAACTTCTACCAGGACTTCGACATCACTTGGGGTGACGGGCGTGGGAAGATCCTTGACAATGGCCAGCTCCTAACTCTCACCCTCGACAAAGCCTCCGGCTCTGGCTTCCAGTCCAAGAACGAGTATCTCTTTGGCAAGATTGACATGCAGCTCAAGCTCGTCCCTGGGAACTCCGCCGGCACCGTCACTGCCTACTACGTAAGCCCTTATCACCTCTGTTTGAAGAAATTACCTCAAACAACCTCTTCAATTGTATCTCTGGTAACTGATGGATCCTGTATGATTTATGCCTGAACTGCAGTTGTCTTCACAAGGACCGACTCACGATGAGATCGACTTTGAGTTCCTTGGAAACCTCAGTGGAGACCCTTACACGCTCCACACCAATGTGTTCACCCAGGGGAAGGGGAACAGGGAGATGCAGTTCCACCTCTGGTTTGATCCCACCAAAGATTTCCACACCTACTCCATCCTCTGGAACCCCAGACATGTTATGTAAGTACTCAAATTCCATGATTTCTATTGTACAGATCATTAAAAAAAAAAAAAAAAAAAAGAATGTAATGCTCACCTTGGATTCAATCATCCTTTCAGCTTCATGGTTGATGGCACACCGATCAGAGACTTCAAGAACATGGAGTCAAGGGGCGTCGCGTTTCCAAAGAACCAAGCGATGAGGATCTACTCCAGCCTCTGGAATGCTGATGACTGGGCCACGCAGGGGGGGCGCATCAAGACGGACTGGACAAAAGCCCCCTTCACTGCCTCCTACCGAAATTTCAATGCTGATGCTTGCATTTCTTCCTCTGGTTCCTCCAATTGTCCTTCACAGAAGTCTAACAAAGCCAGCTGGTGGAACCAGGAGCTGGATTCCACAAGCCAAGAGAGGATGAGATGGGTGCAGAAGAACTACATGATCTACAACTACTGCACCGATCTGAAGCGATTCCCCCAGGGCCTGCCTCCAGAGTGCTCCATAGCCTGAGGAGAACAAGAGGACACGCGACCTTCAAACAAGTTCTTTTATTCGTTAATTCTTCTCTAGTATACTTGGACAGATTCTTAGTTGCCATTCTTGTAAATGGACACAGATCACGTTATATGTTGTTATATTATACATGTAATTGATACCATAAATTAAATAAAAGCATCAGGGAGAGTTTTTTTTAACGGTTCGTCTGTACTGTTAAGCCAGAACTCTCACCAGATTAAGGGCTCCAAATCCAAAACCAATGTCAAATCTTAAATCACGAACATCACGAAACGTTATTCTCATCATCTTTATATTATTTTTTCTTAGTTTATATTACTTATTGAAAATTATTTTAAGCCTTCAATTACCATGATTTATTTAGATTGAAGTGACAAATATCAGAAGTTCGAAATTTTTTTTTGTTTCACACAGTATATCTCACATGACTACCTCACCCCATACTTTCATAAAAAATTAAAAAAAAAGTACTACACCCGTGAACATAATGACCCATCCGAGTATAGATACAAGCATGTTAAAAGAATTAGTTTCGCCCTTCTTCATCATGACTGTGTCCTTCTTTCCTATTGCTCGTCTGCATTTCTTATTGCCATATACAACTATTTCACTATAAATCCTTTTTTGAGGCCCTTTTTCATCAAATCCATAATTATCATAAATTTCAGGTGTTCAGACGCCTTTGTTACCTTTGGTTCAAACCATACACTCCTCACAAACTAATTCCATGCTCTAGGCTATACATTTTCCTTGAATATTCCCTTTCTCAAAGTGCTTATGCATGCTGTGATCCCTCTCCTCACAAATTCTTCTTCCCTCATCATATTTTCTTCGTTGAGCATATCTTCCCCTTAGAACATTGTTTCTAATACATCTAATTGACTTGTTGCTACTAATGATTCAATTCATCTTCCACTACTAGTTTCACCAACACAATCCTTAGCTTTTATCTCTTCCATCGAGACTAACTCTTTTGTGGAGGCATCAGTATCATCTTATTCAATCCAGTTCTTAAGTATGTTCCTAAACTCTCCTTCATTTTTTTCTTTATCGCTAGATATGTCTCCTTTTTCCTCTCCTCCTTCACATGAGTTGTCTCTTCCTTCTTCTCAATCTCTCTTTTCTTTATCTCTTCCCCCTCCTCCTCCCCATGCTAGAACTCACCCCATGATAACTAGTTTATAAAATAATATTTTTATGCTCAAAAAAATCTTTACCACTACTAAGCATCCTCTTTCTTTCTCTTTTGAACCATCATATTTTTCTCAAGCTATCTGTGACCCTAAATATAGTCAAGCTATGTTCGAAGAGTTCAACGCCTTATCGTATAATGATGCTTGAGAATTAATCGCAAAGGGTTTTCACTAAAGACTAGATTTAGATTATGCTAAAACTTTTAGTCCATTGCTTACCATAAGACTTGTCCTTATACTTGCCCTTTCTCGCAATTAAAAGCTCCATCAATTGAATGTAAACAATATCTTCCTTCAAGCAAGCTCAATGAGGAGGTTTACATGAAGTAACCCTTGACTTTGTTGATCCCAATTTGTTTTGGATATGTTTGTCATCTTTCTAAGGCGATTTATGGGCTCAACCAAGCTCCCAAAGAATGGTATATCACCTTTAGTTTATTTCTTCTTGCTTTGGATTTTAAAACTTTTTAAGTTAATGCCTCTCTATTTTTTTATTTCCATGATGGTGTTGTTATTTATATTTTAATTTATGTGGATGATTTAATCATTATTGGCAGCCATTCTCACATTATTACTCTGTTTATTGCTGAGCTATCCAAGTTGTTTTTAGTTTAGGATTTAGAAAATCTTATTTACTTTTTTGGCATTGAGATGATCTCCACTCCTTATGGGCTATTTCTTTCTTAGCACAAATACATTGCAGATGTCCTTAACCCTACTAACATGTCTGGAGCTAAGGGCTTAAAGCGCTTCTATTTCTACTTCTATATTTTTGTCTTTGCTTAATAGCTCAGTATCATCGAATCCTTGGTGCATTTTAGTATCTCTTATTGATATGATCGAATATAACTTATTCAGTCAATAAGCCCTTTTAGTATATGCACCAACTTACCCAAGTCTAGTGGTTAGCACTTAAAAGACTTATATGTTATCTAAAGGAACCAATCCATCATTTTCTTCTTTCGGCAAGATGCTTCTCTTAATTTATATTTCTTTTTAGATTTCAATTGGGCAAGTGACTGTAATGATCAATGTTCAACCACTGCCTATATTATTTATTGTTGCCCAGCTAAGCAACCCAAGAGGGGGGGTGAATTCGATTCTTTAAAAATTTTTAGCAAGTATGTGCAATATTTTCAAAACAATAAAATTTGTATGAGAGTGGAGTGATGATTGGAAGAACAAATAACAAAAATAATAATCACACACAAACACAGAGATTTATAGTAGTCGATGCTAATTCTTGCACCTACGTCCACTCCCCAAGAATCCCTTGAAAATTTTCTCCACTAATCATTCAACAAACGATTACAATCCTAGCTAACCCAACTAGATTCTTGTTTCCCAGGTACCAGGGGACCTTACCCTAGCTATTCCAACTAGCTTCTTATTTATCAGGCACAAGGAAGCCTTACAAGTCACCAATTTTGGGTTTGGTGCACCCTACACAAGTTTCAACCAAGTTGAAACTCAAACAAGCATACAAAGAAATAAAGATGCAAGATAAACAGCCCCTTAATAAGCAAATGGAATAATAATGGCACTTTATAGATTTCTGAAGGTCTCCTCCTTAAATGAGCTTCTCCTCCTTAAATGCTGGAGCTATGAGCACTTGAAGAAGCTTCTTGAGTTGTTGGATGGAATCTTGAATGAGCTTTAATGGCCTTTCAAGCTTTGCTGCACAGTTGCTCTTCAAATGGAAGAAGGCTGAATTTTCTTTTGATTTTTCAGTCTTTTTTTCACTTATAATCCTTCAAAAACACTCCAAAAATCTTTCTAATCAATCTCATTTACGTGTATTTATAGTCCATTGAGGGATTGAAATGTTAAACTAGTCGTTTCTGACCGTTTGGAATGTCAAAACTAGCCGTTACTGTGCTGTCCCAGCAGTTATCGGCATAGTAGTGGACTAATCTGGGAGTTTTCACTGTTTAGGCCATAGTAGTCGACTACCTAGTCGACTAAAATTAGAATTCTTACTATCTAGGCTATAGTAGTCGGCTGCTTAGCTGACTATTCCATTCCAGGCTTCTATAAAAATTTATGTGGCACAGTTTTGACTTGTTAGCTAGCATGGGAGTCGGCTAATGGCTTCAAACTCTCTGTTTTCTCCATTTTGAGCACCAGTAGCTGGCATGAGAGTTGACTAATGGCTTCAAACTTTCTGTTCTCTCAATTTTATGCAACAGTAGCTGACATAAGAGTTGATTAATAGCTTCAAAATTTAAAAACTCAATCCAAAGCCAAAAAAACTTGTTGTTTTAATGAAGATATGCATCCTAGCTCTCATGTCTTGAACTTTCTTTATTGAATAACTTTCCAAACATCTAGATTTTACTTAATTGGAGCTTCAATTATTCTTCTTTGAACTTGTTCCTTTACAAAAATTTCTTTCCTGAACCATAATCCTTTTTAGGAGCTTGGATCCCATCTTTTTCATCTTGGTGACTAATGTGTGCCTGCATTGCATTGTGGTTCTTCACCAAACTCATTAGTAACTTAATTGTTTTGTGATCATCAAAATTAATGTAAGGTCAACATTTATCTTAGCTTCAATCTAATTTTTTAGTGCTATAAAATGTAACGTTCAATTATCAAATCATTCATCAAAGTTGAATATCAAGCAATGGCAACCATTGCCATGGAGTTTGTCTAGCTGGTATTCATTCTTACTGGGTTTGGCATCTACTCTTTTTTCTCTTCCATAGGTCTTTTCTAATAATATAGGCACAACCTATGTCTGTACAAATCCAGTTCTTTATAGCCAAATGAAACATATTGCTATTAACTATTATTTTACCTATGATAGAGTAAGGAATGGCTTGTTGAAATTTCTTACATTTCCATTTCTGACTAGCTTGTAGATGCACTCATAAAATCCTTAGCCACTTCAATGGCTTCACTTGTTTAAGATTAGGGTCTCGGATGAATCCCCAACCTGCGAGGCATGATGTGGATAAAAGTCTATTTTTTATAAACAAGGAGCACGTGGCTTCTATCAGTTAGTTACTGGCCTTATTAGTATATTCGAACTTAATGCTATAATTTAAGAAGATAAGGGATTTGTTGTCGAAGATAAGGGATTAGTTGTAATCTTTTCTTCTATTATTATTTTGTTGACCTCACATTAATTTTGATGATCACAAAATAATTAAGTAAGTTAGTAATGAGTTTTATAAAGAATCATGATGAAATGCAGGCATACATGAATCACCGAGATGATTAGAAATGATTTCAAGCTCCTAAATGGGTTTATGGTTCAAGAGAGAAATTTTTGTAGAAAATCAAGATCAAATAAGGATGATTCAAGCCTCAATTCAGTGAAATTCAGGTGGTTGGGAGGTTTTCAAATGAAGAAAGTTCAAAATTATAAGAGCTAAAACAATTATCCTCTTCATTTCAATGAGTTCTATTGTTTACAGAATAAGTTTTCAAGTTTTGGAGGAATTGGTCAACTCCTACAGCAGTTACCAGCACTTAGAATGAAAGATTGAAGTATTTAGTCAACTACCTTGCAAGCTATCAAGTCAAAATTGTGCCACAAGAGAGTTAACAGCAAGTTTTTCCAAGTTAGTCGACTAATTAGTCGGCTACTGTGGCAAAACAGTGAGAAATTTCATGTTAGCCGACTAACCAGCCGGCTACTGTGGCAAAACAGTAAGCTTCCTGAAGTTAGCCGACTCTGAAGTCGGCTACTGTGGCCAAGACAATGAAGGTTATCAAGTTAGCCGACTCTAGAGTCAGCTACTATGGTTAGAACAAAGAGTTTTTCAAAAGTAGTCGACTATAGAGTCGACTAACTTGCTCAAAACTGCTGTAATGGTTAGTTCTGCGTCTCCAACGGTCACAAATGGCTAGTTTAACGTTCCAATCCCTTAGTAAACTATAAATACTCGTAAATGGAATTGATTAGCAAGTGATTGGGAGCATTTTTGAGGGATTACAAGTGAGAAAAAAAGAGGAAAACAAAGGGAAAATCAAGAAAGATTTCAGCCTTCTAGTTTTTGAAATGAAAGTGTGCTGCTGAGTTTAAAACTCCTTCAAGGCTCCTTCCAACTACTCAAGAGGCTTCTTCAAGTGCTCATAACTCCAACATTTAAAGAGAAGAAGCTCATTCAAAGGGGGAGGTCCTAAAAAAGTGTAAAGTACTTTTATTTTTACATTTGCTCATTAAAGAGCTGAAAATTTCTGAAACTCTTTTCATTGTAAGTTGCTTGAGTTTCAACTTGGTTGAAACTTGTGTAGGGTGTGCCAAACCCATAATTGGTGATTTGTAAGGCTTCCTTGTGCCCGGAAATAAAAAGTTAGCTGAGAAAGCTAAGAAAAGACTCCTTTGTGCCTGTGAAACAAGAAGCTAGCTGGGTTAGTTAGGTTTGTAATCGTTTAAAGAACGATTAGTAGAGAAAATTTCTAAGGGATTCTTGGGCAGTGGACGTAGGTGCAAGGAGTAGCATTGAACCACTATAAATTGCTACTTTTTTGTATTTGTCTCTTATTGTTGCTATACTTGTTCTTACTATCAACACTTCACACTCACACACAATTTACTGTTTTGCAAAATTATACATACTTGTTAAAAATTTTCAAAGAACCCAATTCACCCCCCTCTTGGGTTGCTTAGCCAGGCAACATATTTCAAAACTATAAACTTATAATTATAAATTTTAACAAATATGAATGAAATTTTTAGGCTTTTCATATAAAACCCAGCCTTATTTTGGTTTGCCTCTTACATCCAAAATAAAAAATTCAACCCTCAAACTAAAGATCCAATCATCCTACTACTAAAATTACTTAAAAGTCAATAATTTTTTATTTTCTATGATATCCAACTTATGCATCAAATATGCTCCTTTAAAAAAATATATATATTAAAAGTATAGAGAATCATATTTTGTTATGACGTAAGTATATTGGTTGATTTTCCTTCCATGCTAGCGTGTATATGACCAATGAAGTGCACTCTTAAACAAATATTTTAACACATATTTTAGCATATTAATACAATAGAAACCATCCATTTTTAGCTATTCGATCCATAGCTGAGACCACACAATTAAAAAAAAAAAATGATTTTTAAATTTTAAATATTTTTAGTGTTATATCTCATGATTGATGATGCAGCCCAATCCATGGGCTAACGATATCCTGGTTTCAAACAGCCCAGGTTTGCACAGAGTAACACATCAACGACTACGGACCTAGACCAGAAACGTTTCTTCAAACAGGTAACATCAAAACTCCAAATTGCTGCTGTGCATGCGAAAAATTTGATCACAGCCGCTCATCCAACTTCGAACAAGTAAAACTACCTACAGAAACATTTAATTTTCTGAGTAAAAAAAAAAAAAAAAAAGAAAAGAAAAGAAAAGTCCTTCAGGACCAAGGCCAAACTTGGCAGGCAAACTACGGGCCAAATAAAGTCTACATCACAGCAGCTGGAGCCTGGAAACGAAACAATTTTCTTTCCCCTTCCGCCGAAATCGCACAAAATGCGAGGAAAGAATCCAATAAATCCAGAAGATTGGCTGCGTGGTGACTCCAAAATGAGCGGTCGGTGCGAAGGCCGAACGAAGGACCACGTTTGGGACGCAGTGGAAGCTATCGTACTTCAAATGAAGCCGCGGCTGTCCCACGCGAAGCCGCGTCCTCTCAACCGCATCCCACCCTCTTCCTGCCACCAACCTCTTGCCAACCCATCGCCTAAGAACCATCCTAATCTCATCACCTCTCATGCGTATATAAATCCGACACACCCTGCTCACTTCCTCACCCCAACCCACCAAGTTCCATCCTTTTCGCGCTTGAGTCTATTACCAACGCGCTACCTCTGTCATCCTCCCTTTACCATGGCTTCTACCAGAGCTATCATGGCATCGCTACTGTTTCCTCTCTTAGCATGCTCTTTGATGGCCGCTGCCTCGGTCGGCAACTTCTACCAGGACTTCGACATCACTTGTGGTGACGGCCGTGGGAAGATCCTTGACAATGGCCAGCTCCTAACTCTCACCCTCGACAAAGCCTCCGGCTCTGGCTTCCAGTCCAAGAACGAGTATCTCTTTGGCAAGATTGACATGCAGCTCAAGCTCGTCCCTGGGAACTCCTCTGGCACTGTTACGGCCTACCATGTAAGCACATATCGCCTCTACATAACTTCTCTAGTTTGTGGTTTAATTGGAGTTCAGAGAACCAGTGGCTTATGTAAGAATTTCCTAATGTGGGCTTCATTAATTGAAATTAACTGAATTAGTTTGGTCTAATAAAGGTAAGATATATGGGTTCTTAATAAGTCTAATATGGGGCTGGCTGGTGTGGGCCGAGTACGGCCCGGCCCGTAATGAGAGGGCCCGTGGTCGAAAACTCTATAATAGCGCTCAAGTCCCTCTCCTAACCGTATGATGCACAATTTGACTCACATACGGATCAAAAAGAGAACTTTTTTTTTTTTTCTCGTGAGTGGCAATCTCATTAGGCCATTGTTCTAACGAATGGTATAGGGGAGAAGATCTTGAGTTCGTGTTCGGAAACCATCGCAAATTCCGCATCAAGTTCGATGGATTCCAAACCAGGTACGCGAATCGACAATTTCTCCATTATCGTGTTTCGGTTTCTGATTATGGTGATCTTGGGCGTGCCATTTTCGTGACCATCATGTGGTATCAGAGCCTGCCATAGATTAGAACTGAAACATGCGAATTAGGACAGTTTTTCGTTTTGCCCGAGAGGTTTTTGCCCAGTTTCGAAATTTTTTGTCGAGTAAAAGTTAAATTTTATTACATATTTGGAATCTACTCGTCGAGACGAGAAGATTGATGGGCAGCACGTCGCCGGAGGAGGCCGGACGTGCCGTCACGCACCTTCACGCACCATAGGCGCGGCCGCGCATGACGGTCACACGTGGCCGTGCGGAACCGGCGCGTTTGTTCGCCGGTAACCGCATGTTGACGTTAGCATGACGTCAGCGAGGCGCGGATCTGGTTGACCTGGATCTCGACCCGACCCGATCGTGGACCCGACCCGACCGGTGACCCGACCCATTGACCGTTGACCGGTTGGACCAGTCAACTGATCGGACCGGCTATTCAGACCGGTTTGACCGGCTGAACACGCGCGCACGTGCCGCGCCTTCCGACGGTGCGTGCGAGCGCGTCCGACGTCCGTTTTGGACGATCTTGGTACCAACGCGCTCGTGTTGAGATGCTCTACATTGTGGTGTATTTATTTTGTATGTTTGAAGCTTTTAAGGATGTGAAAATATGTATAGAACCCTATATATACGCATATTTTTAGGGTATTTTTGCGTATTTTTTTGTATTTCTCTATGGTTTCGGAAATACATATGGTAGCTCACATGTATATCACCACATAAGGACTGTGTAGGGTGTAATTCATTGTCTATCAATGAATGGAACAGTATAATTAGCATGGCATGTAATTTCAGAGACATATGCCCGTATCTTTACGTCTAGCATTACATGCATATGGTAAATGTGATACATAAAGCTCATATCCCTGGTATGAGAGATTTTCAAGGATTCAGTTAGGTTGTGACCGCCAAAGTGGCACACTTCATTGGGTTTGAGAAATATCGGTCTCATATTGTGAAGGGATGTCTCCTGGTCTATTACGTGATTATACTCCCAAAGGAGGTGATCTTGTATTAGTTCATGAAGGGGTACATGTATAGCATGTGCTTGAGAAATGACTTATTTTAGTGGTTCATACACCCAAAGGTGGTGATTTCATGAAAGATTAGAATAAGTTCTCATGGCCGCTGTCATGTGGAGAGTGTACAACTGCATGTCATATTTTCTGCCCAAAGGTGATTATGTGATGATATATGCAACTCTCTGGACAAGTATTCACATGATGCTGATTTTATTGTTTGTTTGTTTTCCAGTCAGCTTTTCAATAAACGGTAATTCTATTTCCATTGAGGTCCTTACTGGTTTAAACTTTAAGAAACGGAAAGAGGATTTTCTATTTGGAATGGAGCTGGCGGATGTTCACATTGCTCTTACAAAGGATAAGCTGGCAGATATCATGGCCACCAATACTGAAGCCGAGAAAATGGACTATGCTGCCTGGGAAAAGAGCAATCGGATTTGCTTATTGACAATGAAGAAATCCATTCAAGAACACTTAAAAAGTGGCTTGCCAGCTGACTGTACTGCTAAGGAAATGATGGCAGCCTTAGAGGCTAGAAACCGCATTTCATCTAATGCTGAGGTTGGTACACTTCTTCAAAATCTCTTCAATATGAAGTATGATGGTACTGCTGGGGTTAGAGATTATGTCCTTCGGATGGTAGACCTAAAGACGAAGCTTCAAGCTCTTAATGTTTACATTCCTGATGCTTGTATTGTGCATCAAGCCTTGAACACTCTTCCACCTGATTTTGGGATTATAAAGACAAATTACAATTCCCAAGATGAGACTTGGTCAGTTAATGACTTGATAGCAAGGGTGGTGGCACAGGAAGAGAAACTTAAGAAAGAAAAAGGGCATTTAGCCTTATATGTTTCTGGTTCCCACAAAAGGAAGAATAAGAAGTCCAGAAATCATACTCATAAAGGTGCTCATGACACTACTGGTCAATCTGACAATATAGGTCTAAAGAAAACATCCTTCAAAAGGGATAGTGGCCACTGCTTCTTTTGTAAGAAGAAAGGTCACATAAAGGACTGTAAAAAGTGTAAAGCTTGGTTGTCCAAACGTGAGCCTACAGGTAATGATTCTTTGGCACTTGTTTGTGAATCCAACCTATCAGAAGCACCATCCAGTTCTTGGTGGCTCGATAGTGGTGCAACTAATCATGTTGCATTTACCATACAGGGATTCATAAACCCGAGGAAGCCAAATCAGGATGAGTCAAGACTCACTGTGGGAAATAACGAGAAAGCTGATGTTGTGTTTGTGGGAGATGTAATCTTGATTCTAGACTCTGGTTTTAGATTAATGTTGAAAGACACTTTTTATGTACCTTCTTTTAGACGGAACTTAGTTTCCGTATCGTGTTTGGACATGTATGGCTACTCTTTTGAAATCAAGAACAATGTAATTTCTTTGTTTCTTAATTCAAATAAGGTTGGGTGTTGTTATATGTCCAACGGATTGTACATATTGTGTTTATCTCCCAATGACATATACGTCGCTTATACGGCTGAAAAGGTTATTTCCAAGAGACCACTACCTAAGGAACAGTCTTATGCATTGTGGCATAAACGACTTGGTCATATCTCTAAGGATAGAGTAGAAAGGCTGATAAAAACTAACATCCTGCCTGCTCTTAAAGATGACTTAGAGACATGCGTAGACTGTTGTAGAGGTAAAATAACCAAGATAAGGAAGAAAACTGCAGTTCGAAGTTCTGACCTGTTGGAGGTCATTCACACTGATATAAGTGGACCCTATACGGCAACTTTGTGTAGAAATTTTTATTTCATTACATTTATTGATGACTATTCTCGATATGGCTATCTGTACTTGATTAAAGAAAAGTTTGAGTCTCTTGACAAGTTCAAGATTTTTTGGACTGAAGTCGAGAAACAGTTAGGAAAGGTCATAAAGGTTGTTAGATCTGATCGAGGTGGAGAGTATTATGGCAAACATGGCGATGCCGGACAGCTTAAGGGGCCATTTGCCAAATACTTAGAGGATTCTAAAGATAGTGGCTCAATTCACTATGCCTGGGAGTCCCGAGCAAAATGGTGTAGCCGAAAGGCGCAATCGCACCCTTATAGAAATGGTGAGGAGTATGATTAGTAGGACAAATTTACCTGGTTTTCTGTGGGGTGAAGCTTTGAAAACAGCTTTGTACATTCTGAATCGTGTACCTACTAAAGCTGTTTCATTGACTCCTTTTGAGTTATGGACTGGACGTAAGCCTAGCTTAAACCATCTTAAGGTTTGGGGATGTCCTACAGAAGTGAAAATATATAGTCCAACATTAAGTAAGTTGGACTCTAGAACCATTCGGTGTTACTTTGTATCTTACCCAGATCATTCGAAGGGATATCGGTTCTATAATCCCAGTGGAGGCACAAGAATTGTGGAATCACAGACAGCTAAGTTTCTGGAGTTTGATGTGGCCGAAGAAAGTAGCTGCTCACAGACTATTGAGGATAATAGTATGGTGGGTAATGTTGTACCTTTATCTCCTCCCATACAGATAATTGTGGAGACTCCCACACCGTAGACTGAACCTGTTGAGGCTCAGGATCCTGTTGTCGAGACAGCTCCTAATGAAGTTCCTCAAGGCTCTCAGGTGCAGGATGAGGCTGTTGTTGTTCCAGTAAGGCGATCCATTAGGGAGAGACGATCAGCTATACCATCGGACTACTTAGTCTATATAGGAGAGCGAGACTATAATATCGGTTCTGTGGCTGATCCAGTGACTTATGCGGAAGTTGTTTCTTGTCCTCAATCAGAACTGTGGTTGAATGCAATGAGAGATGAAATGCAGTCTATGAAGCATAATGGAGTTTGGGAACTTGTTAAATTACCTGAAGGTTATAGACCCATATGCTGCAAATGGGTGTATAAGACTAAAAGGGACTCCAAAGGAAAGATTGAGAAGTTTAAAGCTAGACTGGTAGCCAAGGGTTTCACTCAGAGAGAAGGAGTAGACTATGAAGCAACTTTTTCTCCGGTCTCTTCTAAAGACTCCTTTAGAGTGATCATGGCATTGGTAGCTCATTTCGATATGGAGTTACACCAGATGGATGTGAAAATTGCTTTTCTCAATGGAGACCTTAATGAAGAAGTCTATATGATGCAACCCGAAGGCTTTGCGGCGGATGATTCAGGTACGCTTGTATGTAGACTGAAAAAGTCTATTTATGGTCTCAAGCAAGCTTCTAGACAATGGTACTTGAAGTTTCATAGTGTTGTCGCTTCATTTGGTTTTGTTGAGAACAAAGTAGATCAGTGTATATACTGCAAGGTCAGTGGGAGGAAATTCATTTTCCTTATACTCTATGTGGATGATATCCTGCTTGCGAGCAGTGACCTTGGTTTACTGCATGAGACAAAGCGGATGTTGTCAAAGAACTTTGATATGAAAGACCTTGGTGAGGCGTCTTTTGTCCTTGGCATTGAGATTCATAGGAATCGTTCTCGCCGACTATTGGGTTTATCTCAGAGGGCATATGTTGATCGTATCTTAGAAAGATTCAACATGCAGCAATGCAAGCCAGGAATTGCTCCTGTCAGTAAAGGTGATAAGTTGAGTCTGTCACAATGTCCTCATTCAGATTTTGAGAAAGCCCAAATGAAGAATGTACCTTATGCTAGTGCACTTGGGAGTATTATGTATGCTCAAGTATGTACTAGACCAGATATTGCTTTTGCAACAGGACTTCTAGGCAGATATCAGTCAAATCCAGGACACGATCATTGGGTTGCTGCCAAGAAGGTTTTAAGGTACTTAAAGAGGACAAAAGACTATATGCTGATTTACAAACATGTTCAGGATCTACAGCTAGTTGGGTATTCGGATTCAGACTTTGCTGGCTGTCAGGATGAAAAGAAGTCGACAACAGGTTACATCTTCAAGTTAGCAGGAGGTGCAGTATCATGGAAAAGTGAGAAACAGAAATCAATGACATCCTCTACCATGCAAGCGGAGTTTGTAGCATGCTTTTCGGCCGCTACTCAGGCAATTTGGCTCCGGAACCTCATTAAGGAGTTGACCGTATTTGATTTCATGGATAGGCCCATACAGTTGTATTGTGACAATAACTCTGCAGTGTTGTTTGTTAACAACAACAGAGGTCTCAAGGGATCTAAGCATATGGAGGTCAAGTACCTGACTATAAAGGAAAAAGTTCAGGATGGTGACATTACAGTAGAGCACATTTCAACAGATGATATGATTGCAGATCCACTAACTAAAGGCCTTTGCCCTTGTGTATTTGATCGACACGTCATTAACATGGGCTTAGGAGTATCATGGGATACTGTTAATTAGTGGGAGGCTTTTTTAGTTTTATGTTGCTCTTATGAAGTTTGTATCTGATTTTGTTACATTTTGTAATATTTGAATATGTATCAACTCTTTTGCATTCAATGAGGTATTTGTGAATGTAGATTTATCAAGTTGAGTATACATATTTGATGAAAATCTCGAGGCATTGTGTAAACCTTGAGTACAGGCTATGGGGCATTCTTAGTATTAGCCTTAACGATATGTCCTGTTACACATAAAGTACAGTTAACTATCAAGGTAAGACATATGAAGGTTCGTTGGAACCATAAAGGATATTTTCTAGTGACACACTAGGTTTTGTGACACTTAAGGAGAGAGAATTTGGACTAACAAAGTGGACAACACATAAAGTATCACTTATTATGAGGTATTGTCCATTTGACACACTACCATATTGAATCCATATCAGTAAAGTTGAAAGCACTCGTGACCATGGAAGGCTCTGTGTGAGTACATGTAGTTACCGCCATGATTCGGCGTTCGAGACTTTATGGGATTGGATTGACTATTAAGAATAATCTCTAGACCAATATAAAGGTGCGCACACAGTTTTGTTTCAATTAATATCGCCCAAGTGGAAGAATGTAAGAATTTCCTAATGTGGGCTTCATTAATTGAAATTAACTGAATTAGTTTGGTCTAATAAAGGTAAGATATATGGGTTCTTAATAAGTCTAATATGGGGCTGGTTGGTGTGGACCGAGTACGGCCCGGCCCGTAATGAGAGGGCCCATAGTCGAAAACTCTATAAATAGTGCTCAAGTCCCTCCCCTAACCGTATGATGCACAATTTGACTCACATACGGATCAAAAAGAGAACTTTTTTTTTTTTCTCGTGAGTGGCAATCTCATTAGGCCAGTGTTCTAACGAAGGGTATAGGGGAGAAGATCTTGAGTTCGTATTCGGAAACCGTCGCAAATTCCGCGTCAAGTTCGATGGATTCCAAACCAGGTATGCGAATCGATAATTTCTCCATTATCGTGTTTCGGTTTCTGATTATGGTGATCTTGGGCGTGCCATTTTCGTGACCATCAGCTTAAGCTTTATTTATGCTTTCAGTTGTCTTCGCAAGGACCAACTCACGATGAGATCGACTTTGAGTTCCTTGGAAACCTCAGTGGAGACCCTTACACGCTCCACACCAATGTGTTCACCCAGGGGAAGGGGAACAGGGAGATGCAGTTCCACCTCTGGTTTGATCCCACCAAAGATTTCCACACCTACTCCATCCTCTGGAACCCCAGACATGTTATGTAAGTAATCAAATTCCAAGATTTCTATTCTACAAATCATTAAAAAGAAAAAATGAATGTTATGCTCACCTTGGATTTAATCATCCTTTCAGCTTCATGGTTGATGGCACACAGATCAGAGACTTCAAGAACATGGAGTCAAGGGGCGTCGCGTTTCCAAAGAACCAAGCGATGAGGATCTACTCCAGCCTCTGGAATGCTGATGACTGGGCCACGCAGGGGGGGCGCATCAAGACGGACTGGACAAAAGCCCCCTTCACTGCGTCCTACCGAAATTTCAATCCTAATGCTTGCATTTGGTCCTCTGGTTCCTCCAATTGTCCTTCACAGGAGTCTAACAAAGCCAGCTGGTGGAACCAGGGGCTGGATTCCACAAGCCAAGAGAGGATGAGATGGGTGCAGAAGAACTACATGATCTACAACTACTGCACCGATCTGAAGCTATTCCCCCAGGGCCTGCCTCCAGAGTGCTCCATAGCCTGAGGAGAACAGAGAGCACGCGACGTGCAAACAAGTTCTTTTATTCGTTAATTCTTCTCTAGTATACTTGGACAGATTCTTAGTTGCCATTCTTGTAAATGGACACAGATCACGTTATATGTTGTTATATTATACATGTAATTGATACCTTAAATTAAATAAAAGCATCAGGGAGAGTTTTTTTTAACCGTTCGTCTGTACTTTTAAGCCAGAACTCTCACCAGATTAAGGGCTCCAAATCCAGAACCAATGTCAAATCTTAAATCACGAACATCACGAAACGTTATTCTCATCATCTTTATATTATTTTTTCTTAGTTTATATTACTTATTGAAAATTATTTTAAGTCTTCAATTACCATAATTTATTTAGATTGAAGTGGCAAATAGCAGAAGTTAGAAAAATTTTTTGTTTCACACAATATATCTCATATAACTACCTCAGCCCATACTTTCATTAAAAAAAAAAAAAAAAAAAACAAAAGACTACCTCCCTCCACACCGGTGAACACAATGACCCATCTGAGTATAGATGCAAGCATGTTAAGAAAATTGGTCTTCCCTTCTTCATCATGATAGTGTCCTTCTTTCCTATTGCTCCTATACATTTTTTATTGCCTTGTATCTTATTAATTGCCTATCTATACAATTATTTCACAATAAATTCCTCTTTGAGGCTCTTTTTCATCAAATCCATAATTATCGTAAACTTTGAGTGTTCGAGTGCCTTTGTTACCTTTGGTTCAAACCATACACTCCTCACAAACTAACTCTATATTCTAAGCTATGCATTTTCCTTGGATATTCCCTTTCTCCAAGTGCTTATGCATGCTATGATCCCTCTCCTCATAAATTCTTCTTCCCTCATCATATTTTCTTCGTCGAGCATGTTTTTCCCTTAGGCCATCATTTCTAATACATATAATTGGCTTATTGCTACTAATGATTCAATTCATCCTTTACTACTAGTTTCACCAATACCATCCTTAGCTCCTATCTCTTCCATCGAAACTAACTCTTTTGTGGATGCATCAGTATCATCTTATTTAATCCAGTACTTAAGTATGTTCCTAAACTCTCCTTCATTTTTTTTCTTTATCACTAGGTATGTCTCCTTTTTCCTCTCCTCCTTCACATGAGTTATCACTTCCTTCTTCTTAATTTCTCTTTTCTTTATCCCCTCCCCCTCCTCCTCCTCCTCGTACTAGAACTCACCACATGATAACTAGTTCATAAAATAATATTTTTATACCCAAGAAAATCTTTACCATTACTGAGCATCCTCTTTCTTTCTCTTTTAAACCATCATGTTTTTCTCGAGCTATCTGTGACCCTAAATAGAGTCAAGCCATGTTTGAAGAGTTCAATGCCTTATCGTATAATGATGCTTGAGAATTAATCCCAAAGGGTTTTCACCAAAGATTAGATTTAGATTATACTAAAACTTTTAGTCCATTGCTCACCATAAGACTTGTCCTTATATTTGCCCTTTCTCACAATTAGAAGCTCCATCAATTGAATGTAAACAATACCCTCCTTCAGGCAAGCTCAATGAGGTGGTTTACATGAAGTAACCCTTGACTTTATTGATCCCAATTTTTTTTGGGCATGTTTGTCATCTTTGTAAGGCGATTTATGGGCTCAACCAAGCTCCCAAGGAATGGTATATCACCTTTAGTTTATTTCTTCTTGCTTTGGATTTTAAAACTTTTTAAGTTAATGCCTCTCTATTTTTTTTATTTCTATGATGGTGTTGTTATTTATATTTAGTTTATGTGGATGATTTAATCATTATTGGCAGCCATTCTCACTTTATTACTCTATTTATTGCTGAGCTATCCATGTTGTTTTTAGTTTACGATTTAGAAAATGTTTTTAGTTTATGATTTAGAAAATCTTATTTACTTTTTTGGCATTGAGATGGTCTCCACTCCTCATGGGCTATTTTTCTCTTAGCACAAATACATTGCAGATGTCCTTGACCCTACTAACATGTCTGGAGCTAAGGGCTTAAAGCGCTTCTATGTCTACTTTTATATTTTTGTCTTTGCTTAGTAACTCAGTATCATCGAATGCTTGGTGCATTTTAGTATCTCTTATTGATATGATCGAATATAACTTATTCAGTCAATAAGCTTTTTTAGTATATGCACAAGCTTACCCAAGTCTAGTGGTTAGCACTTAAAAGACTTCTATGTTATCTAAAGGGACCAATCCATCATTTTCTTCTTTCGACAAGATGCATCTCTTAATTTATATTTCTTTTTAGATTTCAATTGGGCAAGTGACTGTAATGATCGATGTTCAACCACTGCCTATATTATTTATTGTTGCCCAGCTAAGCAACCCAAGAGGGGAGTGAATTGGATTCTTTGAAAATTTTTAGCAAGTATGTGTAATATTTTAAAAACAATAAAATCTATATGAGAGTAGAGTGATGATTGAAAAAATAAATAATAAAAATAATAATCACACACAAACACAGAGATTTATAGTGGTTCGATGCCAATCCTTGCACCTACGTCCACTCCTCAAGAATCTCTTGAAAATTTTTTTCACTAATTGTTCCACAAACGATTACAATCTTAGCTAACCCAACTAGCTTCTTGTTTCTCAAGCACAAGGGGGCCTTACCCTATCTATTCCAGCTAGCTTCTTGTTTACCAAGCATAAGGAAGCCTTACAAGTCATCAATTTTGGGTTTGGCACATCCTACACAAGTTTCAACCAAGTTGAAACTCAAACAAACATACAAAGAAACAAAGATGCAGGATAAACAGCTCCTTAATGAGCAAATGAAATAATAATGGCACTTTACAGATTTCTGAAGGTCTCTTCCTTAAATGAGCTTCTCCTCCTTAAATGCTGGAGCTATGAGTACTTGAAGAAGCTTCTTTAGTTGTTGGATGGAGCCTTGAATGAGCTTTAATGGTCTTTTAAGCTTTGTTACACAATTGCTCTTCAAATGGAAGAAGGCTGAATTTTTTCTTGATTTTTCAGTCTTTTTTCTACTTATAATCCTTCAAAAACACTCCAAAAATCTTTCTAATCCATCCTATTTACGTGTATTTATAGTTCATTGAGGGATTGGAACGTTAAGCTAGTCGTTTCTGATCGTTTGAAATGTCAGAACTAGCCATTACTGTGCTGTCCCAGCAGTTAGTCGGTATGGTAGTCGACTAATTTAGAAGTTTTCACTATTTAGGCCATAGTAATCGGCTACCTAGTCAACTAACCTTAGAATTCTCACTGTTCAGGCCACAGTAGTCGACTGCTTAGTTGACTATTCCATTCCAGGCTTCTGTAAAAATTTATGTGGCACAGTTTTGGCTTGTTAGCTAGCATGCGAGTCGGCTAATGGCTTCAAACTCTCTGTTTTCTCCATTTTGAGTACCAATAGCTAGCATGAAAGTTGACTAATGGCTTTAAACTTTCTGTTCTCTCAATTTTATGCAACAGTAGCTGGCATGAGAGTTGACTAATGGCTCCAAAATTTAAAAACTCAATCCAAAGCCAAAAAAATCTTATTGTTTTGATGAAGATATGTATCCTAGCTCTCATGTCTTAAACTTTCTTTATTGAATAACTTCCCAAACATCTAAATTTCACTTAATTGGAGCTTGAAATATTCTTCTTTGATCTTGTTCCTCTACAAAAATTTCTTTCCTGAACCATAATTCTTTTTAGGAGCTTGAATCCCATCTTTTTCATCTTGGTAAATAATGTGTGCCTGCATTGCATTGTGGTTCTTCACCAAACTCATTAGTAACTTACTTAATTGTTTTGTGATCATCAAAATTAATGTGAGGTCAACATTTATCTTAGCTTCAATCTAATTTCTTAGTGCTCTAAAATGTAACGTTCAGTTATCAAATCATTCATCAAAGTTGAATATCAAGCAATGGCAACCATTTCCATGGAGTTTGCATGGTTGGTATTCATTCTTACTGGGTTTGGCATCTACTCTTTTTTCTCTTCCATAGGTCTTTTGTAATGATATAGGCGCAACCTATGTCTATACAAATCCAGTTCTTTATAGCTAAATGAAACATATTGCTATTAACTATTATTTTACCTATGATACAGAAAGGAATGGCTTGTTAAAATTTCTCACATTTCCATTTCTGACTAGCTTGTTGATGCACTCACAAAATCCTTTGCCACTTCCGTGGCTTCACTTGTTTAAGATTAGGGTCTCAGATGAATCCCCCAACTTGCGAGGCATGATGCAGATAAAAGTCTATTTTTTATAAATAAGGAGCATGTGGCTTCTATCAATTAGTTATTGGCTTTATTAGTATATTCGAACTTAATGCTATAATTTAAGAAGACAAGGGATTTGTTGTCGAAGATAAGAGATTAGTTGTAATCTTTTCTTCTATTATTATTTCAAAACTATAAACTTATAATTATAAATTTTAACAAATGTGAATGAAATTTTTAAGCTTTTCCTATAAAACCCAGCCTTATTTTGGTTTGCTTCTTACATCCAAAATAAAAAATTCAACCCCCAAACCAAAGATTCGATCATCCTACTACTAAAATTACTTAAAAGTCAATAATTTCTTGTTTTTCGTGATATCCAACTTATGCATTAAATATGCTCCTTAAAAAAAAAAAAAATTAAAAGTATAGAGAAACATATTTTGTTATGATGTAAGTATATCGGTTGATTTTCCTTCTTCGATGCTAGCGTGTATATGACCAATGAAGTGCACTCTTAAACAAATATTTTATCACATATTTTAGCATATTAATATAATAGAAACCATCCATTTTTAGCTATTTGATCCATAGCTGAGACTACCCAATAATAAAAAAAAGGATTTTTAAATTTTAAATACTTTTAGTGTTATATCTCATGATTGATGATGCAGCCCAATCCATGGACTAACGATAGCTTGGTTTCAAACAGCACAGGCTTGTACAGAGTAACACAGCAACGACTACGGACCTAGACCAGAGACGTTTCTTCAAACAGGTAACATCAAAACTCCAAATTGCTGTTGTGCATGCGAAAAATTTGATCACAGCCGCTCATCCAACTTCGGACAAGTAAAACTGCCAACAAAAACATTTAAAAATGCATGCGATCAGTTGTTCCATTGACCCACACCAAGGCCGTCCAGGGCTCCAGTCCCCTTTTTCTTTTTTTCTGAGTACAAAAAAAAAAAAAAAAGAAAAGAAAAGAAAAGCCCTTCAGGACCAAGACCAAACTTGGCAGGCAAACTACGGGCCAAATAAAGTCCATATCACAGCAGCTGGAGGCTGGAAACGAAACAATTTTCTTTCCCCTTCCGCTGAAATCGCACAAAATGCGAGGAAAGAATCCAATAAATCCATAAGATTGGCTGCGTGGTGACTCCAAAATGAGCGGTCGGTGCGAAGGCCGAACGAAGGACCACGTTTTGGACGCAGTGGAAGCTATCGTACTTCAAATGAAGCCGCGGCTGTCCCACGCGAAGCCGCGTCCTCTCAACCGCATCCCACCCTCTTCCTGCCACCAACCTCTTGCCAACCCATCGCCTAAGAACCATCCTAATCTCATCACCTCTCATGAGTATATAAATCCGACACACCCTGCTCACTTCCTCACCCCGACCCACCAAGTTCCATCCTTTTCGCGCTTGAGTCTATTACCAACGCGCTACCTCTGTCATCCTCCCTTTACCATGGCTTCTACCAGAGCTATCATGGCATCGCTACTGTTTCCTCTCTTAGCATGCTCTTTGATGGCCGCTGCCTCGGCCGGCAACTTCTACCAGGACTTCGACATCACATGGGGTGACGGGCGTGGTAAGATCCTTGACAATGGCCAGCTCCTAACTCTCACCCTCGACAAAGCCTCCGGCTCTGGCTTCCAGTCCCAGAACGAGTATCTCTTTGGCAAGATTGACATGCAGCTCAAGCTCGTCCCTGGGAACTCCGCCGGCACCGTCACTGCCTACTACGTAAGCTCTTATCACCTCTGTTTGAAGAAATTACCTCGTGCAACCTCTTCAATTGGATCTCTGGTAACTGATGGTTCTTGTATGATTTATGCCTGAACTGCAGTTGTCTTCACAAGGACCGACTCACGATGAGATCGACTTCGAGTTCCTTGGAAACGTCAGTGGAGACCCTTACACGCTCCACACCAATGTGTTCACCCAGGGGAAGGGGAACAGGGAGATGCAGTTCCACCTCTGGTTTGATCCCACCAAAGATTTCCACACCTACTCCATCCTCTGGAACCCCAGACATGTTATGTAAGTAATCAATTTCCAAGATTTCTATTGTACAAATCTATAAAAAAAAAAAAAGAAAAAAAGAATGTTATGCTCACCTTGGATTCAATCATCCTTTCAGCTTCATGGTTGATGGCACACCGATCAGAGACTTCAAGAACATGGAGTCAAGGGGTGTCGCGTTTCCAAAGAACCAAGCGATGAGGATCTACTCCAGCCTCTGGAATGCTGATGACTGGGCCACGCAGGGGGGGCGCATCAAGACGGACTGGACAAAAGCCCCCTTCACTGCCTCCTACCGAAATTTCAATGCTAATGCTTGCATTTGGTCCTCTGGTTCCTCCAATTGTCCTTCACAGGAGTCTAACAAAGCCAGCTGGTGGAACCAGGAGCTGGATTCCACAAGCCAAGAGAGGATGAGATGGGTGCAGAAGAACTACATGATCTACAACTACTGCACCGATCTGAAGCGATTCCCTCAGGGCCTGCCTCCAGAGTGCTCCATAGCCTGAGGAGAACAGAGGACACACAACATGCAAACAAGTTCTTTTATTCGTTAATTCTTCTCTACTAGGACAGATTTTTTGTTGCCATTCTTGTAAATGGACGCAGATCACGTTATATGTTGTTGTATTATACTTGTAGAATGATACCATAAATTAAATAGAAGCATCACGGAGAGTTTTTTTTAAATCGTTCGGCCAACTTTTAAGTCAGCACTCCCATCACGCCAGGGATTCAAATCCAGATCCAAAGACAAATTTAATTTATAACCTATTTGTAGTGCCTCTTACTCCATATGAACTATAAACCGGATCTCGTCTAATATCATCTACAATAGTTCAAGGCCTCTTCTTAAAAGGCCTAATCTGTAGCTATTATTTGAAATCCTTGGTTCTATAAAAAAAAAAAAAAACAAAACTCTTTTTTTTTTTTTCCTGCATGGTTAATAGGGGACTAGACACGTCTCAGCATAGCTCTCACATCATATATTAAGTTTTGAGAATATGCAATGCAAACAGAGCAATACACAACTAATTTCTGAAAAATCTCTCTCTAATTCTGAGACATTGTCCGTGTGCATGAACAGTATTGAAGAAAGCAACAAGTATGACTAAATTTCTAAGCATTTGTAAGAAAGACTGAAACAGAAAGTTACGTTCAACATATGATTCAAGTCAGCCTGATTCTTGAGGGAGGAGTAATCTCAGATGGGACAAGTATTCTTTGAAGGTGCCTTCCTTTGAGGCAGTGAATCCTCCTCGTCTCACCCACCATTTGGGCCTGAGAAATTTACCCCGGATAAACCTTCGCCCCTTTCTATGCCCTAGTCTTCCTACATCTGGTTCTATGAATTAAAAGTTCAAATTCAGCAATATTAAACCTTAGAAATTCTAACCAAAAACTGATTCTCGGATCTTATTCAAATGTTCATAGAATATTGTGAAAAATAAAAGAGCAATTTTGGCTTAAGCTGGTGCTTTTTTTTCTCCCTGAGAACTGGGTCAAACCGGTGTCTTATGTAATCAATATTTCATTACAACAATCTAGACAGGCTCTTTAAAAATTGTAAAATTTGATGCTTAAGATTCGATCCATCTGTTTTGGAGGCCTCACCGAGTAAGTTTTTTGAATTAAATATTTATTTTACTTTTCAACTATTATTTTAAATCTTATACGGTTAAACTTCATTCCATTGCCCCATCTTTGTTTTTTTTCCTTTTTTTTAATTATCTTAAAAAAAAAGGTATACTTTAATCACTCTCCTAATCAAAATTATAATTTAATTATGTGAAAACTATAATAACCATATTGCTTAATTATTAAGAATTACAATATACACACATACACATTAAATATCTATTAAAAAAATAGTTCTAACTTATTTATACAAAGAGAACGCATACTAGATTTAGCTACACTCAAGTATAACCAAGCACAAATCTAGCTCTCTTTCCATCCTTAGATTCACAAATATCATGGATTTTAAAAATAAAAAAAGATAAAAAAAAATAGATAGCTTTGAAATTCATGTAAATTTAAAAGTGAAAACGATAATCAAATTTAGGATTTAACTATACGTGAGTATAGCCAACTATATATATATATATAAGGGTAGATGTGGTTACATTCAAATATAACCAAATTTTGGATCATTATCTCTTTTATCCTTAATTTTATATGGATTTTGAAGTAATTTCATTATTTTTATATTTTTTATATTTGAGATCCGTAAACGGCATAGATTTCGAAATAGAAAAAATAATATATATATATATATATATAATTTAAATATATTCGACCTGGGTTCAGTACATGGTTTTGAGGGTGTGAATATATATAATATATATATCAGTCGTGCTTCGTATCTGACCATAAACTTTTTTTTTAACATTTTTTTGAAACCTATCTCATGCACGGCTATCGCAAACACGGCCAAAGCTTGAAGAATCCATCCAGTTCGAAGTGGGTCCCCGCCTAATCGACATAAATTTGTCATCCTTTGATTGATCGCTATGTCTTTCATGTCAGAAGTCAAGGGCTATTGCTTCTCTTCGACATGGAAAGCGCCACATCAGGATGCCAAACGTATCAGCTTCTCAGCGCACGGGCTGAAGATATTGCGTGAAGCCATACACGAACAACAGGGAAATGGTGGCGGACGGCTGTCATCAAGTCCACTTTCCCTCACTCGTTTCAGATAGGCCTAGGACTCAGCGGTGTTCGACCCAAATTCAAGACAAAATATCGCTGCCAAACCATCGCTCGAGCCAAATGAAGACAGAATATTACAACCAAACAACAGCTGGAAACTCCATCAACCCATGCACGTCAAGTCCTTTTATTTTAATCAAATCTACTTCCGACAAGAAAGCAGAGACCGAGACAAAGACAGAGACAGAGACAGAGACAGAGCGAAAGGATGGTGCTTGGTAGGCACCCTGTGAGTGGTGACCGCTTACCATCGCTGCTGGGGCGCCACCAGGCACCACCCCCATCCCACGCGAAACCGTCCTTCACCTTCCTCCTCTCGTCGCCAACCTATTGCCAACTCATAGTATCGAGAGGAGAACCATCGCCTGCCGTGTATATATAAACCCGCTGACAGCCTCCGGTTTTCGTCACGCCAACACCAATACTCGTAGCGCCGCTCCCTTTGTTATCTCAACACCATGTCACCAGCTGCTTCCCCTGCCGCTAGTGCCGTCATGGCTTCATCTCTTCTCCTGCTGGCTTGCTATTTGATGGCCGGCGGTGTCTCTGCTGGTAACTTCCACGAGGACTTCCAAATCACCTGGCGGGGATGGGCGTGCAAAGTTCCTCGACAACGGGCAGCTCCTCACCCTCTCCCTGGACCAAGCCTTTGGCTCCGGCTTCCAGTCCAAGAACGAGTATCTCTTCGGTTATATGGACATGCAGCTGAAACTGATGGCTATAATTTTAGCCAAAATTTTTTCTCAAGAAGAAAGACGAAAGAAGTGAAACATCCAAAATTCATATTTTTCATTTTGAAATCATATTTATCTATCCAACAATACGTTACCCACTCACAACTAACCACATTTGATTTTTAAACTCAACAAACTACCAGACTTATTAATAAAATACTTATCATATAATAACAATAATAATAAGGAATTAAATTTTAACACTCCCCCTTAATTCTTTATTGTGATATTCAATAATTCTTTAAAATACTAAAACTTGTCTCTTGAAAGTGCTTTAGTAAAAATGTCTGCAACTTGATCATTGGAGCTGCAATATTTGATTTGAATCTTCTTCTTCTCCACTGCATCTCTAATAAAGTGATGCTTGATAGCAATGTGTCTTGTACATCTATGGTAGACTGAATTCTTAGTCATAGCAATTACTGATTTGTTGTCACACAAGATTGGAGTAGCTTCTTCTTGCTTCTCACCAATATCCTTTAAAATACGCCTTAACCATATTGCTTGTGAAGCTGTCAATGATGCTGAAACATATTCAGCCTCGGTTGATGATTGTACCACTGTTTGCTGTTTCTTAGAAGCCCAAGCAATTGCTCCTAAACTAAGAGAAAAAATATATCCTGAAGTGCTTCTCATATACATCCAGCCCAATCATTATCACAAAATCTCAATAATTTTGCATCAACATTCTTCTCATACCAAATACCAAAATCAATAGTACCTTGAATGTATCTCAACACTCTCTTAGCAGCCCCAAAATGAATTTGAGTAGGTTTGTGCATAAACCTAGACAACAAACTTGCTGCATACATAATATCAGGTCTAGTAGCTATCAAATATAATAAACTTCCAATCAAACTTTTATAGAGTGATGCATTCACTTCTTTGCTTTCATCTTCTTTACTTAGCTTTTCATTCACAACCAATGGAGTACAAACTGATTTACAATTCACCATTCGAAATTTTTTAAGAAGAGTTTTTGCATACTTTTTTTGGCAAATAAATACTCCTTCTTGATAAATTTCAATGCCCAAGAATTGATGTAATAAACCCAAATCACTCATTTCATATTTTTGCTTCATCTCCATTTTAAAGTTAGCAATCATTCTTTCATCATTACCAGTAATCACCATATCATCAACATAGAAAGAAATAATAAGAATGTCAGATATACCTTGCTTCTTAATATATAATGTTGGCTCATTCTTGCTTCTTTGAAAATCTTTATTATTGAAGTAGGCATCAATCTCACTATACCAAGTTCGGGGTGCTTGTTTGAGGCCATACAAAGCCTTTTTTAGCTTGTAGACTTTTTCTTCTTCTCCATTTGCTACAAAGCCTTGAGGTTGCTCTACATAAACCTCCTCTTTCAGAGTACCATTTAAGAACGCTGATTTTACATCAAGTTGATGCAATAACCAGCCATATTTAGCTGCCAAGGCAATAAGAACTCTAATTGTATCATGCCCAGCCACTGGAGCAAATTGTATGTGGTTGTTGAGAATACCCTTTAGCTACAAGCCTTGCTTTGTTCTTTTGGATAGTACCATCCAAATTGAATTTCATCTTGTAGATCCACTTGACACCAATCACTTCTTTGTCTTTTGATCTTTCAACTAACTCCCAAGTTTTGTTCTTCTCAATCACATTAATTTCTTCTTCCATAGCTTTCTTCTAAGTCTCTTCTTTAATTGCTTCTTCAAAACTTTCTGGCTCAACAACACAAAAATTGCAGCTAGCATACACATCACTAAGACTTTTCATTTTCCTTGGAGGTGTACTTGATGATGAATAACTAGAGCTTGATGATGAACTTGGACATATTTGTGGAGACATTTGTGGTGCATCTTCATGAACATTATCTTCATATTTTTGAATTTCTGGTGTTTCATTGAGAATAATGGCCTGACCTTGGACTTTCTTCTCTTTCCAATCCCATGTACCCTTCTCATTAAAAATAACATCTCTACTAATAATCAACTTATTTTTCTTCAAGCTGAAAAGTCTATAGCCCTTTGATTTTGAGCTATAACCCACAAAAATGCATTTCTCACTAGTCTCATCAAGCTTGTTTCTAACATTCTTTGAAACATGAGCAAAACAAATACATCCAAAAACCTTTAAGTGATTCACTGATAGCTTCTTTCCACTCCAAGCTTCAATTGGAGTTTGATTAATCACTGCTTTTGTTGGGCATCTATTCAACAAATAAACTGCAGTAGAAACTGCTTCACCCCAAAAAGACAAAGGCAATCCCTTCTCATGAAGCATTACTTTTGACATCTCCATAATGGCTCTATTCTTTTTTTCAGCTACTCCATTTTGTTGTGGAGTGTATCCAACCGTTAGTTGTCTATTCAAGCCAATATCTTCACAAAAATTATCAAATTCATTCGAGTTATACTCACTACCTCTATCACTTCTTAACACTTTAATCAAATGTCCACTTTGCCTCTCAACAAAATTCTGAAATTTTTTAAAGATATTGAATACATCTGATTTTTGTCTCATAAAATATACCCATGTCATTCTAGAGAAGTCATCAATAAAGGTTATGAAGTATTTGTTATCTCCATGAGATGGTGTTGACATAGGACCACATATATCTATGTGAACAAGCTCCAATGGTGCTCTAACTCTCCATGCCTTCTCTTTTAGAAATGCTTCTCGATGTTGCTTCCCAAGTGCACAACCTTCACAAACTTCTTTTAATTCTTGTATAGATGGCAGCCCATACACCATGTTCTTCTGCTGAAGATTCTTCAAGCTTTGAAAATTCAAATGCCCAAATCTTCTATGCCATAACCATGAGTCACCAATTATATCCATCTTCAAAGCTACATCATTCTTGTAAGAGAAAGTTAGAGGAAAACTTCTATTTTTCTCCATCTTGATCTTTGCTACAGCTTGATTTCTTTTATCAAAAATTTTGCAAGAGTCTTCTTCAAAGTGAACTGAGTATCCATGATTTACAAGTTGTCCAACACTTAACAAGTTTTGCTCCAATTCTGGAACTAGCAGCACATCGCGGATATATCTTATTCCCTTCTTTGTTTCTATGGCAATTATACCTTTTACTTTTACTTGAACTAAGGCACCATTACCCATCCTTACTTGAGAATTGGTAGTTGAATCAATCTTCATAAAAATTCTTTCATTGCTGGTCATATGATTGCTACACCCGTTATCAAGAAACCAAACATCATGCTTTTGGTCCATAGCTGCTTGACAAGCATAGAACAGATTGGCTTCACCTTCTTTTTCTTCAATGAAATTTGCTTGCTGATTTTTTTTCAAGTAATAATCTTTTTGGACATGACCAAACTTTTTGCAATTGTGACATTGATGCTTTCCTCGAAACCAATAATCTTTCTCTACATGGCTACTTCTTTGACAAATTCTACATTTTTGTTGAGTGAACTTCTCATTAATTTGTCTTCTAAAGTTGCTTCTTCCTCTTCCTCTTGAGTTGCTTCTACCTCTTTCTCTTGTATATCTTCCACCTCTTGAAGATTCTCCTTTAGAGTCTTTATCATGAGGTTTTAAATTAACATTGAGCTTGGATTGAAAAACACCCTCAATTGATTTTTCACAATGCCTATTCAACCTTTACTCAAATGCTTTAATTGATCCCATCAACTCTTCAACACTCAAAGATTCAAGATCTTTAGTTTCTTCAATAATAGCAATAATTGGGTCATATTTTTCATGCAAGCTGATAAGAATTTTTTCAATAATTCTTTGATCAGAAATAGTATCCCCATATATCTTCATTTGATTCACAACCTCCATGACTCTAGTGAAATAATCCTTCAATAACTCCATTTCTTTCATCTTTAAATTTTCAAAATCTCTTCGTAGAGTTTGAAGCTTTACTGTTTTTACCTTGAAAGTGCCTCTATACTCCTTTTGAAGAATATCCCAAGCCTCTTTTGATCTTGTTGCATTAATAATTCTTGGAAAAATTTTATCGCCAACTCCTTATTGAATCAAAGCTAGAGCCTTTGCATCTTTCTTCCTTTGATCCTTCAATTGTTGTTTTTGGGCATTACTCAAAGCAACTGTATCATGTTCATCATACCCATCTTCCACATACTTCCAAAGATCATATGATAAAAAAATTGTTTTCATCTTCACAAACCAGAAATCATAGTTTTCTCCATCAAAAATGGGAACTTGTGATTGTTGAGCACTTACAGATTGATTGCTTAAACTCGCCATCTCCAAAACTTGAGACTGCTTGGAGGTATCTTCACTCAAGCCTTTTGTTGAACACCTTGAGAGCGTGGGAAGACTGTTTGGATGTATCCTTCTCTGAATTTTTTTTTTTTTTTTTTTTAAGATCGATATCTGCAAACCAAGTTCGTAGCCTACGCACGCACGGAAGCGGTATCTTCTTCTTAGATACCGCCTTCGTTACGTCCGTTTTTTTTTTTATTCGTTTCGATGTTCCGGTGAAACGCGGAAGGGGAGCACCGTGTTGCTATAAGAAGGAAGAGATTTGAGCATGGTGGGGACTCGGCGGAGGATCATCGGCGATGCTCTAATACCAGTTTGATGGCCGTAGTTTCAGCCAGAATTTTTTCTCAGAAAGAAAGGCAAAAGAAGTGAAACATCCAAAATTCATATTTTTCATTTTGAAATCATACTTATCTATCCAACAATACGTTACACATTCATAACTAACCACATTTGATTTTTAAACTCAACAAACTATCAGACTTATTAATAAAATACTTATCGTATAATAATGATAACAATAAGGAATTAAATTTTAACAGAAACTAGTGCCCGGGAACTCCTCTGGCACCATGACTGCCTACTATGTAAGCCCTGTTTTATAGTCTCTATGCAACTACTTCATCTTTTATATGTATGAGTTTTTTATATATGAATCCAATTCATTTTTGGTTATATTTAAGAAGGTGATCCGTGCTTGCAGTTATCATCACAAGGGCCGAGCCATGATGAAATCGACTTCGTGTTCCTCGGAAACCTCAGCGGAGACCCTTACACGCTCCACACTAACGTATTCAGCGAAGGGAAGGGTGACAGAGAGATGCAGTTCCATCTCTGGTTTGATCCCACCAAGGACTTCCACACCTCCTCCATCCTCTGGAACCCCAGACATGTCATGTGAGTCCCAAAATTCTACACAAATAAAGAGTCATATACTAGAACTTTATGTTCTCTTCCAGCTTCATGGTTGATGGCATACCGATCAGAGACTTCAAGAATATGGAGTCGAGGGGCGTTGCGTTTCCGAGGAACCAACCGATGAGGATCTACCCCAGCCTCTGGAATGCCGATGACTGGGCCACCCAGGGCGGGCGCATCAAGACCGACTGGACCAACGCCCCCTTCACTGCCTCGTATAGAAATTTCAACGCCGATGCCTGCATTAAATCCTCTGGTGTCTCCTTTTGTCCCTCGAACAAAACTGGCTCTGCTTCGGCCGGCAGTGACTGGTGGAATCAGGAGCTGGATTCCACGAGCCAAGAGAGGATGAGATGGGTGCAGAAAAATTATATGATCTACAACTACTGCACTGACCTCAAGCGCTTCCCTCAGGGCCTGCCTACAGAGTGCTCCATAGCCTGAAGAGAAGTTGGAAAACAGAGAACAATAACACCCATTCTTTCATTTATTTATACTTTGCTATCAATTTTGTCCATAAGTGGAGAGGTGAGGTGTTTGCATGGAATTATATCCTCCATGTAAAGTGATGCCACGAATTTAAACAAAGGTACAACCACGCAGTCTGTTGCTTATCATTCGGAGCAAACTGAGCTGCTTTTTTTTTTTTTTTTTTTTTTTTTAATTTCCAGAGGGATGCAAATTTTAGACGGGACGGATCTAACTTGGAAGTCAAATAATAAGTTCCAAGTATTTGCATACGGAGAAATATATAATTGGTTGATCTAATACATTTTCTTGAGTTGTTGCCATCTAATTCTTCATCATACTTGTCCCAATATTCAAGCAATGCTATTACAAAAAAAGTAATGAAATTCTAAACATTATAGCAAAAAAATAAATTAAACTTAGTATATTTGTCTTTTTATAAAAAAAAAAAGAGAGAAAAGAGGCAAAGCCACCCAAAGAAAAAATTATTAAGAAGAGGAACAGGTATGGATGGGGCTGCAAACAAATTAGATCAAATTGTGTCATATTTGATCTCGATCAAATTTGATTTTATATTCAAATTTTAATTTTGAGTCCAGAATCAACCTAATTGTTGATCATGTCAGATTGAGTTTATAAAAGAAATTTTAGATCCAACGAATCATTTGAATCTATTTAGAACTAACTCAAAATATTATATTTGAGTCAAATATTTAATTATTATTTTATTATTAAAATCTAATAACTAATGATCAAAATAGGTTAATTAAAAAATTTAAATATGATTAAAAAGAATTAACTTAAACTTAAATTTTTATCCAAAACTCTTAATTCTATCCAAGTAAATAATTATTTTTTAATTTATAATTTATGATATTTAAAATATTTATTGATATATGTAACAATATTATAAATAAAGATTCATCAAAATAAATAATAAAATATAAATATTTAGATACAATTAAAGTAAAAAAGATGAGAAGAGACCTAATTGTTAAGATGAAAAAGAGAATTAGCTTCAATTAAAATTTATTCTATGAATTTATAAACATAATTAAAGTATATATATATATATAATTAAGGCTTATGGATCAAGATAAATTAGGTTTAGATCAGGTCGGGTCAAAAAATATAAAACCTGAATCCAATCCAAAGTTTAGACTGGATCTAATTTTCAAATCTAACCAAAACCATAGGTATAGTACCCCAAAATAGTTCCACATCGGATGGGAAAGAAAAGTTTAAGGAGCTTATAACTCAAGTTCATCTACTACCAACTAACTTTCACTCAAGTTTTTAAAGCCACGTGGTTTTATTCCGCTAACAAGTTAATTATTAATAGGTAGTCTTGGAGCGTTAATAGATTCTAGCTAGCTTATGACCAAGTGTGTTTATAACTCAAGTTTATTTGCTATCAATTAACTTACACTCAAGGTTTTAGGACCATGTGTTTTTGGCCTGCAAACAGCATATGGGCTTAGAGTATTACAAATGATATCAGAGTCGACTTAGGTGTATGGAAGTTGGTAAGTATGAGGAAAAGGCTACTTATAAGGTAGTGGTATAATCTCGCTATGGCGTGGAACCACCCTTGCAGCACTAATGACTCCATTCACAATAAATTTTAGTTAGCTTATGGCGTACAACGAGGACATCATATTATAAAAAAAAAGAATATAATACCCCAAATAGTCTTGCATTAGATGGAAAAAAAAAGTTTGAAAAGCTTATAACCCAAGTTCACTTGCGACCAGTTAACTTCTACTCGAGTTTTTAAGGCCACATAGTTTCAGCTCACCAACAAGTTAATTGGGCTAGTAGGCAACCTTAAGGCGTTACAAATGGTTTCAGAACCGATCCGAGTGTACAGAAATTAATGGATATGAGGAAAGGGCTACTCATAGGATGGTGGTAGAGTTTTGCCATGGCATGGAGCCATCCTTGCAGCACTAACGATCCCACCCAGAGTAGATTCTGGTTAATTTATGGCATGCAACGAGGACGTCATATTATAAGGCGAAAAGATTGTAGTACCCAAAAATAATCCCAAATTAGATGAGAAAGAAAAGTTTGAAGAGCTTATAACTCAAGTTCACCTGCTATCAATTGACTTCCACTCGAGTTTTTAAAGCCATGTGGTTTCGACTTGCTAATAGGTAAATTGGACCAGGAGGTAAGCTTGAGGCGTTACAACATATTTGTAAATACGAATTAGATCGAGTCTAATTGGATCAAGACCGAGCCAACTAATAGGTCAATTCGACCTATTTGTAACCTTAGATATGGACAAGAGCTAAAAATATATAGAGGTAAGAAGATTTATCGATATATGAATAACCCATCCAATACGATGAAATAAAGAACCCAACCAATAAAAACAAAAACCTCCTATATATGAAATTAGAAATCAACTTCAACTGATAAATTAAATAATAGAGAGACAAGATCTTGCTTCAAATAGCACCAAACTCTATTAGTTGATTTGAAAAACAAAGGATGAGACAATCTTTAAACTTGTAAGGCCTCAAACCCACCTACTAACCTAATTAACTATTAGCAAACTAAATCTCTATGGTCTTAAAACCTCAAATCTAAGTTAATTAATAACAGTGAAATTGAGTTATAACCTTCTCAACTAATTCTTTTTTCATTTGATATGGCATATTATAAAACCATTGAAGTGCCTTATAAGCCATTGATAATTCAAAGTTTGTTTTGTTAAGGAAGACATGAGCATTCCTTTCCGTCCAGCAAGACTACCTAACTGCTGCAGAAAACACTAGAACTAGTAGCTGGCCTCCAAATGGTGTAGGTATTTTTCCAAATCAAGTGGGAAGAGGGGAACTTGCACTTGAAACAGATGGCGCGCCAAATGGTAGTAATAAACGAACACTCTGAAAAAAGATGATTAATCGATTCAACAGAGCTGTTTTATAAACAGCAACCTCCTAAACTTCTGTCTAGTTTTTTTTTTTTTTTTTTTCCTGAAACATTTACCTTGTGTTTAATTTCTTCTTCGCACAAAGTTAGAAAAAGCATATAATTTTAAGAGGAATGGGATGGATATAATTTTGAAAGATTTCACTTTGATACGCTGGAACTGCTCTCTAAGTCTCCATGTAGCTAAATCTTGAATGATCTATTGACCTTCTCCTCCAATTCCTCAAGTTCATCTTCATGGTTATGTGCCACTCAGCAGACTGTATTTCCTCGCCCCTTTTTTGGGGGGGAAGAGAAAGATAGGCTGTGAAGTTCGCACAATGCAGATCTCAATCTGTGCTAACATCATGAAAAATATCATGGATTTCTTTGGACCTAAGCAGGTGCCTTAGATGATGCAGATTTTATAACAATAATTTAGCCATAGTTGCTAAATGATACCCAAATAACGCCTACTAGTTGCTGCCAAGATATGCCTTTGAGTGTCTCTGTAGTGCAGGCTAACATGATGTGAAATTAATGCAAGTCATTGTTTGGACACTATCTTATTTTCATAAAGTAAGTTATGTCTAGTAGTGGGATTATTTTCCATGAGATATAAGTTTCCAAAACGACTAAATCCTATCAAAATTCAGCTCAATAATCAATAATAACCATCTCAATGATTCCTTTCATAAAAGAAAAAAAAAAAAAAATCACCTCAATACCATATATCAAACAGATTATCTTACTCTTAGAAAACAATCTAAATGTATTTAATATAAAAAAGCTCTTCCTTTGGTTTCTATTCATGAATATGAGATGAACTAGGGACTCCAGTTTTCCAAACTCCTTGTTAATATCATTTGACAATTTGATGATCTGATGTTGCCATCCTTTCAAATGAGAGCCTCTCTCACATATGTTCAGACTAAGTCCAGCCTGAGCAGAGTTTTAATGGCCCTTCGTCATAAATAACCTAAGATCAAAAGGTATAATTGTGAGTCTATTGGCCTATATTTAGTCTCATATTGATAGTCTGTAACTAGATCTTGGGTGTTTAAATATAATTAAAAAATTCATATAATGTTTTTTTTACTAGTTTTTTTAGTTAAAATCTTATATTGTTATAAATAGTATCAAATCAGACCTATTTTATAATCTATAAAAATTAAAAGACATTGCAAATAGACTTGTAGTGTTTGTGATTTGATTTATTTAATTTAGATAGATCTTAAATGCTATATATATATGTTGATAAGGAACTCAAATAATATATTATATATAGTTTTTCTGAGTAAGGTGTTGGGTTATTACAGAAATAACCAACCCAGCTCTTCTTGCAGCAAATTGGTTTCATTTTTTTTTTTTGGCAATTTTTTTCTCCATTTATTAGAAGTTTATTTTAGTACACATGTTGTTTCAGATTCTCTCATTTCCATATAGTTTATTATATCAAGGTGTTCAAATTACTTTCAAATTAGACTATAGTTCCAATCTCAGAGACAGCTATCAGAGATCTGCAACGCATTGCAGATGCCCACTAAAGCTCAGAAGGTACATAGACAATCTGGAAAGTGCCATGGCCAAACTCTCTTTAGGAATCCGCATTGACCTACAGCTCAAAAGAAATAAAAAACTTCACCACATGGACATTATCATAAGTATAGCTTAACTAAAATAATAGATAGCGCTTGCGGATTAAATAATAAAGAAGAGTTGCTGCTACCTGGTGAGGCACAGGCGGTGCACAAAAGCAGCAGGGAGGGACAACTTGCGGGGGGGTTGGATATGCCACGAGCCGATGCCAAGGAAACTGCTCGCCACCTTCCTGCTCTCAACCTCATTTTTTAAACCGCGTCACTGCACGATCGAGAGCTGTCTCCAGCCCATTGCCAGCTCACAGAAGAACCATCTACTTCCCTTCCTAAATCCCACCATCTCATCCCTTATCTCATCATCTCTCAGCTATAAAAAGCCAGCATCAGCCCATCACAACAGTCATTCCAACACTCAAGTAGCACGGCGCCCTCTGCTGTTCCTACCTCTGCTTGTGCCATTATGGCTTTACTTTTCCATCTTCTTGTTTGCTCGTTGATGGCCGCTGCCTCGGCCGGCAACTTCTACCAGGAGTTCGACATCAATTGGGGTGACGGGCGTGGGAAGATCCTTGACAACGGCCAGCTCCTAACTCTCACCCTCGACAAAGCCTCCGGCTCTGGCTTCCAGTCCCAGAACGAGTATCTCTTTGGCAAGATTGACATGCAGCTCAAGCTCGTCCCTGGGAACTCCGCCGGCACCGTCACTGCCTACTACGTAAGCTTTCATCACCTCTGTTTGAAGACATTACCTCGAACACCCTGTTCAATTACATCTCTGGTAACTAATGGGTCCTGTATGATTTACGCCTGAAATGCAGTTGTCTTCGCAAGGTCCGACTCACGATGAGATCGACTTTGAGTTCCTTGGAAACCTCAGCGGAGACCCTTACACGCTCCACACCAATGTGTTCACCCAGGGGAAGGGGAACAGGGAGATGCAGTTCCACCTCTGGTTTGATCCCACCAAAGACTTCCACACCTACTCCATCCTCTGGAACCCCAGACATGTTATGTAAGTAATCAAATTCCAAGACTTCTATTCTACAAATCGTTTGAAAAAAAAAAAAAAGAATGTTATGCTCACCTTGGATTCAATCATCGTTTCAGCTTCATGGTTGATGGCACACCAATCAGAGACTTCAAGAACATGGAGTCAAGTGGCGTCGCATTTCCAAAGGACCAACCAATGAGGATCTACTCCAGCCTCTGGAATGCTGATGACTGGGCCACGCAGGGTGGGCGCATCAAGGCCGACTGGACCAACGCCCCTTTCACTGCCTCCTACCAAAATTTCAATGCTGATGCTTGCATTTGGTCCTCTGGTACCTCCAATTGTCCTTCACAGAAACCTAGCGCTGGTTCCGAAAGTAGCGACTGGTGGAACCAGGAGCTGGACTCCGTGAGCCAAGAAAAGATGGGTTGGGTGCAGAAGAACTACATGATCTACAACTACTGCAATGACCCGAAGCGGTTTCCTCAGGGCCTGCCACCAGAGTGCTCCTCAGTCTGAGGAATGAGAAATAACAGTGATCCAGCGCACGTCGTTCTTTGATTCATTCATTCTTCCATAGGATGCTAGCATGTATGCTGTTCTTGTTGTCATAACAGAGAGCATTATATGCGGAATTATATTCTCATTGTAAAGTGATGCCAGAATTTAATAAAAGCGCTACGTAGGAGTTGCATTGAATGGTTTAGCAGAATGACTGCTTGTTTCTTTCAACTACCGTTTTCAAATGAAGTGTATAACTGATGAAAAAACCTAAGACCATGAACTTGCCGTTACTGAGAAAAGTAGGCAAAAAGGGCAGGTGAAGCATGAATTGGGTTCCAAATTTTAATATCCTTTGATCAAAAATCAGACAGACCTGAACAAGTCAACGTAAAACATTGGAACAAAATAAAAATCATCCTGTATCACAGATAACAGCAGATTGGCTGTTATATGGTGTCTGTATTTAATAGATGGATTTACTGATTAAATCATAAGTGCATCATGGGTGATGATGCCGGAATCCAGTCGTGAGACTTTGCACACTAAGAATAGAGGATGAGAATAATGATATGAAAATAAGTTCATCACCGAAAACCTAATACTAAGAGCCAACATGAATACTAAGAGCCAACATGTTTATCGAGATCATTTGCGATGATAGAAGAAGAACATGAGGAAGAGTGTCTTAGGTTTTTTAGGGGAGAGTCTTCTAATGCTTAAGTCAATAGAGAGGAATAACAAGGGTGAGTAAGAAAAAACCTTGTAGCCTTTGGATTTAGGAAAGAAATTGGATTTATGAAAGAAATAGAATATAATAGAGAGAAAAAGAGGGGATCGAGGGGCTTATTCAGAATAGTTATTAGTCAATAGTTATTTCTCATTGTTGTTGAGAATAGTTAAAAAGCAATTTAGCAATCAATCCAAACATAGCCTAAATATAACCTTATTTTTCAGTAGATAAGTCATTCCCTTCTATTTTTGATCGAGCATTTTCTTTAAGCATCCATTCCTGTCAGTTCGCATAAACATGCATACCCTAACTTATTAGGTATACCACCTACCAATCTATCGAACGCATGCCTCCAAATAGTTTTATTGATCATGTGCGGTTGATAGCATTGGTACAAACCAGATTATTACATGTTAGCTTATTGTTTTTATTTATTTGAGATCAGCAGCAACTTCACCCATTTTGGTGATGTTATTGAGTGCTATACAAGCTCTAGTGGTCCATTCAAATTTATCCAATCTAATATATATATATAACGAATGGAATCGAACAGGGACATTGGATCAAGAAGACAAGAAATAGAGCGAGAGAGAGAGAGAGGTGGTAGACTCGGCCTCATGTCTTGAGCCATCGTTTCATCCTTGGCCCGGCTCATGCTTTTCCTCCCTCACCACCTTCTTGTCAGCTTTGGATTCGTCTTTTCTGCTAAAGAAGCAGAGAATCTTGAAAGTAGTTCTCTTCGTGGCTCAGATCCATCATCAAAGAGAAAAAAAAACATGGCTGTCTTTCACGTGGCTCAAGGTGATTGGCGTGTAACGGGAGGAGCCAGCTGTTCAGAGAATTTTTTATGGCCCATTCCAGCCCCATGGCATTTCTCCGGACAATCTCAAGGACGTGAGAACCTTGGCTGCCATGGGAGCATTTGTTCTCATCCAAGTACTTCCTTGGCAGCCAAGGAAGTATTTGTTGGTGACCCACATATTATATCGCTGGTGGTGCAGTGGTCCTCTGGGTTCGGGTCGACATCTCAATGATTGAGATATTCACTTATCTCAATCACAATAATACCTGAAAAAAAAAATTTCTTGATCACAAGATAGAGGTTTCAGCATCATAGAATTTGCCCAAGATTGATAGAGAAATTTTTTTAAAATATATATATATATATATATATGTGATGTTTTAAATTTGTTGAATGCACTGAGAACAAGATTTTGAATAAATCACAGCTAAGAACCAATTATGCAAAAGTAAACACTAGAAATGCCAATCACCAGCACATTTTGTATGGACTTCCACAATGGAGCAATAGTTTGAAGTGCAAATAAATATTTATCTCGTTTGGAAGAATACTAGGTTTAGATGTGCACACTTGAGACATATCCACCATTCTTAAAAATGCAAAAAATATATCTAGTTCATATAGAAAAACAAGATGGGGTTCCTAATATATTTGTCATTAGTTTTTTTTATTAAATAAGGAATATATCAACGATTATTACTGTCATACTTTTGAATCAATGCTCGATCTTGGGCAGTAATGCGACATAACCATAGGCTTATGTGGTTATGTTGTGTTGTATCTCAGATTGATCGTTGGATTGAGGTTGGAAATACTTTTAGGATTTGTTTTAATGGTATATATTCATATTGTATTTTTGTTTCGAACTAAATATCAGTTCGCAATCATACTTAATAAGAAATATATATTTATAATTAATTCTTAATAGATATCCATTATGATGATGGTGTAGGAGACCTAATGACAACTACCGTAGCATTATCTTAAGTGAAAAAGAAAGAAAAAAAAAAAGAAAAAGAGAGACCACATTTTAACATTAGTCAAGGCCCACTTGCGCAGGTCCCTAATTTTCATAGTAGATGGATGTGATGCCATAAAATAATTTCAAGAGGATATATTGCAGGAATTTTATTCAAAATAGCTTTATTATAAATATACATGATGTATTGCAGGAGTTTTATTCAGGACTTCACTGTAAATATACATGAGTAAACTCACCAACAAGAAAAAAAAAAAAAAAAAAAGGAAAGAAAGAAAAAAAGCACCACTTGTGGATCATCCATTTACATTCAACGATCACAGTTAGCCCTCTTAACTCATGGAGCATTCAGGAGGAAACCCCTGGGGGAACCTCTTCACATCAGTGCAGTAGTTATAGATCATGTAGTTCTTCTGCACCCATCTCATTCTCTCCAGGGTGGCGGAATCAAACTCTTGCCACATCCATGCGTTGTTAGCCGAAGAGCAGGAGGAGGTACCAGAAGCCCACACACATCCATTAGGATTGAAGTTCCTGAATGATGCCGTGAAGGGCGCCTGCGACCAATCGGTCTTCACGAGCCCGCCTCTCGTGGCCCAGTCTTCGGCGTCCCACAGGCTCGAGTACACCTTCATGGCCTGGTTCTTGGGGTACGGCACGCCAGCCGACTCTATGTTCTTGAACTCTCTAATGGGTGTCCCGTCCACAGAGAAACTAACATGATTGAAACCAAAGAAACCATCAGCAAAAGAGCTATCAATCAAGCAAAGAAAAAAAAAAAAAAAAAAAAAAAATGATGTATTGGAGTTTTAGATAACTTACACAATATGTCTAGGATTCCAGAGAACAGAGTAGGTGTGGAAGTCCTTGGTGGGATCAAACCAGAGGTAGAACTGCATCTCCCTGTTCCCCTTCCCTTGGGTGAACACATTGGTATGGACCACATAAGGATCTCCACTGAGGTTGCCGAGGAACTCGAAGTCGATCTCATCATGCGTCGCCCCTTGTGACGATAGCTGTCACACAAAATTACAATCACTTCAGTCACTAATGTTGAATCTAAAGGGCAAAAAAGAAAGCGAAGAAAGCTACAGGCCATGGAAACAAGCATACATAATAGGCAGTAACAGTTCCAGCAGAGTTTCCAGCGACAAGCTTGAGTTGCATATCGATCTTCGCGTACAAGTACTCCTGCTTGGATTGGAAGCCTGAACCAGAGGACTTGTCGAGCGACAGGGTCAGCAGCTCGCCATTGTTGACAATATTGGCACGGCCGTCACCCCAAGTGATGTCAACGTCCTGATAGAAGTTACCAGCGAAGGTGAAACCAGCTAAATGACTAGCTAATGCCAATAAGAGCAAGAAATTTCTAGCGTTAGAAGAAACAGAGGAGGCCATGGCTGAAGCGTTGCAGCGATGGAAGGTAAAGGAGATGCAATGCTATTTGACAGGGGAGCAAGGTGGTGTGTGGTGATGTATATATAGAGGGGGAAGGGGGAGGTCAAGAAAGGTTCCTTGAAGGAATTAATGGGGGGTGGTGAGGGCTAGGGAGGGTTCTCTCCATGGGGATGGCTATGAGAAAGATGGACCACTGCTAGCTGGCACCAGGTGGCAGCACACCATGGGCATCTGGAACCTTGTTTCCAGAGGTTAACGTTTGTTTCGTGTGGGGGACCAACGAGAGTTCATTGGGCGAAGGTGTCTTTGTCTCTCAAGGGTAGGGGGCCTACAACTCGGTCGATGGGAACGCCGGAGGTGGTGGTTCTTTAGGATGAAGTGAAGTCGCGAGGAAGAGAGAGAGAAGGGGAGGGCGTCCAAGTGCGCCGCCCGAGGCCACACAGGTGCTGTTTTCTTTCTCCAAGTCTTCGTCACCCATTGGAAAAAAAAAAAAATCTCGGGCCCGTGGCGACTGTGGATCGTTAACTCTTTGGATGTTTACATCCAACATATATATTTAATGACCGTGATGATTATATTGCTCAACAAGGGATAAGGTGGCGGATTAGATTAGGTGCGTTGAGGTCTCCATCCAAAACTTGGCCCGGGCATGCACTAAATGAGCCAGTGGCCTATCGATCCGATCTCTCTCACTCAAGTCAAAATGCGGACTATTGCATGGATTTGATGCCTTAATTAATCCAATTAGATTGGGCTACAATGCGCACTTTTAACAATCAAATTTCCCTAAATATATTGCATGGTTCTTGTTTAGAGGCTAACACAAAGTCCTAAGAATGAACCAATTGCATGCATGGTTTACATCCGGTTGCAAAATATTTTTCGTTAAAGTATACACTTTTGATCCTCAAACTTCAACTCAAAATTCATTTCAGCTTTTAAACATTTTTATTAGTTTAGCCTCTTATATTTTAAGCATGTTACATTCCTAATATTCTGTTACATACGATTTATTAAAATTAATAAAATAATTGATATATTCATATTATAATGATACATTAATTATTCTGTTACTTTTATAGAACATTAGGAATGTAACATTATAAACTATAATAATTAAAAATTTAAAAATAAAAATAAATTTTGAATGAAAGTTTGAGATCAAAACTATATGTTCACCAATATTTTTTCAAAAACACTTGGATTTTAAAATATTATTTTTTATATGATCAGATAAGGTTTAGATCAAGTCAATCCACAGTTCAAAGAATAGCCCAACTTAATATAATGAATGGCATCCCACTGTCTTCCACGTTAGGTGGGAATGAGCTAATGCCAACGCCGTGCTGCTCATGGATTGGGCGACACTTTTTCTCGAGGGAACCTGCTCTTCAAAGCAGTCAACCTTGCATCATTCCCACCAAATACGCGGCGCTTAACCTCATAGAGCACTTTAATTAGTTGGCCATGCTGGTATTGTTTGAAGCGGAACTCAGCCGCCGGTGCATGGCGACCGGCGACCACAGACTTCAAACGGAGAACGTCTGCCGCGACGCCGGCCAGAATCCGTGATGTTGATTTGTCAGCGTACTGATAACAGAGTTGACCAAACACCCAAACTCATACGTAGCAATTCATCTGAAACTTTGAAGGCTGAAGATGTTGTTAAAATGAAGAAATTCTAGTTCAGTTTGGAACTTGGTTAATTTAATATTCTAACGTCGTTTGGAGCCTATAGCCTATACTCTTGTAACTTCTTTGACCAGTTGCATGATACCAAACATATAAAAAGATGTTTGGTAGCTCTCATCGTGATATGGAAAAAAATGTAAACATATTTTGTCATCATGCTCTAAGGACTGAGCCTGATGATAATTGAATTCACAGCAAACTTCATGCTTTCTCTGATGATGTTTATGAACAAGTAAAGATATCACCATTTATCATCTCAAAGAGAGTGAAACATCATTATTGTTTCTTGAAGATCAAATAGTTAAACTCCATTTAATTATTGAGAAAAAGAAGTAGCAGAAAGTTCATTAAAAGATCATCGTCTTTATTTTTATTTTTTTAATGCTTGGTAGTGAAAAGAAAGTTCTTCAGAGAATTTGCAATATGATTGCCTTAATTCTAAAATATTTCCCAGTGGAAAAAAAGCAACCGTCTTGGAAAGAGAATTGAAAAGCTCATTCTTCTGTAGGAATTGAGATTACATAACAACACAATTGTCCTACACAGAACCAATTCTTCACAACCAAAAAATAATTTCTTTTAAAAAAATTGTGTGCATGACTTTATTTATGCAACTAAATCATTAAAAAAATCCACATATTTTCTTTTTTGCAAATGAAAATTTTCATTTTTCTTCTACCTTCTCAACAATTAAATACTCAGGCGATAAAAACGCTATTAGTTTTTTATTGAATCTACACTTGATCATTTTTTTTTTCTTTTTATTAGTTTCTCGTCCTTGAAGGAAGAAAACTAATTTTTTGACACATGGCGAGAGGAGGGTTCAACATGATATCATATGCATGCACTTGTTTTTCATTTGTCACAAGTTTTTGAATGGAGAAAGGCTGCTGATATGTGAAGGCCCTGGGTTGAGGCAAGCTATTCATTAGCTGGCCACTGGAAATGATGATAGAGTACATAACGACCGAGCCAAGTTAGGACCCTCAAGTTGAAGCAAACTTTGATCTTACCTGAACCATATTTGGATTAACAGTTCAGACTCTAATTCAGCCCATTTTTCCAACTAGCAGGGTGGAATTCCGTTTCAAACAAGATTTAGCTCAGATCTGGGTTTCTAAGGTGAAATATATAATTTCAGACAAAACTTTGTAGACTCGAGTTCATTTAAGCCCACTCAACTCGATTCTAATTCAATTAAATTCACACCTGACATGGATTGAGTTCAAGCCAAAATCTGATTTTAGTTTTTAACATAGAGTTTAGGTTTTTATTGAGTATGAGTAGTATAACATGATATTAAAATGGACACCCTTTCTTAGGACTTGGATACAAAAACTTTTTTTTTTTTTTCTTTTGGAACCGTGTTATTTAGTTTTCTTTCCATTGCCTTCTCGGCCCTGTTGTTAAGGGACAAGGAGAAATCTTTGCGAAACGGCAAAGATGGAGCGTTCAGCACGAGACAAGGCGTGCACATTTTTTTGCCTTTCACAACTGAAAGTCTCCTAACAACTTTAGAAATTGGAAGGAAGAAAGTTCCCCGCATGCAATGGTCCAACCGAGGCCAGCGATTCCCCTCTCTGAAAGCAATGCCACTGAAGACTTTGGTAGAGAACAGCCAAGGTGAAGCTGCTTACATGGCTTTGGAGCATCAATTACGTAGCTATTTTGGTATATTTTTCCGTCTCTCAAATTTCAAAATCTGTTGGATTAAATAGCTGCACCAAGAAATCAACCATAGGTTTTGTATTACTGTCATTTTCTTCTTAAAAAAATAAAAATAAATTTTTATTTTTATTTTTTCTAAATTTTTCATAAAAAAAATACTTGACGTGTTTAATCCGACCAAGATTGCTTATGTGAACCCAAGATTGACGTGACAGCTCAGCTAGAGATTCACAACGATGTAAGAAAAGTGAGAAGATGTGATCAACCTTTTTCTAATTCATCAGTCCATTTTCTTACTCCAAAGAGGTTATTTAGGGTTTATAGGATTGAAGGAGGTGAGCCTCTCAGTTCCTCTATCTTTATGTGGATCTCAGTACCTTCATCCTCTTTTTTTTTTTTTTTTTTTTTTTTTTTTTTGGTATTCTAGAATTTAGAACTTTTTTTAACATCCTCCAACTCATCCTTCCACGTCCTTTGACTCATCCTCCTCATCAAATTGTGGCAACCGCAGGCGACGCAAGTGAAAAAAATGGGAATGGAATGGTCGATGGAGGGAAGGTGGGGACAACCCGTTGGGGAAGGAGATTGGCTTGTGAGTAGGCTTGTAGGAAGGGCCAAAGGTGAAGGAGATAAGCATGCGAGCAAGCTTCTAGGAAGAGCCGTGGCTTCTAGACTTTTGCCGACCCTGCTGGGCTTTAGGCTAGGCTCGGGTTTAAAATTTGCAACACTTTTTTTTAGGCCCAAGCTTGGCTCGACATTATAAAAAATTTAAAAAAAAAAAAAATTCAGGCTAAGCTCAAGCTAGGGCATAACCCAATCCGGATTGACCAATTTTTCAACCTTATACTTTTATCAATCGAAGATGCCTCTTCAAATGTTTGATAAGTACACTTAGTTGAATGCTCCACAAAATTATATTTTGATGCAAATCTTTGAGAAGCATTATCGAAAGTGACTAAGCAAATTGAGATCGAATTTATAATCAAAGTAAGTATTATCAGTTCCATCATGATGATGATCACGATACTGATAAACACTAAAATCTTAAAGATAAGATTGAAAGCTTCATCAGAAAGGGTTATCTTGAGCAATACATTTGAGAATATATCCCGTGGATCCCAAATTTTGAGGAGAATTTACGTTTGAAATTAGGATAGACAATAAACTTTCAGCTAAGATAATTAATGTAATTCATGAAGCATTGGCAAAAGATGAAAAATTACCTTCCCTTGAGTTACTTTGGGTATGGATTCTTAAATAATCTCTCTTAATGTAATCTCTATGATTATCTCAACTTTCTACCATATTGACTTAGTAGCATATCAAGTTTCACCATCTAGCGAAAGATCCTAAAAAGAAAGGTAAAAAGCTAATTCTTTTCTGAAAATTAAGATTAGATAATGGCATAATCGTTCTATACCTACCACCTCTTCACAACTAAAAAATAATTTCTTTTAAAAAGTTATCTACATGATTTTATTTATGCAACTAAAGCATTAAAAAGATGCACGTATTTTCTATTTTGCAAATGAAACTTTTCATTTTTCTTGTACCTTCTTAACAATTAAAATAAGTTAAAATGATGCATTATTAAAGAGCTTTATAGTTTTTTTAAAAAAAAATTCTTGGAAAATTTTATGTAAAAAATGCTAAAATATTTTTGCTTTATTTATAGAGAATTGACTTGCTATACCCTCTTGCGTGAAGATCGAAGGAGTTTACATGAGTGAACCATATAAGAAGCTCTTTACTAGAAATAGGCCCCATACCAAATACACGTCAGGCCTGCAGATCCAGTTAATTTATAAAATTTTAATTGCATGAAGCTAATTTTCGTCATCATAAGCGCATAGGTTGGCATTATTCTTATTTATCTAAAATATACACATAAGTTGCACCTCATTTGTGGAATAAAATCTTGTCTTACAACCACATGCCAATCATGTTCTCATTCCCATCGTAACCAAAGCATCTCCTTTATTATAATCTAAGAAACATAAAAGGATACCATGAAATAAAAAATAGCTAAATATTCGTATGCATGATCTTTATTACATCAGAAATGTGCCCATTATTATGATTATCCACAGTAAAATCTTTTTTTTACAAGTAAAAATATGGAGATTAACTCTTGCGATCACCCAAGGGAGGAACTAGGAATGCAAACACTCCGGTGGGAGGCCCTGAGGAAATCTCTTCACGTCAGTGCAGTAGTTGTAGACCATGTAGTACTTCCGCGCCCATCTCAGCCACCTCCGGCTTACTGCGTCCAGATCTTGGTAGTACCAACCAGTGCCAGCTCTTCTCCGGCCACAACGAGACCTTCCTGACCTCCAAATGCATGCACTCGCCTGAAAGTTCCTTAAGGACGCGGTGAACGGCGCCTGAGTCCAGTCCGTCTTGACGAGCCCGCCTCTCGTGGCCCAGTCCTCGGCGTCCCAAAGGCTTGAGTATAGCCTCATGGGCTGGTTCTTGGGGAAGGGCACTCCGATCGCCTCGTTGTTCTTGAAAACTCTGATAGGAATTCCGTCCACCAAGAAGCTGAATCGAAGGAAAACCAAAACAATTCGATTGTGAGTGAACAACCCATGGAGAAGCATCAAAAACTAGCGTTCGACGTGAGTTTAGAGGGGCACTACAATGACTCACATGACATGCAGTGGATTCCATAAGATGGAGTAGGTGTGGAAGTCCTTGGTAGGATCAAACCAGAGGTAGAATTGCTGCTCCCTGTTCCCTTTCCCTTGGGTGAACACATTGGTGTGGAGAATGTAAGGGTCTCCACTAAGGTTGCCAAGGAATTCCAAATCAATCTCGTCATGGTTCGGCCCTTGAGATGAGAGCTGCAATAGTTCAGTTCATAGCAAAACATTAGATCTAAGATAAATAATTTTGTTTGTTTGCCGGCTATGGTCTAAATGGGAAGGCACGGTGGCGTGACTTACATAGTAGGCTGTGACGGTGCCAGCAGAGTTTCCAGGAACGAGCTTGATCTGCATGTCAATCTTCCCGAAGAGGTATTGGTTCTTGGATTGGCAGCCAGATCCCGAGGTTTTGTCGAGTGAAAGCGAGAGCAGCTCGCCATTGTCGAGGATTTTAGCACGGCCATCGCCCCAAGTGACGTCGAAGTCATGGTAGAAGTTGCCACCATGGGCGCCGACCATCAAAGAGGCTCCTAATAGGAAGGCTAAGAACAAGGCAAAGAGACCCCATCGAGAACGAGAACGAGAACGAGAACAGAAAGAAGAAGACATGCTTGTCTACGAGTGGTTTAAGAATTGGTGGAGGTGTGTGATCGATGATTTGTAAGCATGTTGCGGTGATGGGTTTATATAGAAATTGTGAGAGAGGAGAGTAGCTGGGGAGGGGAGAGGAGAAGGCCGTGAGGAGAGGGGCAACAGCTGGCTGGCGGACGTTCAACTTTGAAGGAGGTTCAAGTATTTGACTTGAGCTGGTTTCGGGCTTTCCGCGTTGGGTTGTCATGCAGCGGAGGCGGATTGGGATCGCTGGAATCCAAACGAGCGAGAGAGGTGCGTGGTTTTGGTTGGCAGGGCAGCCATCTTTTCTGAATTTCCACCCGCAAAATGGTCTGGGGCCGAACTGTGGAAGCAGCGTGGCAGTGGGCTGCCCACCCACGGAGACATGTGAGGATGACTTAGTTACAGGATTTAACTGGAGGGCTCATTTTCAACATTCTATCAAAGGGAGAGAGCTTAAAATCTCTTTATTGCTTTTCTAAGCTGATGATTTGGTGTCGAGGATGCTTGTTAATCCCTTAAAACTTGGAATGATGTGGATTCTATCTCTTTTTGTTTTTCCTTGGTTGATGACGGCGGACGATCATCTCCCTAGCTAGGATTTTTGAGAAAGCACACTCAGCTGCATCAGCCCCAGCTAGATTATTGGACGAAGGTAAAAAATCAATTACTCAACAAAGTGATTTCTCAATATCAGAAGTCATACTCATCGAAAATAATCCGCAACCTGATTTTCTTCCTGAAAAATATGAGAAACTTGGAGGGCTTGTAGCCGTACACCCATTCTATCAATGTCTTAGATGCAAGGATGGTTGCAGTCATTTTAAAATTCAATCAACTAATAACAATAAATGAATCATATTCAACCCCTAGCCTTTCCACTCTAAATATCTTCTATGTTGATTTAATACCAATCCAAGTAGCAATCAATTCAGTGAGATAAACTGAGCCGCTGGTGAGAGACCATGCACGAGCACATAGTATACAGCCATTATAATCGCGAATCATATAGCCCGCACCCATCTTTTGGTCTCCTTTTTAAAGCTTCATCAAAATTGAACTTGAGAGTTCCTACCTTGGGAGAGCCCAAACAACAAGATGAGAATAAGAATGCAACAAATCACCAGTGTAAAGGGCTACCTAATAGAGGTATCAAATGGATCGGACCAAACTGCTCCCTCGAGGCCCGTAGAGGGACGTCATCTATGGGCTGTAACAACATGATGGCCCTCCATTGGCTAGCACAGCATGACCTACGGTCTACATATGATAAGCCTATAACAAAATCATTATTTTGATTTGTACTGTGATGAAGGTAAGAAGCCTTGAACAGAATAATTTGCAGGCTTTAATGTTACATATTTGTATCATGTATTATTACATAATTGCATAGATTATTATGAATTTTTTATCATATGTTATTATGTTATTATGAATTATGAATTCTCAAGAAAATTATGATGATGATAATAGCTATGAAGGACACATGCATGTTATTAATTAATAAATTTTAAGAAAAATATAAAATGAGATGGGTGCAATTGAACTAGCTGCATGAGATTCTTGCCTAGTATGACGTCAATTTAGTATAGCGTAGATTATTGCCTACTATGGTATCGTCTAATATAACCATGACTAGCCTACATATCAAAGTATTGGATCCAATAAGTAATAAGTCTAAAATTATTACTAATTGAAGCTATTAAAGTTGGTGTATATATATAAATCATAAATCTGAAATCATTATGGATTGTTGTTACCATTTGAATTATGAAAATGTGGCATTACTATTAGCGGCTATGAAATTTGCATTCATGGCATCATTTTCTTCGTTATGTGATCACGAGTTATGCTATAAGATATGAATAACACCGGTCTCTTATGGATCGTAATATGAATAAATGAATGAATTTTATTCATGATGATCGCAAAATAAATGGAGTACATTTACATACGAAACACAGGAAAAAAAAGATTTTTTTTCCGAATGGAAAGGAGGAAAAATAGATTCCATATACAATCGAGAAGAAAAGAAAGAACTCCAGCAACTTCATTGGTAATTTACGTGCATGGGAAAGCAGGCTTTCTCAAAATCAAGAAGCGTGTCAACGACGCCTACACTCTCGAGGCCGACGAGGGAACCGCTTCCGATCAGCACAGTAGTCATAGATCATGTACTTCTTCTGCACCGATCTCATCCTCCGGTACTCCTTGGCATCCAGCTCCTTGTTCCACCACCCTCTGCTAGCAACCGATGTCTTCGACGAGCACTGAGAGGCGCCCGAAGGCCAAACACAGGCATCCGCATTGAAATTTCGAAAGAACGCAGTGAACGGCGCTTGAGTCCAGTCGCTCTTCACGGCACCGCCCATCGTGGCCCAGTCGTCGGCGTTCCACAGTGTCGAGTACACCTTCATGGGCTGGTCCTTGGGGAACGCCACCCCCCTCGACTCCAGATTCCTGAAGTCTCTTATCGGAATGCCATCAACTGCGAGGCTGATCAGAAGAGATCAAAGAATTTTAAGCGAATGTTATATCGTGCATCATTTTGTTGGAGCTATCTACCAAACTAGAAGGTTCAAATAGACTTACATTACATGTTGCGGATTCCAAGTGATGGAATAGGTGTGGAAGTTCTTGGTGGGATCGAACCATAGGTAGAACTGCTGTTCTCTATTGCCCTTCCCTTGGGTGAACACATTGGTGTGGAGAATGTAAGGCTGACCGCTAACATTGCCCAGGAACTCGAAGTCAATCTCATCATGCGTCGGCCCTTGCGAGCTTAACTGCACGAGAACATCAAAAAAATCCATCATAAATAAATATATAAGAGTGCAAGATGTTTCATAAAAAGGTGGTGATAAAGGCTTACGTAGAAGGTGGTGACCGTGCCGGCCGAGTTGCCAGGTATGAGCTTGATCTGCACCTCGATCTTGCCGAAGAGATACTCGTTCTTAGATTCAAAGCCCGAGCCTGAATGCTCGTCAAGAGACAAGGTGAGGAGCTGGCTGTTGATGATCTTGCCACGCCCATCGCCCCATGCAACTCTGCAATCTTCGTAGAAGCTGCCACCATGGACTGCGATGAGGAAGGAGGAGGAAAGAGCCAGGAGAGAAACTAGAAGCATGGCCACAGCCATGGAAGGGGTGGGAGGAGGGGAGGTTGTGGGGAGATTTTGGCTTTTGCTTTTGCTTTTGATGGAGAGACTTAGGTCCAAGTTGCTAATATTTATAAGGGTGAAATTGATCCCGAATAGTGCGGGAAGGATTAAGCGTGTGATTCGTTGTTTGCCTTCCAGTGCTGAGATAAAGAGACCAGGCTGGAAACACTTGTATCCGCGTCTCTGGCTGTATGTCCTCTTGCATCGCAGGTCCTTTTTGCTCAATATTTGGCCTTCCCCTGCCAAAATAGAAGCGTACAACTTGTCTGATTTGGTGATGAACACTAGGAGGTTAGTGGGTTCTCGGCATTCAAATGTAGTCTCTCTAAAACAGCTGTGTCCACGCATGGGTGCACCACAAAGAAAGTAAAATGAGGGCGTGGTGGGCTCTGTTGATAATGCTAGAAGCTTTGTTTCGCGTTATTTTTGACACAAAAGCAATTTAAGATACCATATAAATGTTAGATTTTAGATAGCTTTAAATGTTAGGGCTATCTCAAGAACCTAAAAGAGAAACCTCTATGTGACTTGGCGGCGACTATACATACCGGCAGGTGGAGGACGTAGTTTTAAATTGACCACCCCATCTTCAATGTAAAGAATTTATTGGATCTACTTACTTGGATCATTTTTCTTATTTTTAGCTTCACCTCCTTGAAGAAAGAAAATGAATTTTTGACATGTGGCAAAAGAAGAAGCGTTCAACACAATACCGTGGTTGCACTTTCATTTGACAATCTTCTAAATTAGATTGTAATATTTGTCGCATGCTTTTGTACGGAGAAAGTCTCCATATATGAGAAGGCCTCAGTTTGAAGCGTGCTGTTCATTTGTTGGCCTCTGCAAATGATCAAAGTGTACATACCAACTGAGCCAAGTTATCACCCTCAAGTCAAACTAAACTTTGTGCCTACTTGAACCGTCTTTAGATGAAACTTTGTGCCTACTTGAACCGTCTTTAGATTAACAATTCAGACGCTAATTCAGCTTTTTTTTCCAACTAGTAGGGTGGAATTCCATTTCAAATCAAGATTTGGTTCAGATATGGGCTTCTAAGGTCAAACATGTAATTATAGACAAAACTTTGTACAGTTCAGTTCGTTTAGGTCCACTCAGCTCGATTCTAATTCAGTTAGATTATCACCTAACATGGATTGAGTTCAAGCTAAAATCTGATTTTAATTCTAACACAGGAGTCTAGGTTTTAAATGAATATGATATTAATGTAAACACCCTAACTTGAGGCTTGGATTCAGAAACTTCTTTTTTGGAACCACCTTATTTTGGCTTTGTTTCGTTTTTAAAAATATTTTTCATTTTCATTTTTTATTTGCATTTTCTGAAAATAGCTTTTATTTTCTATTTCTTAATCTCTAAAAGATGAAAACTAATAGTTTTCTTTTGCAGCACAGAATCTTCAAAGAGATTTTGGGACTAATAGTTTTCCTTATATTATTGATAAGTTGAATATTCTCAAAGTAGTTTCAAACTGATATTAACATCTGAGTTGAATACTTAAATGATTAAATAAGTTTAATTCAAAAAAGAAAAAGGAAAACTACAAGGGCATAACTGATCAAAGGTAAATTTGAATGAGACTATTGTCATCATGCATGATTTATGCAGGCAGGCAGGTTAACAAGTAAGCCTGCTTGAAGTCATGTTTCTTGCACATCCCAACGGAGGAATATAGCCACAGGGTATTACTGAGTTAGAGAACCATCATTAAACTTTTTACACCAAACTCTGGTCAAAAAGCAAAATCCTTCAAGCAATATAATTCCAAGCATAAAGGAACTAGGGTTCATGATCAAAGACCACATTTGCTGAATTTGAATCAGTTGCCTCATATCATATCCAATCCCTCAGATGAATCCCTGATTTCTTAGTCTTGGAGAAATCCAGCGACCAGCATCTTCCATGGATAGTCTTCATTCCTTTATGAAAGGATGCAGCCTTCATCAGGTCTCATCATTTTATATCATAGCAGATTTTATTCCTTCTGTATCAGAATGGCCTGAGAGAACAGTGCACGGGGTGACTGTGGGGACTGCAGGGATGATCCTTTTCCATACTGAATCTGAGATGCCCAAGAGCTACAAATAAGAAAAATCCCCTTATGAAGATAGGTAAATTCAACCCAAGGCTTCAATCTGAGAAAAATGGCAGGTCTATCCAAGTAGAACAGTAGTATTACAAGAAACCAAATTCTGGAATCAACATTCAAAACTGCAGCATGGCAAAACTCTCCCAAGTAAATTATATGACATCAAATTTTGCAAATCAGCTCCACATTGCAAAAATATTGTTTCATTCAACATGTGCATAATCCTCAACCGTGTGAAGCTCAAAATCTGGTACAGGTAGCATAGATACTGGCCAGAACTAAGATCAAAGAGGCAAAGAAGTTTGTAAACTCTTCCTGCAATGGTAGATCAGCAACCCTCGCGACAACAATACTTGCAAGCACTAGAGATTGAAGAAGATAAGGACAAATGATCAGCCACTTAAATTTCAAAAACCAGAAGTACATGCTAACAATCTACTGTCAAAAATCAACACAGGAATAAAATGCTCATCTAAAACTGTGTAAGAAAACAGAGCAAATGCATAAAAAGGAGTATATACAGATTGTCATTATTGACTCCTGAAATATGTCGTCTAATTGCAATTATATGGCTCTAAATATATATGAAAAAAATGGAAGCAAAAGAGCACAGATGACCAACTACTTAAGTTTCGAAAGGAAACAGTACTTTATAATTTCACTCTAGATATTTTTCCCTCTTTGAATTTAATAAAGGAATCTGTCTAAAAACTATTACATTGAAGAACATAACTCAGAAGAGACTGACCATTGGCATGTGTTACTATCGTAGAATGGCATTCATACACTATACTAAATTCACATAATGGATTAATTAAACAAGCAAAATACAACTCAAATTTTCAAACAATCTCCATCCTGTTTAAGGTAAGAACAATAATGATAAGTTCCCCTGCTTCCATCAGTGGCTTCAGTATGTTTCCATTCATCATGGCTTACATTCTCAACGATCTGCCATTCAGCCACATATTCAGAACACTTGTTTATATCAAGTATTCCAAAAAGTCTGCCAATTATCATTTGCTCCTCGGGCTGAAAAAGACAACTGCATGTGCACTGTCTAGCCCATCATCAGCATTACCGCAATCACATTTGCGAATGATGTCTGAAAAGTTAGTACATTCAGAATTTATCAAGTAGAATCCACTAATCAAACTTAAAACTCTATTGCTATGTTTGCTGCCTCTCAACTTGCTAAGACCAAGAATGGTTCTTTTTGATGCTCATCAGACTCTCTTAACTATGGCTATACTCTCCAATCTTGTGTCTCTAAAGCACAAATTTATGTTGATACCTGCCTCCCTGGTAGTGATTCTATGCAAGAATGCATATATTTATCTACATTTTGCATATCCTTTCCAGAACCTAAAACCAGATGCATGCTGTAATGCTTTCAGAAGAGTTTCTTCTGACAGTTCAAAGGAGTTTCTCCAGAGCTCTGAACTATTGCACGCCCATGAACAGATCTTCCCTCAGCCACGAACATTTTATCAGTAAGATTACAGTTCAGAGTACAAGAAAAGCATCCTGAGAATTGCCGATGAATAGTAAATTTGGATTGCCTTATAGAAAAAGGAATGCACGACGCATAGTAAATAGGGGCAAATAAGCAAATTGCCGGCTTACTCAAAAGCATTGTCAAAAAACAGTCCCATTTTAAGTTATTGATTGTGAAATAAAGCAGCTCTTCCACAACGACAGTAAAGAAAACATTTGTTTAGGCTGATTTGAGTCCTTGAATGCCCATGGAAAGCCCTGAAGGGGAAACAGTAGAATTACATCCAACTCTAAAGCTTGAGCAGAACAAGTGAATAACTGTGATTCATAACCATAACCTGCCATGACCCAAGAGTTCTCCATATCTCTACACTAAAAAGAATGATCATTTAGATTACACTCTCCTCTAACAGGAATTCAGAAAAGAAAATTTACACTGTAATCCTCCTATTCCAAAACCTATACTAGCAAGGATACAGGTGTGGAACAATATAGAATAAATCTATTTTGTGACAAAGGACAAGCACATGCATGGCATCAAGATAACATGGACATCCAGACAAGTTACCGAATTCAAAAACATTTTCTAATCCTCTCGATGATTAAAAGAGATGTAAAGGAATATTTTAGTTCACTGCAAGATCTTTAAAAGAGTAACTTAGTTGATAGACCATCAACACAAGTGCTTTCTGAATTGGTAAAATTATATAAGATTTGTCAATCTAGAGGCAGCTACAATTACAGGTTACAATAAGATAAAACTCAATGAGAATTTTAGAAGAATATATAATTACATGAGCAAAGATACTGGTATAGCCGCTCTCCAATCCCACCAAAATTATTCTCCATAGCATGATGATACCTAGAGATATTGTGGTCATTGCAGTCCATCTTTAACAAAAGCATTAACGAAAATTAGCAGGAAGCACGTTCCTCCATCTTCTACTTATGTTGCTTTTTCCTACAATGCAGGGTCCCATCTTCCTTGAATCCAAAAATTTGAAAACATAACATTCTACCCTCTTCTCATTCAACCTTGTTGATATGAAACAGCCCCAGAATACCTCCCCTTAGGTTGTTTTGGGTGTGGATTCCTAAATAGTCTCCCTTAATATCATCTCTATAATTATCTCGACTTTCTATTACATTGACTTGGTCACCATCTAGAGGAGCTTGTCTTAATAAGAAGAACATTAATGCAAACAGATAGAATTCATGAAAAACATGGTAGCCAAACAGTGGATTGAAAGATGACCTGGTCCTGTCATTATGGTGGGCTAGTAGAATTCATGCAAGATATACAAGTAAAACTCCTGCAACTCTGAAAACCACAGGTGCCATCAACATAGGTATATAGAATCAACCCTAAGAAACACATTTACTAGCCAATAGTACTAATTCTAATGGTAATCATAACATGACTCCTAATGTGATCCAGATTCCTTAACCCCATCACTGGACTTGGACTTGACCATCAGGACTCATGAAAACTAAATCAACGAAAACCCACAAGAGAAATAAATCTTGAAGCTCAAACTCCCTCTGAATTCAACATTTGGCATCTAAAATTCAGATGTCACATTTAAATCCAACATTTGACACCTAAAATTTATACGAGTTCATGTAGGATGAGTGAGTTGCATTCAGCTCTTCATAGGACAAAATTGGCACCAGGTAAAAACCTCCTTTAAGAATGATCCAAATTTATGGATTTAGATCTTTTAGAGAAAGAGAGAGAGAGAGAGAGAGAGAGAGAGAGAGTAAAACATTAATCATCACATGGCAACCAAGACAATGATGCAGCACCTAATCATGACAGAATAATAACATTTTCATATAGCGCGTTATATGCCTAGATGACGAACTTCCTACAAATGTGAAGTAGTGTCACTAGCAGGATTCAATAGCTTCTTCAGTTATACTTTTTTTAAAATTATATAAGATCTCTTCAAGAGATAGAACCTCAACCTACTTTAATAAAAGAAATCTCCATTGTCCATTAGTAATCCTAGTTGGCATTAGAATATGCTGTAATGTCATGATCGTCATTCAGATATATTCATTGTTAGAACCTGCAATAAGATCATTGCTCTCTAGACTGATTGTACAGTCACAAGTACACAATAGTAAATTATCAGATATAACAGAGATCCTGCACGCTCCCACATGTTGTTGGCACAGATCCAATTAGAGGATCAGTTTGAGATTTACTAGAGGATTTGTGGAGAAGTCTGCCCTCAATCTGCAAAGTTCTGCTTTTATTCTCCTCTCCTTCACTTTTTTGGTGTGTCTGTTTTGGAGAAACCTTCATATCTTTTAAGATCATAAGAAAAGTTGTATGAGATTGACTAAAATATCTGTAGCGATAAATCCCCAACCCAAAGGAAAAGAAAATTCAGAAGACAGTTTTCTATTATATGCATAGTCAGCTAAAACTTTCTTTCCACTTAGTAGCAAACCACATATCCACAGAATAATTAGTATGACAGCTACATTCCGTAGCACGCAACATGCATCAGCACAGAGCAGCAGAGAACTTAAATAACAAGTTACATGCAATATTCCCCAAATCCAGTCCAGTGCTTGCAATTAATTTACGAGATCCTAGAAAAGAACATCATCAAAAAATCTGCCAAGAAGGAAAAAATGTTCGGCTATCTCTATCTCCCTCTCTCAAATTTATGTTTCTTATTAACCTTTCAAAGAGTGTTACCCATATCTCCTTTGTAAAATCAAAAGTAAAATTATAGAGACTTAGTTGTCCAAAGGTGATTCCTGCAACAGAGAAAACACAAATTAAACTGAACAAACTATGTTCAAAACTCTGCATTTGAAGCTTTCATACAATATACAAAAAAAAAAAAGGTATTACCAGGTATTTTTTTTAAAAAAAGTAAAAATATGCATGTCCATCATAAACATATAGGGAAACAAAGGCACCAAAAATATGCTGCTAACATAGCTAAAATCATAAAAACATATTAATTTCCATTGAATCCAAGCATAAAAGCAGGTTAATGATACAAGATAATGTAACAGTTGTATCATATAATAGATCTAATAACAATTCTAGAAATAACATCAATCCAGTACCTAGTTCCAAATGGTGAAAATGAACCAGCAAGTTAAAGAAACCATAGAGCTAAACTACCAAAGTATAAAGCATGAAATATGACCATTACAATTCCACTGATTTTTATGCAGAAAGGCTTTGCAGCTTCCTGAGGCGTTTGACAGCTGAAGAAACAGTGGAAATCTTTCTGCCTTTCTTGACAGAGTTGGCCTTCAGCTTGATCTTTTTAACCGTCAGAGGGGTCTCTTTGATAGGACCAGGAGGAACTCCTTTCTTTAGTGCACTACCTCTTGGAGTAGCAGATGGTGGCAATCTCAAACTATGGGGAGGCAAAGGATTGTGTGGCTTCCACACCAAGTTGCTCTTCATTGAAAACCTAACCTTCTTAACACTCTTCTCTCCACTCTTTCCAGCTATGCTTCCTCCATTAGCCTCACTTTCACTAACAGTGGCCTTCCCCGCTGCACTCTTTCCCCTTTTTCTCTTCTTGGGCACAGTATTAGTAACCAGTGTTGCTGGCAGAGCACTCAATCTTTCATTATCATTTTCCATGCCAGCTTCAGCAGCAGCTTTCTCGAACTGCTTCTGAAGATTTGAGATTACGCATTCATCAAAATTTATCAAGTCATGCATTTCCATAGCATCCCCATTAACATTCCCACCATTAACAAGATCATTAGCCTCACTCATTGATTTGGCACCATTAATTTCTGCAGTTGAATCCAAAGACTTCCTCTTTTTGGAATTGCTCTTCTTCTCATTATCATCCGATGCTTTCTTTGTTTTCTTCTCCTTCTTCTTGAGTGGCTGATGATCTGAAGCACCATCACCACTTCCCATGTCCACCTCAACTTGTTTGGAGTTCTCCGAGCACATTGTCCAAGGTACCTTCTCTAAGTTCCCATTTTCTAGATGCTGAACTGAAATATGAACTCCAGATTTCTCTAAATCCTTCTCCAATTTGAGAAAACCATTATGCAAACCAAACAGGACTTTCCTATTGCCCTGAACTGTCTCTGAAGCTGAAGCAAGGTCAAGGAACTTCTTCGACAAGCACAACACCAAAGGAAATTTTCCAAATTTCTCCGCGTCACTGGCCGACTCCACTTGATTTCCCGCCTTCTCAGCATCCAACAGCTTCACGCTGTTCTGGAGCAACCGCTCGAAAACATTCACCTTGATCTTATTCACCAAGACCTTATCAGGAGACTTCCCCAGCACAAAGAGGAAGGGTCTCAGCAGCACGTCGAGGGTTTCCACCGCAAGCGGGAGAAACTCCTTGATCTCATCCAAGAAGATCTCGGCGATGTGGTAATTGACGCCCTGGGCCGGGCACTTATCGGCAGCAAGAAGCGATTTTTCCGAAAGAATTCCTATCAGACGGGCGGAGAGAACGAGATCCCAAGAGTTCTTCCTCAGGAGGGCGAAGAGGTGGCGGAGGAACCGCCGATTCAAGAGGTAGAACTTGTCGAGGCGGAGGAAGTCGATGCCGCTCCACTCGCGGCGGATGGTGAGGACGAAGGCCTCGAAGTAGCGGGCGGCGAGGGGGCCGGCGAGGACCTCGAGGAGGGACGCGAGGCGATTGATGAGGTCGACCTGGACGGGAAGCTTGTCGGAGTGCCAGACGCAGTAGAAGAGGCCCTTCCAGATCTTAAGAAGGTCGCCGTCGGAGACGGCGGAGTCCGGCTGCTGGGGGAGCCACGTGGTGAGGGTGCGGACGGCCCGGTCGCGAGCGGACTTGTTGCAGGACGCGAGGCGCTTCGCGATGGCCACGCCGGAGAGGGATGCGTCCATAGCGGCGCCCGGAGGGCGGAACTCTAGACCGAAGAAGCGGCAGAGATCAAAGAGAAAAAAGAGAGGAGTTTAAAACCCTAGCCTTTCGATCGAAACCCTTGGGGGGGGCGAGGAAGGAGCGGATTAGCGCGGTTACCGTACCGCTTTAGGAATGCCGGAATGCCAGGGATTCCAACAGAATTATTCTACGCAAGCTCTAAAGATTGATGTTGTTCCCAAAATGACCCCCATCTGGGGGCGTTCGAGGAAGATGGGAAGGGCGGCGTCACAAGCGTCGCACGGGGACGTGTGTCTCCGCTCACCGGCGGTGACACAATGGAATGCAGGTTATCTATAACTGAAGCCGTTTTAACGAATTATTTGTCTCTTCCAGCAGGAACTCATTTCTGCTCACGGTTTCGGATTTATTTATACTAACATTGTACGACGGTATTCCTGCCCAGCAAATAAACGAAGAGCTTGTTCGAGGCCAAGGATTCGAGGATGGCCTCCGTCGCCCTTCTTCCTCCTCAAACCCTAATTTTCTATAGAAATCTATCCTCCTCCTCCTTCCTCACGACCGATGTCTCCTCCGCCATTAGAATTCGCCAAAGAAGATCCAATGAAGCTAAAATTACAAGCAATTGCTGCTCTTGGCGCAGTGATTCCCATGAAGAGAATTCCCTCTCTCGCCGCACCCCGATCGTCCTTTCTTTCAGGTTTCTTGATCCAAATCTTACTCCTTTTCTTGATCTTAACACCGAAATTAAAAAAAAAAAAAAAAAAAAAACTATTTTTATCTCTTTTTCTTTGATATCAAGTGGAGAAATTGAGGATGGTTATCCGATTTGATGGCTGCACAGGATTTGGTTGGCCAAATTGGGCAACTGCTTCAACCTATTGGTCCCGGGAATTTTCACATTCTCCACTCTTTTCTCGCTCAGGCCCGTCGCTGACGCCGTCAGTGACCAGGCCATTTCCTTGACGTATCTGTGTGAAGATACTGGGAGTTATTACCGGGATGTTGATGGGTTGAAGGGTGCTGCATTGATGGAGAAGCTCAATTCCATTGTTTCCCCTCACCGATCACTGCCTTACAGTGAGGTGGGTGCGCGTAGTTTCTGAGGAGAAAATTTTTGTTCGTTACTTTTTACCAAGTAGATTTGCAAAATTTAGGTCTGGGATGCGCTCAAGATTCTTGATGCAGCTGATATTGATAAACCAGAGGCATCCTCAGAAGTGTATGCACTCTTAGCTAATTATCTTTCTCCAATTTGCTGGTTTATAATTTCTTTAGAACTTAGCAATCGTGGATTCTTGTGTTTCTATTAGATTACTAATCATTTACAATCAAAATCTTCAAAAAAATGTGCAGAATTGAAATCTACTCGCTGAGACCAGTCTCAAAGCTTTTGGCGGGAAAGCCAGAAGGATGGAACAGTGAGTTAAATTGAATGATGGCTACCCTATCGAATTAGTTTTCCCCTTGATTATTGTTGTTATCATGCATTTTGCTGGGTGAATGCATTTGTTTCTGCCTGCTCAAAATAATATTAAAAAAGATAATTCGGGTGACAGCATAGGAACATGGGAGACAAATGTCATGAGTTCTCTCAAAACGTTTACATCTCCAACACTGGACTGAATGGAAGGAACATAGGTCCCAATGTTTCCCCATTACTTTCTATATTGCATCCAGCACATTTTTTTCATTCTAGTTCTTGCTTCCATCTCAAGTATGATTTCTGAACTTGTTTCGAATGTAGCGGCTATGCTTTGTAGTAATTTATGCTGCTTCATATTACCTTGCAACTTGAGAATGTGTCAGTAATGATGCAAAGTGAATAATTGGAATAATGCAGTCTCTGATCTGCCATCAAATCAAGAGCCTCGGGGTAGTGCCCATAATAGTATCCTGACTAATTCCATCCTGCCTAGAAAATTGAAATCCCATGCCAATATATTCAAATGGTAAAATTTTTTGAACATTCAATGTGATTGCTGATGGAAAAACTTGCTTAGGTGATGTTTAAATTGTACTCTCTGCAAATCTTATGCTTAAACTATGTGACTGTGAAACAAAGGACACTGAATGGAGGGTGTTGAAATATATTTGACTATATAATACACTTTGACTAATGTAGTGGAATGCTGCAGTTAAACAAAGCAACTAATGAACTGAGTACATTTTGCATGGGGCAGTGGATAGAGGAAAGGGAGCGTTGGGAATCTCAGGAAGCATTTTTGACTTAATCATACACTGAGTAATGTAGTGGAATGATGCAGTTAAACTATTTGACTTGAAACATAGGACAGTGAATGGAGGAAGGAAGTTTTCGAATCTCAGGAAGCATATTTGACTTAATCATACGCTTTGAGTAATGTAGCAGGATGGTGTTGTTAAACTAAGCAACTTACAAACTGAGTACGTTATGCATGGGGCGGTGGATAGAGGAAAGGGAGTGTTGAGAATCTCAGGAAGCATATATATAACTGATACATTTGGAGTAATATGGTGGAATAAGTTAGCTATACTTTAACTGAGCATATTTTGCTGTTTCAGTTGCTTCCAGTACTACAGTTTCACTTGCTGATTAAGTTGGTAGATTATTTTGGACTACCTATATAATCTTAAGCTGCTTACACTTCAATAACTATCCTTTTCTCTGCAGGAGAACACTTATGGCCTCGTTCATATGGCCTAACAGATGGTCCATCTTTAACTGATTTACATAATATTCGTCCTGCAGATGTGAATGGTAAGATGGTTCCTTCAAACCGCAACTAAGAAGAGATCTATTGGGAATAAGGTTGCAATCCCCCTGCATGGTTTTAAGAATGTCATCAATTTATTATAAATCACTTGCATGCCCATCACATGTATGCTTGCACATGGTATCTATAAAACATGGCTTATGCTGCTGTTATATGCTGAAGAACTACTCGTCCTTTGTATTATTTTACAAATGAGCTACAAAAGTTCCTGAGCCCCCCAAAAAAATCTCTCTGCACTCACCCCACCGTATCCCATGTGGACCCAGTAAATTGGACATCATCTTGTTAATGCCCTGATTCTTCTTTGTATCATCTCATGATGGCATTGCTCCTGTAGCATATTTGTTCTTATCAGTTGTGTGGTCCCTAATTTCGATATATACATTAAAAATTGCAGATCTTCTTTTTCAGTGAACTCATCAAGGGGAAACAAGTTCTATGGAGAATGTGTTGCAAAATCAATTCACTGTTCGAGGCCAGCAAACCATGAAGCTGCTCCTGACACTGAAACAGACAAGGAAAGATGGGCACCACCTTTACAGGTCTGTGTTATATTCTGTAGATGATGTTACATGTTTAGTTCTTTTGCATATGAGTTGGGACTATGTTCTTGCTGTATCACCTTGCCGAGTTTCCCATATATCAAAGCAATTACATATCTTGTGATATTCCCTTATTTTAGTCTATGCTCAACTAAGGGAATGTCAGATCAAACGGAACTCTGAGAACTAATATCTATTTTGGAAATTTACAGGCTGCAAATATATGTTTATCAGATCAAAGATTGTAACCTCGCTGTCATCTTAAGTGATCCAATGCTTTTTGATAGAACCAACCACATATCATGTTTTTCTGCACTATGGAAAATGAGAAAAGAGGTGTATATTTTGGGAGTTACCTCAAAATTTGCTCAACATGGGATAATGGGGAAAGCTAAGTGAGCTTTCTTGATTTTGATATTTGTTTTGCCTTCAATTGTTGGCGGGAGAGAGAAGCTTATAAGAGGTTTGACATGGTTCTTCCAAATCCACTTTTAAGGAATAGGAGACACCTCACTTTTAGAGTGTGGATTTGTTGCGAAGGTTTTGGATTAGTTCCAATAACAATGGTCAAGAATCATTATCCCATCTTTCTAGGATTGGTTTAATGAATTCTTCTTCACCATTTATTACCATTAGAGTGTGTATATTTTATCAATGCAAACTTGGGCATATCGTTTTTCGTAACTTTATTTTTGGGCCCACTCCTCATTAGAATAGCCTTATATCCATAGTTATTGAAACCGGATTAGTCATTGATCTAGTTGAGGAACTAGGTCAATGGTTCAATGCTAGTAGGTCCATGGTCAACCACATGAATAATTAAAATACATAAAAATTAAAAACCTAATCCATAATGATAAATAAAGATAATTTCCCCATAAAATTCAACTAATTTGATAACTTTAAAATTTAAATACCTAAAATTAAGTTATTTGAAAAGCTACAATAGAATATGTTATCCACAGTAATACTTAAAATTAATCTAAAATTTCTAAATAACAATAATAATATTAGTTCACAAGTATGATAAAAGCATAACAAAGATACAAAATCATTCATAAAGTTCATATCCTTAGGCCTAAAGACAAAGTGATGTTTAAACTGTATTCGTGAAAAGGTAATTTTAGAAGGCTTGAAAAAACTGGTCTAATTTTATTGGTTCACACTAGATCACCAGGTCAATAAAAAAAACCTGCCAGTTCGTCTAGCGGATCAATTATATAACTAGTTTAATTAAAGAACCGGTCTAGTTAGCATTCTGGTTTACTCGTTTACTGGTCAAACTAGCTGGTGTAGTCTGAGTTTTATAAAAATGCTTATATCCTCCTTGCGCATTCCAATTTATTTCAGCTAGTCTAGTATGCTATCCTTACTCTGTCTCTAGGTCTGTCGTACTGAGAATCGATACTGTTTTAGTGCCAACCCAGTATAGTATGGTATGAGGCATATCATACCATACGATTTATACCCTTTTGGTATTGTTTTAAGATGGTACGGGTGCCCCCATACTGTTTCGAAACGGCAAACAGTCCTTGTTTCTCATCGGTATAATTCAATATGCCTCAAACCGGGCAATCCAAGACAATTCAGCGTACCTTTCTCTTGTTATATTAAATATATGATCCTTGTACCTTAAAAATGTGCATTATTCAATAATTTGAGTTGCTCCTATTTAGTTTTTAATGACATGTAAAAGCTTAAAAAAAAAAAAAAAAAGCAATTCTTTATCAGGAATCATGTACTAAGGGAATATGATTGCTGTTATTAAAGCGCAACCAAGTTTTTCCATACAACTAAAAAAAAAAGGGGCAGTTGCTGGTGAACACAGAAGCTTAGATATGATAAAGTCTGTATATTATCAAAATTTTACTAAACTGGTGGGCTTTAGTGTTACTTTGGATATGAGAAAGCTTCAATGTACAAATAGATTTGACTGATTTGGATCTATTATGTAATTTCTGGGGCAATATAGACCTTTTTTATGATTAATAGAACTGCCTGATGTCACAAAAGCGTTGGTTGGAGAGTGGCCTTAGATTTGCAAAAATGGTAAAATACTTGTTACGCTCTCCTCTGTGGCATGGTGACCATAAAAGGTACTTTTGCAAGATTGTTGGAAGACTTTGGAAGTCTACATTCACGGTTTCTTTCTCTACTTACAGTACTTCTAATATGCATGCTTCTTATGATAAAGGCATCTTTCTCTCTTTTCATTGAAGGGGATTTGATATCATAGCGGGAACTATGGTGCTTTTAAGGACAATATGGTAGAAGTTCAGGATTTTTTCTTTTTGCTTGTTTTGGTGAAGGCATTGGGGTTATATTTACTGTTAAATTTTGAATGATGCATGTGTTCTGCCGAACTTATAAAAAATATGCGGTCCATTTGCAGTTTCTTACTTGTTCATCTTGTGAAGTTTAATCATTCTTGAAGTTTATTCAGCATGGTAGGACCATCAATTCCATTTATGTTCCATGTTCATATATAAAAATACTTTGGTGTGTTAATCACAGGTTAGGGGGGATATAGCAAGATCCCTGATGTACATGGCTGTATCTTATGGATTCCATCAGCCTGATGGCAACTCACATCTGAAACTTTCTGATTCACCGAGCATTGGTAAGTTAATGGTGAGTGGTGATAAGCAGAGCATAATTTTATTTGATCACCCCACAAACTTAGCATGGATGGTCAATAAAAAAAAGATAATCCATTTATTTAAATCTCATATAAAAGGCATCCTAAATCAACAAGTTAGAGTATGTATTCAGAAAAAAGTCGACAATGATGAAGCAGAATCTTGGAGTTAGGCTAATATAGAAGATATTATGACCAATAATTGTATTATAATAATCAAGAATTATCTACACTGAGTTGCCGTACAAGTTATATTATATATATATATATATATATATATATATATATTCCTCTTTATTTTTAGAGCTGATGATCAATTTCCTCTTACTGTTTGTCAAAGCAGTTGAAATAGGCCATGACGCTTGGGGAAACATAAGGGAACGTCACTGGGAAAATGGCCTGCTACAGGAGTGTTTATATGTTTCTCATTAAAACTGTAATCATCATTTTATTTATAAACTTAAAATTAGATCTTCCATAACTAGCAGCTCTAATTCCAATGCGTCAAATGTAAGATTCAATTAAAGGCGGGGCATTATGCAAATCTTTCATGTTTTAACAAAATATTTTTGTAGAGAAAAGATGGAGGTCAGATATTTATCATTTGTGTACTTTTCAAGTTTAAACAAGGAACTGAGCTATAATTAAAGATCATGTATTGTACAAACAGTTATGAGAAGGATCTAAGTTGCTTTTCAGGAGAAGTTGCAAGTTCTCATTTCAAGTCCTAAAAAATGTAGCGTATGTTCTGCTGCAATTAAAGAATGTGATGAAGGTAGAAGGAGTATCATCTTGGTTTCTATCCATTTTTTTTAGTAACTAGATGAGGAACACAAACCAAATTCAGAAGGGCGGATATCACTAGTATAAAAGGAGATCAGGTGTTACTTTTAATGATCCTTATTATAAGTAAAGGGCTTAGAATCCTGTTTTTGAAAATTATCTTATTTTATTATTATTTTGGGAGTTCTGAGTTAAGTGGGTTAAAGGAATTCCTTCAACCTTGTCGGGTTAGGTTACTACTGAGGCTTGGCCTTTTACTCTCTTCTTCTCAGTGTGTATGAAACTATGGTACAAGACCTTTACTCATACTGTTGAAATCTGTCCTATAAAATTTGAGTTAGATCCTGCTCCTAGTTAGGGTCAAATTTTCTAAAAATACAAAAAATATTATAAAATTCTTAAATTTGGAGAGAAGATAGTTCTTAACTCCTAGTCTTCATATAATTCCTTTTGGAGTAGAAGTTATGACTTTCCAATGTTTCAATTCGTGATTAAGTCTTGGATGTGGTAGATTTGCTTCCAAATCTCATCCAGGCCCATCTTAAGCAGTCAAATTGATCCATTGTGGGTCAAATGATCCTTCTGGATCTGTGTATAAACACATGACTAGTTTGTGCTATGATAACAAGCAATGTACCTGAAACCAATTGAATATCCAACTTGTATTATGATAATCTTTTGTCAGTTAGGAGATTAATATATTTATAGATTTATCCTCTGCTTTTCTAACCAAATTTCAATCAAATTGTTTTCATGAACTCATATGAACATATATTTCTTTTAGGAAGAAATGAGATGGGTCTCCTCTCTGCATTACTACAATGGAATGAACTTGATCCACCATCAAGAGCTGAGCAGTTGAGAAATGACAGAATATGCAGGCTCTACCAGCACAACAGGAATCCCTTCATTGATCATCCAGAATATGCCAATCTCATATGGAAGCATGCCACTTCAGGTGGTCCAATTGTGCACACCACCTTGCCGAAGGCTTGGATTAACGAGTTCCATTACAATAATAAAGGCAAAGACCAAAATGAGGTGTGTTTCTCCACAAGCAAGTATTTCATGTTGCTATTCATTTTAACTTAGATTATGAAGGTTTCTACCATGAATGTGAAAAATTAGAGTAGAGACTGATTCTTTTTTCACATTCCAGAGTTTTCTAAACTAATATGATGTTGTTACCAAAGTATATGCCACATAATGTTTCTGCATGGTTCAGCTTTCACCTTTGAGAATCTTTATAGTTTAATTATCTAAAAACAAGCCAGATCGCGGGGATCAAGATTTTTTTTTTAGTGTGTGTGTGTCTGTGTGTGTCTAGAAAAGATGGATACAACAATCATTTTCAAGCAGACATTAGAAGAATGAAAAGTGTGCCAGATATCTGAGTGCTAACCGCCAACATGTATTTTAGATGTTGTCTAAGACATGATTGACAGGATATTTTAATAATTCTGGAAAAATCTGAATAATTTGGAGACTTGGTAGGATTAAGCAATTAAGGCTAAGCTACAGGTGGAATATGCATCTAAAAATGGGTCTGGCCTCGGAAACTGCATGATAATACAAAACCAGGAATAGATAAAAGGCAAACACATGCCAACTACTGCATAGTCCTGACCACCAGGTAAACCTAGACCACCACTTGTTTCTGCTTAGAGCAATGCAAATTAACCAGTTGCAACTCTTCTGTACCATTGTTGCTACCTTTTTTAAGCAATATTAGTTTAAGTTGCTGCTGGAGTAAAACATTATAATCGCAGTTTTTCTATGGCTGTAGTTTATCGAGATTGTAGTTGGGCCATCAACTGATGCAGCAGCCTTGAAGCTTATATTGTATAATGGAATTAACGGAAGAATGTACAGGTCATTGTCACTGTCAGACAAGCAAGCTTTTAGTGTTAGCAATGGTGGATCAGGATTTCTCATCTACACAGCCTTTATTCCCATCCAGAATGGTCCTGCTGATGGTATAGCATTGCTCTCAGGCAGAGAGGGAGAACAGTTTGAAGTTCTACAATTTCTGTCTTACGAAGGTACTGTCAGAGCAACTGATGGTCCGGTGAAAGGTATCGAGTCTGTGGATATTATGGTTCAAGAAACAGAAGGGTCATCAGAGCATGATTCTTTAGGATTGACAGGGCAGAAGCTTGGAGAGTTCAAATGGTTGAAGTTCATTGGTGATGCCACCCCAGGACAGCCAAATGTTGGGCAGAGGCTGTAGGACCTTCATTTCACCAGATATTAGCAAAAGACAGATCTCATCGTTGGTTTTCTCTAATTATAACAAATTTTTGGCGTCTGTGTACGCCATCCACATGCAACCATTAATCAAAATGTGCGACTGGGACCATAGCCTGCCAAGTTGTTCCATCTGGCTATGTTACTTTGAAAAGTTGGTTTGAAATGAACTAGAATACAGATGTCTCATTCGATAAGAGAGGTTGGTGGTTTCTCTTCTCATCATAGCCAAGAAGAAAGGAAACTTTTTAGCTACATTGACTATAACTGAACTATTCATGCACTGCTAATCTGGTTTTCCTGAGTTTCCTTGTTCTGCAGATCTCATGCTCATACTTGATTCAACAAAATTGGAGATTGGCTAGGAATTCTACATCATTCTGAAAGTAGGGATACAGAGCATGGTTGTGCATTGTTTTTCAATCAAAGTGTGATATGTGATCCTTGAAGATTTCCAGATTCAAGTTTAGATATCAAGTTCGTTGGTGCCATGAAGTTCTCTCTCCAAAACCCAGGTTCTCGTTTCTTTTTACCCATTGAAATGAAATTGGGAAATGACCTTTGTAGCCGAAGTTTTTTCTTTTAGTGCATGCTTCTTACTCTAATGAAGGAGCCAACTGTTTGTTCAACTGTTTTCAGAAATTATAAAGTCAATTTATGATAATGAGATATTCCACACGTGAGGTCATTTCAGAAATTATCATCTATAATAATAATAAGAAATAAAGTCATTCATAAAGAAAGATGAAGATGGAGAGGACAAATTAAGGAATGGATGATTTAAATAGTTTAGAGATAAGTAATATAAACCTAAATATGTATTATATAAATGTATGATTTGTTTCAAATGGACGTGAATTAAAAATTATATAAAAAATAATAATAAAAAAATATTTAAAATCTTTACATCTTATAAAAAATATGATTCAGAATAAAGAGAAAGTATTTACATTGTCGATTAGTTTGTTGCTGCTGGTGCTGTTGGGGTTATTTGGATCTATAACAAAAATCTTGATCACTCCAGATTTTGAATAAAGATACGGAATTTAACCATTCGTACTGTTCATTGTGTTAACAACCACCAATGCATTGTTTGTGGACACATCTGATGATTGAGATTTGAGATCATATCTGGGACATTGTATCATATTTCGGTCGTTGCTGGAGAGGACTGATGGATTTATGATGGTTTCCTCTGACTCGCATTCTAGCAAGCGTTAACAGGCCTTGTCAGGTGCCGATAGCTTTCTGCAGGATCCTGTTGCTTGCACATGGATAAAATCAAAGCTCTTAGCCTATCTACTTTGGAGCCATACCTCGGGTTTTGGTATATCACAGCTGTATCATGCCACTTTGATTTGTGAGGTAAGAAATTAATTTTATCTGCACCAAAATTTCTTAGCAAGATTTAAGATCTTGTACTAGCACTTAGAGATGATTTTAAAGTATTTGACAAAAGTTCTAAAATAATTTTTTGACTTATTTAAAATTTTTTTAAGAAAAAGTTTATTAGGAAAAAGCTTTAGTTGGGAGCAGTTAGACAAAAGTTTTACTTGAGATGGTTCGAAATTTTTTTTATCTTTAATAAATTTTGCTGAAGAGGTTTAAGGATCAAAAAAAATTTAAAAAAAAAAAAAAAACAACTAAGAGGAGTAAGGATAAGTAATTCTAACCTTGGATCCTGTAAGGCAGAATCTGTCCATTGAACCACTCTTTTTAAAAGTTCCATTTAGACAAAAATATCCAATATAATTCATCATAATATAATATAATATATCGAACTATATTATATTAAAATATTTCTTATGTAATAATATTGTAATAGTGCTATAATAATATATTATTGTTATAACTATAATATGACTATATAATATTCTATAATATACTATAGAGAGTGAGCTTTAAAGTAATGGAAAGGTTCTTTTTAATCATGAATTGTAGGTCAGTTTAAAGTATAAAAAAATCTCTATGTACGTAGAGGATAAAATTATGAGCACCTTACACTAAGCTGTCCTCTATATTATAATATATCATCATATAATACAAAATACAATATTATATGATGTTTTATATCATAACATATTATAATATAATATAACAATAACCATATTATAATAATTATAAATTACTTATTTTATAATAGATATTATAAAATAATTATTTTTATAAAAATAGATAATAATATTTATTATATTATTCAGATAAAAGTATAAAATAATACTTTCTATATTGCATCCAGCACATTTTTTTCATTCTAGTTCTTGCTTCCATCTCAAGTATGATTTCTGAACTTGTTTCGAATGTAGCAGCTATGCTTTGTAGTAATTTATGCTGCTTCATATTACCTTGCAACTTGAGAATGTGTCAGTAATGATGCAAAGTGAATAATTGGAATAATGCAGTCTCTGATCTGCCATCAAATCAAGAGCCTTGGGGTAGTGCCCATAATAGTATCCTGACTAATTCCATCCTGCCTAGAAAATTGAAATCCCATGCCAATATATTCAAATGGTAAAATTTTTTGAACATTCAATGTGATTGCTGATGGAAAAACTTGCTTAGGTGATGTTTAAATTGTACTCTCTGCAAATCTTATGCTTAAACTATGTGACTGTGAAACAAAGGACACTGAATGGAGGGTGTTGAAATCTCAGAAAGCATATTTGACTATATAATACACTTTGACTAATGTAGTGGAATGCTGCAGTTAAACAAAGCAACTAATGAACTGAGTACATTTTGCATGGGGCAGTGGATAGAGGAAAGGGAGCGTTGGGAATCTCAGGAAGCATTTTTGACTTAATCATACACTGAGTAATGTAGTGGAATGATGCAGTTAAACTATTTGACTTGAAACATAGGACAGTGAATGGAGGAAGGAAGTTTTCGAATCTCAGGAAGCATATTTGACTTAATCATACGCTTTGAGTAATGTAGCAGGATGGTGTTGTTAAACTAAGCAACTTACAAACTGAGTACGTTATGCATGGGGCGGTGGATAGAGGAAAGGGAGTGTTGAGAATCTCAGGAAGCATATATATAACTGATACATTTGGAGTAATATGGTGGAATAAGTTAGCTATACTTTAACTGAGCATATTTTGCTGTTTCAGTTGCTTCCAGTACTACAGTTTCACTTGCTGATTAAGTTGGTAGATTATTTTGGACTACCTATATAATCTTAAGCTGCTTACACTTCAATAACTATCCTTTTCTCTGCAGGAGAACACTTATGGCCTCGTTCATATGGCCTAACAGATGGTCCATCTTTAACTGATTTACATAATATTCGTCCTGCAGATGTGAATGGTAAGATGGTTCCTTCAAACCGCAACTAAGAAGAGATCTATTGGGAATAAGGTTGCAATCCCCCTGCATGGTTTTAAGAATGTCATCAATTTATTATAAATCACTTGCATGCCCATCACATGTATGCTTGCACATGGTATCTATAAAACATGGCTTATGCTGCTGTTATATGCTGAAGAACTACTCGTCCTTTGTATTATTTTACAAATGAGCTACAAAAGTTCCTGAGCCCCCCAAAAAAATCTCTCTGCACTCACCCCACCGTATCCCATGTGGACCCAGTAAATTGGACATCATCTTGTTAATGCCCTGATTCTTCTTTGTATCATCTCATGATGGCATTGCTCCTGTAGCATATTTGTTCTTATCAGTTGTGTGGTCCCTAATTTCGATATATACATTAAAAATTGCAGATCTTCTTTTTCAGTGAACTCATCAAGGGGAAACAAGTTCTATGGAGAATGTGTTGCAAAATCAATTTACTGTTCGAGGCCAGCAAACCATGAAGCTGCTCCTGACACTGAAACAGACAAGGAAAGATGGGCACCACCTTTACAGGTCTGTGTTATATTCTGTAGATGATGTTACATGTTTAGTTCTTTTGCATATGAGTTGGGACTATGTTCTTGCTGTATCACCTTGCCGAGTTTCCCATATATCAAAGCAATTACATATCTTGTGATATTCCCTTATTTTAGTCTATGCTCAACTAAGGGAATGTTAGATCAAACGGAACTCTGAGAACTAATATCTATTTTGGAAATTTACAGGCTGCAAATATATGTTTATCAGATCAAAGATTGTAACCTCGCTGTCATCTTAAGTGATCCAATGCTCTTTGATAGAACCAACCACATATCATGTTTTTCTGCACTATGGAAAATGAGAAAAGAGGTGTATATTTTGGGAGTTACCTCAAAATTTGCTCAACATGGGATAATGGGGAAAGCTAAGTGAGCTTTCTTGATTTTGATATTTGTTTTGCCTTCAATTGTTGGCGGGAGAGAGAAGCTTATAAGAGGTTTGACATGGTTCTTCCAAATCCACTTTTAAGGAATAGGGGACACCTCACTTTTAGAGTGTGGATTTGTTGCGAAGGTTTTGGATTAGTTCCAATAACAATGGTCAAGAATCATTATCCCATCTTTCTAGGATTGGTTTAATGAATTCTTCTTCACCATTTATTACCATTAGAGCGTGTATATTTTATCAATGCAAACTTGGGCATATCGTTTTTCGTAACTTTATTTTTGGGCCCACTCCTCATTAAAATAGCCTTATATCCATAGTTATTGAAACCGGATTAGTCTTTGATCTAGTTGAGGAACTAGGTCAATGGTTCAATGCTAGTAGGTCCATGGTCAACCACATGAATAATTAAAATACATAAAAATTAAAAACCTAATCCATAATGATAAATAAAGATAATTTCCCCATAAAATTCAACTAATTTGGTAACTTTAAAATTTAAATACCTAAAATTAAGTTATTTGAAAAGCTACAATAGAATATGTTATCCACAGTAATACTTAAAATTAATTTAAAATTTCTAAATAACAATAATAATATTAGTTCACAAGTATGATAAAAGCATAACAAAGATACAAAATCATTCATAAAGTTCATATCCTTAGGCCTAAAGACAAAGTGATGTTTAAACTGTATTCGTGAAAAGGTAATTTTAGAAGGCTTGAAAAAACTGGTCTAATTTTATTGGTTCACACTAGATCACCAGGTCAATAAAAAAAACCAGCCAGTTCGTCTAGCGGATCAATTATATAACTAGTTTAATTAAAGAACCGGTCTAGTTAGCATTCTGGTTTACTCGTTTACCGGTCAAAGTAGCTAATGTAGTCTGAGTTTTATAAAAATGCTTATATCCTCCTCGCACATTCCAATTTATTTCAGCTAGTCTAGTATGCTATCCTTACTTTGTCTCTAGGTCTGTCGTACTGAGAATCGGTACTGTTTTAGTGCCGACCCAGTATAGTATGGTATGGGGCATATCATACCATACGATTTATACCCTTTTGGTATTGTTTTAAGATGGTACGGGTGCCTCCATATTGTTTCGAAATGGCAAACATTCCTTGTTTCTCATTGGTATAATTCAATATGCCTCAAACCGGGCGATCCAAGACAATTCAGCGTACCTTTCTCTTGTTATATTAAATATTTGATCCTTGTACCTTAAAAATGTGCATTATTCAATAATTTGAGTTGCTCCTATTTAGTTTTTAATGACATGTAAAAGCTTAAAAAAAAAAAAAAAAAGCAATTCTTTATCAGGAATCATGTACTAAGGGAATATGATTGCTGTTATTAAAGCGCAACCAAGTTTTTCCATACAACTAAAAAAAAAAGGGGCAGTTGCTGGTGAACACAGAAGCTTAGATATGATAAAGTCTGTATATTATCAAAATTTTACTAAACTGGTGGGCTTTAGTGTTACTTTGGATATGAGAAAGCTTCAATGTACAAATAGATTTGACTGATTTGGATCTATTATGTAATTTCTGGGGCAATATAGACCTTTTTGATGATTAATAGAACTGCCTGATGTCACAAAAGCGTTAGTTGGAGAGTGGCCTTAGATTTGCAAAAATGGTAAAATACTTGTTACGCTCTCCTCTGTGGCATGGTGACCATAAAAGGTACTTTTGCAAGATTGTTGGAAGACTTTGGAAGTCTACATTCACGGTTTCTTTCTCTACTTACAGTACTTCTAATATGCATGCTTCTTATGTTAAAGGCATCTTTCTCTCTTTTCATTGAAGGGGATTTGATATCATAGCGGGAACTATGGTGCTTTTAAGGACAATATGGTAGAAGTTCAGGATTTTTTCTTTTTGCTTGTTTTGGTGAAGGCATTGGGGTTATATTTACTGTTAAATTTTGAATGATGCATGTGTTCTGCCGAACTTATAAAAAATATGCGGACCATTTGCAGTTTCTTACTTGTTCATCTTGCGAAGTTAAATCATTCTTGAAGTTTATTCAGCATGGTAGGACCATCAATTCCATTTATGTTCCATGTTCATATATAAAAATACTTTGGTGTGTTAATCACAGGTTAGGGGGGATATAGCAAGATCCCTGATGTACATGGCTGTATCTTATGGATTCCATCAGCCTGATGGCAACTCACATCTGAAACTTTCTGATTCACCGAGCATTGGTAAGTTAATGGTGATTGGTGATAAGCAGAGCATAATTTTATTTGATCACCCCACAAACTTAGCATGGATGGTCAATAAAAAAAAGATAATCCATTTATTTAAATCTCATATAAAAGGCATCCTAAATCAACAAGTTAGAGTATGTATTCAGAAAAAAGTCGACAATGATGAAGCAGAATCTTGGAGTTAGGCTAATATAGAAGATATTATGACCAATAATTGTATTATAATAATCAAGAATTATCTACACTGAGTTGCCGTACAAGTTATATTATATTATATTTTATTTATATATATATATATATATATACATATATATATATATATATATACATATATATATATATATATATATATATATATATTCCTCTTTATTTTTAGAGCTGATGATCAATTTCCTCTTACTGTTTGTCAAAGCAGTTGAAATAGGCCATGACGCTTGGGGAAACATAAGGGAACATCACTGGGAAAATGGCCTGCTACAGGAGTGTTTATATGTTTCTCATTAAAACTGTAATCATCATTTTATTTATAAACTTAAAATTAGATCTTCCATAACTAGCAGCTCTAATTCCAATGCGTCAAATGTAAGATTCAATTAAAGGCGGGGCATTATGCAAATCTTTCATGTTTTAACGAAATATTTTTGTAGAGAAAAGATGGAGGTCAGATATTTATCATTTGTGTACTTTTCAAGTTTAAACAAGGAACTGAGCTATAATTAAAGATCATGTATTGTACAAACAGTTATGAGAAGGATCTAAGTTGCTTTTCGGGAGAAGTGGCAAGTTCTCATTTCAAGTCCTAAAAAATGTAGCGTATGTTCTGCTGCAATTGAAGAATGTGATGAAGGTAGAAGGAGTATCATCTTGCTTTCTATCCATTTTTTTTAGTAACTAGATGAGGAACACAATCCAAATTCAGAAGGGCGGATATCACTAGTATAAAAGGAGATCAGGTGTTACTTTTAATGATCCTTATTATAAGTAAAGGGCTTAGAATCCTGTTTTTGAAAATTATCTTATTTTATTATTATTTTGGGAGTTCTGAGTTAAGTGGGTTAAAGGAATTCCTTCAACCTTGTCGGGTTAGGTTACTACTGAGGCTTGGCCTTTTACTTTCTTCTTCTCAGTGTGTATGAAACTATGGTACAAGACCTTTACTCATACTGTTGAAATCTGTCCTATAAAATTTGAGTTAGATCCTGCTCCTAGTTAGGGTCAAATTTTCTAAAAATACAAAAAATATTATAAAATTCTTAAATTTGGAGAGAAGATAGTTCTTAACTCCTAGTCTTCATATAATTCCTTTTGGAGTAGAAGTTATGACTTTCCAATGTTTCAATTCGTGATTAAGTCTTGGATGTGGTAGATCTTGCTTCCAAATCTCATCCAGGCCCATCTTAAGCAGTCAAATTGATCCATTGTGGGTCAAATGATCCTTCTGGATCTGTGTATAAACACATGACTAGTTTGTGCTATGATAACAAGCAATGTACCTGAAACCAATTGAATATCCAACTTGTATTATGATAATCTTTTGTCAGTTAGGAGATTAATATATTTATAGATTTATCCTCTGCTTTTCTAACCAAATTTCAATCAAATTGTTTTCATGAACTCATATGAACATATATTTCTTTTAGGAAGAAATGAGATGGGTCTCCTCTCTGCATTACTACAATGGAATGAACTTGATCCACCATCAAGAGCTGAGCAGTTGAGAAATGACAGAATATGCAGGCTCTACCAGCACAACAGGAATCCCTTCATTGATCATCCAGAATATGCCAATCTCATATGGAAGCATGCCACTTCAGGTGGTCCAATTGTGCACACCACCTTGCCGAAGGCTTGGATTAACGAGTTCCATTACAATAATAAAGGCAAAGACCAAAATGAGGTGTGTTTCTCCACAAGCAAGTATTTCATGTTGCTATTCATTTTAACTTAGATTATGAAGGTTTCTACCATGAATGTGAAAAATTAGAGTAGAGACTGATTCTTTTTTCACATTCCAGAGTTTTCTAAACTAATATGATGTTGTTACCAAAGTATATGCCACATAATGTTTCTGCATGGTTCAGCTTTCACCTTTGAGAATCTTTATAGTTTAATTATCTAAAAACAAGCCAGATCGCGGGGATCAAGATTTTTTTTTTAGTGTGTGTGTGTCTGTGTGTGTCTAGAAAAGATGGATACAACAATCATTTTCAAGCAGACATTAGAAGAATGAAAAGTGTGCCAGATATCTGAGTGCTAACCGCCAACATGTATTTTAGATGTTGTCTAAGACATGATTGACAGGATATTTTAATAATTCTGGAAAAATCTGAATAATTTGGAGACTTGGTAGGATTAAGCAATTAAGGCTAAGCTGTAGGTGGAATATGCATCTAAAAATGGGTCTGGCCTCGGAAACTGCATGATAATACAAAACCAGGAATAGATAAAAGGCAAACACATGCCAACTACTGCATAGTCCTGACCACCAGGTAAACCTAGACCACCACTTGTTTCTGCTTAGAGCAATGCAAATTAACCAGTTGCAACTCTTCTGTACCATTGTTGCTACCTTTTTTAAGCAATATTAGTTTAAGTTGCTGCTGGAGTAAAACATTATAATCGCAGTTTTTCTATGGCTGTAGTTTATCGAGATTGTAGTTGGGCCATCAACTGATGCAGCAGCCTTGAAGCTTATATTGTATAATGGAATTAACGGAAGAATGTACAGGTCATTGTCACTGTCAGACAAGCAAGCTTTTAGTGTTAGCAATGGTGGATCAGGATTTCTCATCTACACAGCCTTTATTCCCATCCAGAATGGTCCTGCTGATGGTATAGCATTGCTCTCAGGCAGAGAGGGAGAACAGTTTGAAGTTCTACAATTTCTGTCTTACGAAGGTACTGTCAGAGCAACTGATGGTCCGGTGAAAGGTATCGAGTCTGTGGATATTATGGTTCAAGAAACAGAAGGGTCATCAGAGCATGATTCTTTAGGATTGACAGGGCAGAAGCTTGGAGAGTTCAAATGGTTGAAGTTCATTGGTGATGCCACCCCAGGACAGCCAAATGTTGGGCAGAGGCTGTAGGACCTTCATTTCACCAGATATTAGCAAAAGACAGATCTCATCGTTGGTTTTCTCTAATTATAACAAATTTTTGGCGTCTGTGTACGCCATCCACATGCAACCATTAATCAAAATGTGCGACTGGGACCATAGCCTGCCAAGTTGTTCCATCTGGCTATGTTACTTTGAAAAGTTGGTTTGAAATGAACTAGAATACAGATGTCTCATTCGATAAGAGAGGTTGGTTGTTTCTCTTCTCATCATAGCCAAGAAGAAAGGAAACTTTTTAGCTACATTGACTATAACTGAACTATTCATGCACTGCTAATCTGGTTTTCCTGAGTTTCCTTGTTCTGCAGATCTCATGCTCATACTTGATTCAACAAAATTGGAGATTGGCTAGGAATTCTACATCATTCTGAAAGTAGGGATACAGAGCATGGTTGTGCATTGTTTTTCAATCAAAGTGTGATATGTGATCCTCGAAGATTTCCAGATTCAAGTTTAGATATCAAGTTCGTTGGTGCCATGAAGTTCTCTCTCCAAAACCCAGGTTCTCTTTTCTTTTTACCCATTGAAATGAAATTGGGAAATGACCTTTGTAGCCGAAGTTTTTTCTTTTAGTGCATGCTTCTTACTCTAATGAAGGAGCCAACTGTTTGTTCAACTGTTTTCAAAAATTATAAAGTCAATTTATGATAATGAGATATTCCACACGTGAGGTCATTTCAGAAATTATCATCTATAATAATAATAAGAAGAAATAAAGTCATTCATAAAGAAAGATGAAGATGGAGAGGACAAATTAAGGAATGGTTGATTTAAATAGTTTAGAGATAAGTAATATAAACCTAAATATGTATTATATAAATGTATGATTTGTTTCAAATAGACGTGAATTAAAAATTATATGAAAAAAATAATAAAATAATATTTAAAATCTTTGCATCTTATAAAAAATATGATTCAGAATAAAGAGAAAGCATTTACATTGTCGATTAGTTTGTTGCTGCTGGTGCTGTTGGGGTTATTTGGATCTATAACAAAAATCTTGATCACTCCAGATTTTGAATAAAGATACGGAATTTAACCATTCGTACTGTTCATTGTGTTAACAACCACCAATGCATTGTTTGTGGACACATCTGATGATTGAGATTTGAGATCATATCTGGGACATTGTATCATATTTCGGTCGTTGCTGGAGAGGACCGATGGATTTATGATGGTTTCCTCTGACTCGCATTCTAGCAAGCGTTAGCAGGCCTTGTCAGGTGCCGATAGCTTTCTGCAGGATCCTGTTGCTTGCACATGGATAAAATCAAAGCTCTTAGCCTATCTACTTTGGAGCCATACCTCGGGTTTTGGTATATCACAGCTGTATCATGCCACTTTGATTTGTGAGGTAAGAAATTAATTTTATCTGCACCAAAATTTCTTAGCAAGATTTAAGATCTTGTACTAGCACTTAGAGATGATTTTAAAGTATTTGACAAAAGTTCTAAAATAATTTTTTGACTTATTTAAAATTTTTTTAAGAAAAAGTTTATTAGGAAAAAGCTTTAGTTGGGAGCAGTTAGACAAAAGTTTTACTTGAGATGGCTCTAAATTTTTTTTATCTTTAATAAATTTTGCTGAAGAGGTTTAAGGATCAAAAAAAATTAAAAAAAAAAAAAAACAACTAAGAAGAGTAAGGATAAGTAATTCTAACCTTGGACCCTGTAAGGCAGAATTTGTCCATTGAACCACTCTTTTTAAAAGTTCCATTTAGGCAAAAATATCCAATATAATTCATCATAATATAATATAATATATCATACTATATTATATTAAAATATTTCTTATGTAATAATATTGTAATAGTGCTATAATAATATATTATTGTTATAACTATAATATGACTATATAATATTCTATAATATACTATAGAGGGTGAGCTTTAAAGCAATGGAAAGGTTCTTTTTAATCATGAATTGTAGGTCAGTTTAAAGTATAAAAAAATCTCTATGTATGTAGAGGATAAAATTATGAGCACCTTACACTAAGCTGTCCTCTATATTATAATATATCATCATATAATACAAAATACAATATTATATGATGTTTTATATCATAACATATTATAATATAATATAACAATAACCATATTATAATAATTATAAATTATTTATTTTATAATAGATATTATAAAATAATTATTTTTATAAAAATAGATAATAATATTTATTATATTATTCAGATAAAAGTATAAAATAATACTTTATAAATTAAAAATATTTTATAATAATACTTTGGATACAAATACTTAATTTAAGTCTTCAATTTGAAATTGATTTCTCCATGTGAAGTTTGTTAAAAATAATTTTATCGGTTTAGTTATCAAATAAATATTAAGATTCCATGCAAGAAACGTAGTTCATAGATGTAGAGTTCAATATTTTTTAAAAAGAAAAATTACTATCTAAAGCGGTGCCAAACGGAATCACATGTCGTCATTTCACCACCAGGCGTCACGTTGTTTCGTCGAAGTTGGCGGGCGCGAGGGAATGACAGGCCTCACCACTTCAGCAGTGTCATCCTCCTTTAATCGTAGCGATCGTTCTGGATCCGCTTGCAGCCTGATAAGATCTTGCCGGACGATGATGGGCTGCCCAGGCCCCACCCATCGGTCGGCTATCGCGTCGCCAACGGATCATGACGACCTCATCGTGCGCGCCACCTCATAATTTCGTTAGATCTTCCCCCCTCTGCCCGCATCTGTTCGGGTGCCGCCAGAGCCCACCGATCTCCATCAGACGGTGGGCCAGGCCTCCATCGAAAAGCCGCGGCGTACACGTGGGCGGGGCAGATCGGTGCTCCCACTTGCCAGAGCTTACGTGGAGCGTCCGATCGCTGTCCTGTTCCGGAGGCAAGGGCGTCGTCTAGGAAGGGCATTTTCGTCCTTTTGATCCACTCAAAAAGACAGGAATGCCTCTGGACTTTAGACAGATATACGGACATGACAGCGGTGGTATGATCGTTCGCGTACCGAAAGGGCCCCGTCCCTTTCCAACCCAATGTTCGAGTCTCGTACGCACGAGCGTTGGGAAGGGCATGAGCCGGACGGCTCGCGCGTCGGTCCGAAAATTTTAAAGACCCAAATGTAACTAAACATACATGCTGTCCCTTGTCGTTTTTGAATTCACACAATTTCCAACCTAAAATATATAAAATAATTATTATTATTATTATTATTATTTAAAATTTATATAAATTTAAATATAAAAAAAAATAAATCTTAAATTTAATTACATTCAAATATTTTATATATATAAAAAAAATTTAACTATATTTAAATGTAATTAAGCTTAAATTCAGATATCTCTTCTCCTCTTAAATTTATATAGTTTACGAATCTTAAAGATTAAAAAAAAATAAAAAATATGGATAGCTTCAAAATCAGTATAAATTCAAAGATAAGAAAAATGACTAAATACTAAATTTGACTACATGCAAATATCACATTCTTCATTCTTGAATATGCACGAATCTTGAAGCCACCCTATCCTTTTTGCCTTTTTCATCTTTAGGATTGATAAATTATATACATTTAAGAATAGAAAAGATGATTAAATCTACTAGATTATATTTGAATATAATTAAATTTATATTTATTTATATAAGTTTATCTATATATAATATATATATATATATATATATATTACGTAAGTGCAGATCTATCGAATCGGGCTTGGTTCAAAAAAAAAAAAAAAAAAAAAATCTCAATTAGTGGTGGTCCAAGCTCGAGGTTGGTCCGGTTCAACTCAATGCCTTAATTGGTCCTCGGCTTTATTCCGGTACGACTACTCATGCCTACCCGGATACGGAGCGTTGCAGTGGCTGCATGTAAATAATAATTCGGTATACGGCGGGGAGAATTCACGTGGTTCACGTAGTCCCAACCCCAATGGAGTCCGTACGTTTGGTTTGTTTGGATGGAGGAGGATGCTGTTCGGCGTTGGGAAGCCAAGTTGCGCGCATCGTTGTTGGCCTTCCCACGCGCGGTTTTGTCCGTGCAATGCAGTGGACGGCAGCTGCAGAGCCTCCTCCGGTGTAAAGATTTTTTCGCAGAACTGCGGTTCTGAGATGGTGGGACCCCATTTTATATGGACAATAACCAGCGGTTATATAAAGGTATCCACAGTCCTCTTCCTTCTCTTCCCTTCTTTCTTTCTTTCTTTCTTTCTTTTTTTTCTTTTTTTTTCTCTCTCTCAATGATCGATAACTCAAAACTTTCTCTCAACATTCCTTCCTTCCTTCCTTCAACAAGGTAATGTCTCCGTTTCCAGAGGCTACTACTTTCAACGTTCAGCATCAGAATCAATATCGAGTTTCTATATCAAATTCGAACCAAGAATTTAGATAGATTAAATTTTCATACGTGACAAAGCATAAAATATTATAAAAAATATCTGTAATATTAAATTTTTAATTAAAAAAATTTTATTAAAAATATCAAATAGATCGTGTCATAATTCATCAAAATTTAGTAAAAAATGATTAAATGTAAAGATTGATCCATCTCCTTGAGCAATATGGCTGAAAAACATATAAAATTGTCAAGTAAAAAGAAAAAGATGCCAACTTCAATTCTTATTAAAAAGCTTCAATTTTACGTGAAGTTAATATTAAATTTTAATTCTATTCAAATAAATATTTTAAATAAAAACACTTATTTTTGATTTTGATTTCAAAGGATTATCCTGCAAACCAAATCTACTTCCTAACTTCTATACCCCATATTATCCAGCAGGTAGATGTATGCTGCTGTACCGAACTTGAACCTATGACTCGGGCTTCCAGCCTCCAAAGCCTAAACGAGACAAAATCACGGTTTCAAAGAAATGGCAGGCAGGTATGCGCTCTAACTCCGCGTCCAGAAGTTCACGTGTTACGTTTTAAACCTGAACCGTTTTTAAGGCAGCATTCAGTAGCCCAGCGAGCGTATCGTTCCTCCTCGAAACCCCCTTCACCCAATTCCCATTCCCGATCTGCCCTTCCCACCCCTGGCCATTTCCGGCCGCTCGACCCTGGTACCATTCGTAACTTCCCCCAAATTCCGGCACCAAAAGAGTCAATTCCGTACGCCTTGTTCTTAAATCCCGTCCAATTCTCGAAATGCGGAGGAGGCTTTTGCCCTCGGACGCCTGTTCCCTCTAAGGTAGCGGTGCTGCGACATCAGCGATGGCGGTCACCGGATTCGCAGGCACCTCCTCCCTCTCCTTCCCGTAACCCGTTACAAGCCGCGACGCACCGTCGTCTTATTCTCACCCCTGAAAGAAATCGAAGAGAAATATAATAAGAAAAAAGAGATAGGAAAGCGCACCACCGTCTGGTTACGGGAGCCAGGCTTTTTGTCACTCTCTTCTTCCCGTGGCCCTCACCGCCCGAGTCCAGTCACCGTAACTATATATAGCCCTCTTTCCGCCTTCATCCCCTCTTTCATGAGACGGAGGAGCAGCGGTGGAGATGGGTCTCTACGGGAACCTAGGGCTCTGCTTCTCCCACCTGCCGCGGCTTCTCGTAGAGGAGGACGCCGCCTCTCCGGCCCCCGCCCCATCGGCGGACTCCATCGCCACCACCGGCCCCTCCCCCTTCCCTCCCCCGCCGTCGGCCAGGTCGTCCTCCGCCGTCCCCTTCCGGCCCAACGTCGCCGTCATCGTCGGCGTCCTCACCACCATCTTCTCCCTCACCTTCCTCCTCCTCCTCTACGCCAAACACTGCAAGCGGACCACCGGCGGGTATCGCAGCGGCAGCGGTGCCGGCGGCTCGTCGGGTTTCCCGGCCGCCGCCGAACGGCGGAACTCCGGGGTGGAGCGGGCGGTCGTGGAGTCGCTGCCGGTGTTCCGGTTCGGATCACTCCGGGGCCAGAAAGAGGGGCTGGAGTGCGCGGTGTGCTTGAACCGGTTCGAGCCGGCGGAGGCGCTCCGGCTCCTCCCCAAGTGCCGCCACGCCTTCCACGTTGAGTGCGTCGACACCTGGCTCGACGCCCACTCCACCTGCCCCCTCTGCCGCGTCCGCGTCGACCCCGAGGACGTCCTGCTCGTCCCCGAACCCCGCCCCCAGCCGGAACCCGATCCTCCCTCCGCTGGCCGCGGAGGCAAGCCGCCGCGAGACAGCAAGACCGCCGGCGTGGAGATGGCCGCGAACCCGATTGCACATGGCCGGCGGGTCTCCGGCCGGCACTCCTCCGCCGGGGAGAAGTGCAGCAACTCGCTCCAGATCGTCGTCCACCGGACCGACGCCGCCAATCGGAGGTCGGCGGACTGCGCGGCCACACGCGGCGCCGCAGCTGGCGGCGGTGTCGAAGCAACAAGGGGGAAGGTCCGGAAGGACGGGCTTCTCTTGCCGGCGGAAAGGGAGGATTTCGAGCGGCGGTACAGTCACCGGATCGTTGTCTCCTGCGGTGATGGGATGCAGGAGAGATGGAGCGATCTCCGACCGTCGGATCTTCTGTTTCTGCGGTCGGAGATGATCATCACGAATAGCGGAAGGTTCTCGGCGTCCCGGGCGGGCCGGGTTTCGGGATCCGCGGCGGGCGGGGGCAGAGGCGTAATTAGCGCGCGATGCGCGTCCGAGATCACGGGGGTGAGCCGGCTCCCGACCCGAGCTTGCGGCGCGCGGCGTGAGGAGGAAGAGGAGCGGACGATGAGGAGGTGGTTGGGCTTCGCGGCGAACCGCACGGCGCCGTGGCTGAGGAGCCGAGAGGGCGCCAACGGGTTGCACACTTAGCTTCGGAGGGTGATTTATTTCTTTTTGTCGGAAATACCCACGGTTACGGCACTAATTACAAGCGAAGGATGATGCCATGGGGGTGGAGGCGGGTGGGATCTCTTTAAAAGATTCAAGCGGTACGTAGAAGCACGCGAGTAGCACGGGATTCTTGAGTCTGGGTCACGTGACGGGATTTTTTTTTAAATAATAGCGCCGGTCTCGAGGCTCGCGCAGTGGCTCTGGCGCGAGGAGGGCATGTAGCCATCGTGATGTCGGGAGAAGGTGGCCCCGAACGAGATCCTGCGGCTGGGAAATGGGAGGTGACGGGAAGCGCCGCGGCTCGGGCAAGGTGGCGCATAGAAAAAGGGGCGCCGGGTGGGCGTAGTGTATCCGTTTCAATTTTGAAGCTCTTTGAAGGAACGGTGGGATCACCCTCTCTCTCTCTCTCTCTCTCTCTCTCTCTCTCTCTTGCAATTGGGTTTAGGACTCAGGGAATGCATCTTTATTCTTTAGTGCATGATGTATGATCTTGGAAGGTGGTCTAATTTTCATGATAGCATGAATGTTTGGTGTAGTCAGATGGTTTATCCATGAATGGTGGGTTGAAGTTAAAGGTGTGAGATATTTGTCCTTTTTGGCTCTAAAATTTAAGATTGAAGGGTTTATTGTATGGTACTTTAGGTAACATGGATGTTGTCCATCTCACACACATGTTCTTCATTGAGTCATGGCAGGCATGTTGGTGCTATGATTGTATCTCTAAATTTTTTCTCGGAGTCTGTATCATTCATTTAATTTATTTTTTTGTCCATCAAAAGTGAAGATAAAAACTAGATCGAATCTAATTGGGTTGGAACCTAATTGGATCACGGATTGATTTGATCCATTTGCATCATTAATCCTGGCATAACCTAGTTTCATTTTTAGATCATGATTTACATCCAAATTCAATTTATTTATTGATCGAGTCGAATTGAATCGGATTTATGAAAAACATTTAAATTCAACAGGCTTTCTAGATTTGTTTGAGGTTGAGTATGATTCAGGTGCAATTCAAAATATTGAAGTTGATGTTAGAATTGAGTTGATGATGTTTGCATTTGAGTTAAGCATTTAACTATTATTTTATAACTAAAATATAGTCATTAATAATGAAATATAGGTTCATCAAAAAAAATTAAATAGCTAGTTTTAACTTAAATTTTATATGAAAACTTGTAATTCTATCTAAATAAATTATTATACTTAAGTTTATTAATTATTATTTTTAATGTATTTATCAATATACTTAAATATATTATAAATAAAAATTTATCAAAATAAATAATAAAATATAAATATTTTAATATAATTAATTAAAAAATAAAAGAAGATTTACTTATTAAGATAAAGAGAAGAATTAATTTAAATGAGAGTTTATTTAATAAATTGATAAAAAAAATCAGCATGAAAAAGAATAAAATTTATATGATTGAGATTTATGGATCGGGACAGATTAGGATTAGGTTAAATTGGATTAATTTTCTATTGGCTCATATTAGATTCTAATGATGTATGAGTCCAATCAGATAATGAGTTGGATAAAAAAAAATAAAAAGATTCGAATATGACTCAAAATTTAGGTCGAATCTTCTATTCAAATTCAATCCAACCTATGAATCCTTAAATACGAATTGGAATGAGTTCGATCCTATTCGTTTGCGTCCTTAATCATCACAAGTCCCTGTGGAGTGTGCGATCACAAGCAAAAGAAAGATTTAATTTAGTTGTGCGGGCTAACTTTTTTATGTAAATAGAAAGGAGTAGCGCGTGCTTCGGAGTGGAGCAGAACGTAGAAGAGTTGGAGACGCATCATCGTCAAGCAAAATTTAAGCCGGCAGAAAAATTAAAACAAAAATCAAAGAAAAAAGTCCGGGAGGAATTCCAGTTATAATCCCAGAAGGTCAGCAGAGTTTGCACCAGTTAAGAGTCTTTTTAGAAATCCGATTCTACGATAATATATAGAACTCAAATCCTTCTGCGTACAAAGATAATTCTTATTCAAAAAAAAAACCACAAGCCATGTTCATCGTTTCAAGGCAGGCCGTGGTCATCTTCTCCGTTGCTCTCACGGTCGCGTTCTCCTTGTCCGGTTTCTCCCTCCCATGGCCTCACGCACTGCTCCTCGTGGCCTGTTCCATCGCCGCGGCTGCTCTCGCCAAGAATCTCCTCAAAGACTCCTGCCGCGCCACGGCGGTCGTCGTGGTGCCGCTCCTTGTCGGCCGCCGGGTCATGGCGAGGCTCGGCCTGGCTCCGCCCCTTCGCCCGCCGCCGAAGGGATTGAGGCTGCCGTACTATTACTACTGGTGCAGGACGGGAGGGGAGAGGGTGACGGAGTGCGCCATATGTTTGATGGGATTTGGTTGCGTTGATTCCTGCTATGCTCTTCCCGGATGCGTGCATGTTTTCCACACGAGATGCATCAGCCTTTGGCTGAGGACGTCGAGGACGTGCCCCTTGTGTCGCACGAGTGTTTGATCTTTATACTGCTCTTCTCTCTCTCTCTCTCTCTGGTGTAATTTTTTTTTTTTTTTTTGGATAGTTGATTATAGTTTTCTAAACATGTTTGCATGGGACGGCACTCGTTCAATTGGGCCCAACTTCCATGAGTGTAACTGGTTATCATCTAACCTTTCTCGTAACAAATTGACTAAATCTCTTCTGATAGGATCTAATAATAAATGTATCTTGTTGGATATATAAAGAAGATCAAGAAAGATTTTAGCTATCCTTATTGTTAAGATTTATTAAAGTTTCTTTTGAATACAGAAGCTTAATAAGGATATGATTTCATATATATGAAAAACTCGACTCCTAGTTTCTATAGTACATTATAGATTTCTTTTCTATATGAGTACACGTAGCTCGTGCCCTCATGCTCACATGCTCAGTAACCTTAGACCCGCTTACTTTGTGAGAGTTTAAGAAAGGAGTTTATTAGATGTAAACAAGTTTAAAGTTTTTTTTGAGAGTTCAAGAGAAGATACCGTTGGATATAAGCAGGTTTAAGATATTGTGAGAGAGAGCTTAGTAGGGAAACAATCCTTATAATACTAATTATTTCTCAATAGTGAATTTTTTTTCCTCTCCTTCACTCATGAACATAGGCTAGTGGCCGAACCATGTTAAATCCTTATGTGTTTTCTCTTGATTTATTTTTTTCTTTCTTTTCTCCTTTTATCTCTCCTCCCCTGCACGAACGAGCTTACTCTTATTGCAACACTAGTTATGATCTAATCCATTCTTTGCTGCATTTCTTTTATTATTATTGTTATTGTTATTGTTGACAAGGTAGACTAGCATGAAAGGCTAATTTTGTAATTCAGATTACCTTTTAAATTGTACTTCAAATTTTATATTTAACTTGACTAACCTTAAATCATGCTACAAATTCTTTTTTCCCAACTAAATAATTAAACACTTCTTTATTAGTATTCCAATAGATATACAATTTTGAATCTAAAAAAGAAAAATAATTAAATAATGATCTTAATAGCTTAGTAAGCAATGATCACATCTATCGGATACCGCAGATAATAAGTGTAAATACATTTAATCAATAATCAACATATTAATAAATCAACACATTCAATTCAAAAGATAAACAAAATGATCTATATTTTTATGGGTTTTCAATTTACATTTATATCATGATGTGAGTTTGTCACAGTACATCTTAACATCTAATTTGATTATGCTCATAATCATGATAATATTGAGGCCTCATTGCTAGGATATAGACAAATATATATCTCATATTAGCCACTAGGTATTAATCAATATTCTTTCAGGCCATTGGATACAAGTAATGTCTAGCCTTAACTAGTAGAGTATCGATCAATATATATCTTCTATTAGCTATTAGGTATCAACTAATTTTTAACCCTTATTAGTATGGGTTTCAAGCAATGCTTATCCACTATCTAATATAATTGGCATTGAAATCTTCATCGGCTTGAAATTTTGAAAAATTATACATATGTCATATACTAGTCGAGTCACATATTTATGTATCAAATCAGATAAGTATGATGATATATCATAAACTGATAAGCTTGATCATATATATATATATAATAAATTGATAGCATTGTTCACGAGAATGCATTGGTGTATAATGGTGGAGTTCTTGGGATTTATTCAAATTTTGAGTAAATTATGATTTATGTAAAATTTTATTGCTTAATTGCTTTATGAAACTCCAAAATAAATGGCTGTGATAGAGTGCTAATCAAAAGGTCACAGAAATCATCACCAACGACTAGAAGGAGTTGCAAGCTTTATCATGTAAGTCATACATTATAATTTTCTTGGATCATTCCATCACCCAAAATTTAAGTTTATTTCATTTCAAACTAACTCTACCAATAGCCTAATTTGCTCCCAAAAAGCTAGCAATAGATAATTTTGCGGCCTTAATAATTGAGCAAGTCTATTTCATTAGATCTCAATATGTCATTTCTTTGTCATGTTTTATTGTTTTCTTGTCTTTTTTCTTTGTCCCTCTTCCTTCCTTCCTCAATCAATCAATACACTTGCATGCTTGTCCCCTTCTTTTCAATGCTGAATTTGCACCAGAGAATTCCTCAGAGAAAAGGGCAGAAAATTCGAGAGAAATAATATGATTAATTGGAATATGTTTAGCCATGGAAGGAAATTAAAGGATAAGGACAAGATTGTTTCAGACAATAGAGGAAGCCTTGTTGGCACCTTGGTTTAAAGGTTGGGTGGTGAGGATGTATCAAGGGAGCTCAGAAAGATGTGAGCATATGAGCCCAGAGCCAGATTTCCCAAAGGCAAAGCAAAACAGATATGGAGAGAATCCAAAAGAGACAGAATGGGCATGGAAAAATAAGTGCACTGCGCTAATAGAGCGAAGCTTATGGATACAACCCCAGCCCATAGCCAATCTTAGACCTTTAGTTTCTTGTAGACTTGCCCTCTAACAAGCTGATGAGAAAGGTCACAATTAAATTTCCAACTTGCATATATGAGAGCTCTCAAGATAGATATAAGTCACTTGCACATGATGGGTGACTTATAACATGCTAAAAATATTTTAATATTAGATTAAAAAAAAATTGATTGAGGAGCTTATAACTCAAATTCATCGACTACTAATTAACATAGATTCAAATTTTTAAGACCATATAAATTTAGCTTGTTAATATGTTAATTGAGCTAACAGGTGGGCTTATGGCATTATAAATGGCATCAGAGCTAACTCAAGTGTACGAAAGTTAGTGGACTAAGAGAAAAAAAAGATACTCATGGAACAGTGATAGAGAGAGTCTCGCCATGGTGTGAGCTACGTTGTTGAAAGAGTTCCATCATTGTATGAAGCCACCTTTATAACATAAATGATCCTATTTGAAGTAGGTTCTGACATCAAAAATAATTTCAAATAGGATGAGAAAAAGATGATTAAGAAGTTTATAACCTAAGTTCATACATTACTAATTAATATATAATCAAGTTTTTAATGCCATATAAATTTGATCTACTAACATGTTAATTAAGCTAACAAGTAGGCTTGGGAGTTGTTAAATAACCAATGTGAAAATAATCCAAAATGAGTGGCATTTGGGTTACAATAAGATATGTCATTGTAGAATAAAGAATGCTTGCTATATAAATCCTAAAAATATTAATTTTTTAATAGACTAATAATGACGATTTTGATAATGGACCTTCAACCCTGAGGCCTTTTACGTACCTCTCGTCATGCCAAAAGTTTACTCTAGACCCTACTTTAAAATAGGGAAAAATATATTGATTATTAATATGAAATCAATAAGATAAATTAAAAGAGCTAAAAAAAATCATTCACAATCACTTGGGGGTGTACTCTTGTTGCTGCATCCATTCCCCTTCAACAAGCTACATTCCCTTCATTGAAATTATATAACATAGTATGGCCTAATGTTTTGATTTATTTTATCTTCCTAAAGTGTTAGGGCAAACATTGGATGATATATTTCTTGAAGGAAAATCTACAGTAGTTATAGCTTGGATTAATGGTAACCCCAAAAATTTTCATCCAAGGCTGAGGGATATCAAATCTAAGATCTCCACAACTCTCTAATTTTCTATGCCGGCGTGTCCTTCAGAAGGCCAACCGAACAGTTAATTTTTTGGCCAACCTTGCTATGACTATTATAACAATCAATTAGTATTATAATTTCCCACGTGTCTGTTTGATTTTGGAGGCTGATGTTTGTAGTGTTGATCCTTTTGGCTATAAAACCCATAAACATTATTGTAATGTATAATCCAAGTTAATTATAATGTATAATCAAAATTAACATTGAATAACTATATATTGTGCGAAACTAAAGCACCCATTAGAAGTTAAAATTGAAATACTTATTAGTAACTAGATGATCTAACTTCCTTTAGAATACATTATCTGAATGTTAAAAAATTCTTATTTAAGATGAACTTTGCGATCATTTTGCTACTATCAAAAGGACTCATTCTCAGGTCTAATCCACATTCTGCAAATCTTCTCTGAGTGACCCTAGTCTTAGGACACCTTACAACCCACTCATACTTTATTTATTTTTCTTTTATGTAGTTTGGGACTTGTAAAGTTGTAACAGCCATCTTGTTCACCAAAAAAATAAAAAAAAAAATAATAAAAATGCATGTTTTGCACTATGGTCACAACAACAACAGTAACAACAATAAAGCCTTAATACTAAATTAGCTGGAATCGATTATATGAATTATTTTTCTCTATTCAACTTTGTTATGAATCATTTTTTTGTAAGATACAAAGATTCTAAGTCTTTCTTTATCACTTTATCCTATGTAATTTTTGGTTTACCTCCACTTCTTTTTCCTTCAATATATATCAAGTCATTCCTTTGTATTGGTGCATTTTTAGGTCTATGTTGCATCTGTCCACACCATCTAAGTGATCCTTTTAATTTATCCTCAATTGAAGCTATCTCTATCTTTTTACAAATGATTTTATTTCTTATCCTATCTTTTTTTATATTACCACATATCCATTTCAACATTCTCATTTTGTCATATTTATCTTATATACATATATTTTTCTAATTGCCCAACATTTTGTGCCATAAAGCATAACTGATCTTATGACTATCTTATAAAACAACATTTTGTGCTATAAAACATAATTGGTCTTATGACTATCTTATAAAACATTCTCTTCAACATGGCAAATACTCTACAATCATATAATATTTCAGTTACACTTCTCAATTTTATCCAACATATTTTAATCCTATGAATAACATTACTCTCAATCTCTCGTTCCTTATGAATAATCGATCTTAAATACCGAAATGATCATTTTTAGCAACTTAATAATCCCTAATTTTTATTCTACATTCATCTTCATTTATAATTGCACTAAAATTACATTCGATGTATTCTGTTTCTATCCTACTTAACTTAAAATCTTTAAATTTTAATGCATTTCGTCATAATCCTAACTTACGATTAATTCCAGCATTAGTTTCATATACTAGTACTATATCATTTGCAAATAGCATGTACCGTAAAATATTATCTTAAATATGTCTAATAAGCTCATATATAACTAAAGTAAAAAAGATAAGAATTAATAGTAGATCCCTAATTTAAATCTATTTTAATAAGAGTTTGCCAATATTACTATTATTAATTCTTACGCTAGTAATCATACATACCTTTTATTACTACATTAATATATCTAATAGATTTTTTTTTTTTTTTTTTTTTTTAGCATTGATCATAAGATTTTTTAGGAATTGCAACATAAGATTTGTACTGCAATCAAATGCTAGCGTAAGTGCTGGATTTCAACCATGCATCTCAAAATAGAGTTGTTAATTGGATTCAATTTGAATCATACAACCGATCCGAATCACCTATTAGGTCCAGTATTCCAGCCATACGTCCAACCAATAACCGAACACCGATCAGCGAATGAACGGTGATTAAGAGCGAGCGGAACCCACCAACCCATCAACAGCATGGCATCCCAGTTGATCTTAGGCCCTTCCATTAACACGTGTCAGATCCCGATTCGTTTCATAGCTCTTCCGTGTTCGGCATGATCGAAAGGTGACTCGGTCCACAGCCGAAAGAAGCCGTTGCGGCCCTGCGGGCGACGAGAGCCCTCCGCGCCAACCCGCCCAAGTTTGAATCCTTCTCCCACCTTCCGCCACAACGGAAAACACCCCTCTCACCTATCACCGTCCGACACGTCGCCAACTCCGGCGATGCGCCGGTGCGCTACCGTTACACGGTCAACCAGCCACGCGGCAGTCGTACGTTACTCCCGTCATCGTCGCAGGCGAGATTCGCTGCTCCCGCTGGCCGCGAAAGGCGGTGCCCCTTTCTCCTCCGTCGCACAAAAGCGAAATGAAAGCGCGAAATTAGCTTCGCTTTAGGGTTCTTTTCTTTAATTTATTTTTCTCCCTCCAGTTAAATTTCTTAAATTCGATTATTTTATTTTTCCATTGAAGAAAAGGACAAAATTTAAACGGAGGGATTAATATATATATATATATATATATATATATATATATATATATATATATATATTTATTTATTTATTTTTCAAAAATTAAAATTTTACACTAATACCAGCGCTCCTCGTTTGGGTCCGTCGCTTCCCATTGGTGACAGACGTTATTCCTCTCGCTCTCACTCTGTTGTTTTATTGTTTTATTCTTTATTTTTTTGGGCTTTTTGGGGAGCTTTTCCCTTCGTCTTGATTCACTCTCTAGGGTTTTAACCCTCGGGCCGGGTTTTTTTTGGTTGATCCTTCGGGTGGTCGGCGACGCCTAGGTTGTCCGCCAGGTACGGTACCACTGGACGATTCTTGTGCTTTTATGTGTTGTTTCCTTAATTTCAAAGGGGATTTTGGTAAGTGTTGCTGTCGTTTATTTAATTCTCGGGGGAAAACATGGATTTTTTTTATCTTTAATGAGTGTTGTTGTTGTAGTATAAACGTTGTCCCGAGCTCAATTTTCTTTCTAGTTTTTTCATTAAGATGATTTTTTTTTTTTTTTTTTCCGTGTTTGTTTTCGTGAGTAAAGTTGAGGACGCTGGCGCACATATAATCGAGGTAATTTCTTTCCTTTTTTTATTTTTGGTTGCCAGGGTTGTTTTGTTTGAGTATTTCTTGTGTCTGGTTGATGTTGATGCGGCCTATATCTAGAATTTGATTGGATTCCTCTGCGTTTTTTTTTTCGCTTGAATGTTCTGCGCACGGCGCATATTCATTGAGAGTTTTGAGTTTTTTCGTGAAAATTTAGTTGAAAAGAATTATAAGTTTGTAAATTTTCTTTGTTCTATGCCAATACCTTTGAATCTCGAATCGAAGGGTTATCTGAAACTGTTTTTGGAGCAATTCTGGTTGGGCTTTAGAACTCCCTGAATTGACCATGAAACGCTTATCGGTTTTGATGTCCATCACCCTTGGTGCTTGGCTTTTTCTTTGATGTGGACATGTGTATGGTGATCCGAAATCTTAATATCTGACAGTATTGATCTGTAAAAGATTTCATTTTAATTTCTTGAAACTTCTTATGGAAACTTCACTATTCTTTGAGTAGAATTCTAAGTTATTTTGCTCTTAGAAGGAAAGGGGATTGTATAATTTGCCTTTCACTGAAGCATAATGTCATTAACTTGCTTTTCTTCATGTAATCTATATTTATGTTTTTCTTTTTTGCCCCAGCTTATGTATGTAGCTTGGCAACTTTTGCTATTTGCATTCTCTATGCTATTGTCTATCCCATTAAGTCTATTTTCTGGTAGTTTTGTCCTATTCATGTATGAAATTTTAACTGCAGAACTCCTCAAGTTCCATTTCGAAGCCAAAGCAGACAGAGTGTTCCCATTAGGCTGAAAGAAGATGTCAGTGTCTATGAGAGATTTGGATCCTGCATTCCATGGAGCAGGGCAGAAAGCGTATCCTTTACTCTGTTAATTATTTCACCATATAGAACTTCCATAGTTCGCTTCTGATTCTCTGATTTTAGAACATTTATGTATCTTATTAGGATGTTTACTTTGGATATGATGAACATTTAGTGATTCTTTACTCATACAGTGGATGATGATACATGTAATAGTTAAATATCCAAGCTCATAAAGTTTTTGAATCCATATAAGGGAACCAAGGGCCGTTCACGTGGCATTTACTAGGTTATATATGACACCATTATTACTTATTTTTATAGGATTACAGCTTGAAGTTTGACCTCCTAAAGGTGCCCTCTACTATGGGTTTTTCCAATCTTAAATAATCATCTTTGTTTAACCTAATAGCACCAAATAAGTTGCGTTCAGATATCACCGTCCATTTTGTAGCTTCCCTACTCTCTTTTTTATCAAATGTACCAAATAAGATACAGCCTCGGAAGAACCAATGCAATGTCTTGTAGATGTTTACACACATTTTGCCTATGAAGTACTACTGTGGGTTTTCTTATTGAATGTTTCATCTGATCATGAAGTTATCCTTTATGTCTACAGTTGCCTCTAGGATTGCTGATTATAAATTGAAAGTTTGTCTCTTATTTCTTCTCTCATGAGAATTGTCCTGGATACTCATATGATGAGAGGTGGACTATGTAGTTGTTTTGGAGAAATTTTTACTAGAGAACATGCCATATAATCATTTCTTCACCTCTGAGGTAGAGAATTGACTGTGCTATCTTTAGAGAAATTTGTTTTCACAAATATTAGATTAAAAGGTCACTGTTGATGAGGTCATAGGTGGTGGTGCTCTAGTATTTAGGAGGCAATATATTAGAAGACCATACATGGTCTGTGGTATAAGTTCGTTTCCTTTTCTTGCTGATTGTGTTTTGCTTTGGACAGAGAGGATGGCAAACAGTGTGGGGGAAAAGAGAGCTTCAGTTTGTAGCATGGTTTCAATAATGGAGAAAAGATGCTGGGAAGCAATACTAGAATAATATTAGAGATGAACTCAAAAACAAGTGGAGTGTTGATAACAAAACCATTCTTTAACATGAAGGAAACAATGGGAAAATGCTACAACTTACAATTGTACAAGGAGATTTTGTGAACTCTGCTAATCTACATAGTTGTTATGGATATCTATGATGACAAATTTAACTCAAAATGCAAATCCATGGTCTACAAGGCTGGGAAAAAATTGGCATATAGTTGGAGACAATATATTTGTGCTTCAAGACAAGAAGCTCCTTGTTCACGGGTGATAGAGAGGTTATGTTATGGAGAATGACCTACTAGCGTACACAATTCATCACCTTTCCTGATCCTGTACTATGAAGGAAATTATGGATGACATACAGTTCCTGGTCCTGTACTATGAAGGAAATTATGGATGACATACAGTTCCTTCCTAACATTATTTTATTGTCAAGATCAAGTTAACAACTAATTGCTTTCTCCTTTTGTTAATGTTTTTAACAGAGGTTTCTCCTTTTGTTAATGTTTTTAACTGACTACTTGAGTGTCACAGATCCCATAATTTGGCAAAAATGTGTTGTAGTGCTTGCATTCAGATCTGGTTGAACATCCATTCACACTCCTCTTCGACTGTAGCTATTAAATTTTCATATTTTATTCCTAATAGCCTTATTACTACCACGTAGTGCTTCTTGGGATGCATATTTTAATTTGCCTTGACAAAACATAGAGGCATTGAGATATGGCGTATTGAGAATTTTCATCCTGTTGTTGTCCCAAAGTCGTCTCATGGCAAGTTTTTCACAGGGGATTCTTACATCATTTTGAAGGTATTATATTCAACTTACTCTAAAGTGCATGGAAGGAAACATTCATTTATCTTTAGCTGGTTGTTCCTAGGTTTGTTAGAAATATGAGCTGATAAAAATATGCATAAAGGTGTTATGTATTTGCATCTTTATTGCACGTTATAAGTGCTTAGACTGCTTTTAGACTACATTCTTCTTACCATACATTTACTTATTTTACACTCTTTTCACCATGCAGCAAACTCTCAAAAGCCTGGCTGTACTTCATTGGCCTTCCTATTGAGATATGTAAAGGACTTTGTTCTAGATTTTAGGATGCTATAACCTTGGACCTTGGAGAACATTGATTCCTTCCCGTGCCCCCCCCCCCTCTCCCTCCTCTTTTTCTTTTCCCAAGATCCTTTTTAAGATCCTTGATCTCATTCAATTATTTATGGTAATATTTTGGCTCAATTTTCTTTTTATCATCTTCATGAGGTTTTATGAAGTTATTAAATAAATTTGGCTTCTGTGAACATTGCATGATTTTGACTCTTCAAGCACGGAAGGTGTAGTTGGTAGTGTCCTTAAAGTACATGCAATTGCACCACAACCTATGTTGTCGTATATATACCAGAATTGAAACAATATAGTCTGAAAGCTACCTTTGTCTGTAAAGGCTGATCTGAATGGATCCAAAAAAGCAATTCTCTAAATCTTAGAAAAGCACGTGGAACTCCAAATAGAATAAGAAACATCGACTTGCCTCAGTGAGCTTCTTACAGCTTGAAAATCTGGTGCTACTTTTGATGTTGAGGTCCGTTAGAAATCTCTTTCCATACATTCAGACAGATGAGTTGATACTCATGGATGAGGCTTGCCCGTGGGACTACATCAATAAATTCCCTGCTAGGATTCCTGCTTTTTGGTGAGGCTTCACACCCACATCATGGGCGACATATACAATTTCTACTTACATAGGAGGATTTATTGCAATAGAACAATAAGCATCAATATCTATATCACGATATGCACATTAAAGAGTCTCTTGATTTAATGGTGCCTGGAGATTCCTTTCCGTTGCTTTACTTTATTTATTCTGTTACATTCTACTAGTCACCACTCCTGGAACAAAGAATTCATCTCGAGATAGTTAAAAATCCAGACATGAGGTACTGGCTTTGTGGTTATTGGTGATTTCTGTCAAGTGACAACAAAGTTCTCATGAACGTCTGTGATGGTTCAAATTAGTTTGGAAAAGCATCAGTCTTTGCTACAGCAACTGATGCACCTTTTTATGTTTTGTGTTATCTTGACAAAATCACTACTGTAAGTTAATTTTCTCTGTTTCTTTACCTACGCTTTGTGGTGTCTAGGTTGAACATTCTTACAGTACATGACTTGAATTATTTAATGTAAGCAAATGGTACTTTATCTTAATATGTGTCAGGTGTCTTGGCATGGCATCAATTTACTGTTCCGTATTTTTCAGTATGCTAATTTATTGTACTTAATACAGACAACTGCCTTAAAAAGTGGTGCTTTGCGTCATGATATCCATTACTGGCTTGGAAAAGATACAAGTCAGGTGAGCTGTGAAGCCTTTTATCTACATGTGTCAGTTGCTTATCTTTTGAAGAGTATTTAGATGCTTGTGCCTGATGGTGATTACTGAATGTCAAACTAAATAGGATGAAGCTGGGACTGCTGCCATCAAGACTGTTGAACTTGATGCAGCCCTTGGCGGACGTGCTGTTCAGTATCGTGAGTTACAGGGCCATGAAACTGAGAAGTTCCTGTCTTATTTTAAACCTTGTATCATTCCGCAACAAGGAGGGGTGGCATCTGGATTCAGGCATGCTGAAGTCAATGAGCATGAGCATGAGACTCGCCTATATGTTTGCAAGGGAAAACATGTTGTCCATGTAAAAGAGGCAGGTTTTATATGCATATATGAGCTTACCATAAGAAAAACATTTGTTGGACCAGTCTTTTTTCAGGACTTTCAAAGTTTTTTGTCCATTATCTTCAGGTTCCTTTTGCTCGGTCATCGCTCAATCATGATGATGTATTCATTCTGGATACAAAGTCTAAGATTTTTCAGTTTAACGGATCCAACTCATCTATTCAAGAGAGGGCTAAAGCTCTTGAAGTTGTCCAGTACATTAAAGATACCTATCATGATGGGAAGTGTGAGGTTGCAGCTGTAGGTAAGTTTACTTATTCTGAAACCTGCCTAGTGGCTGAATGATTGATGCAGAGTTAAAATAAATCAAATGTTTTGTGAACGATAGAGGATGGAAGGTTGATGGCTGATGCTGAGGCTGGAGAGTTCTGGGTTCTCTTTGGTGGCTTTGCACCTCTTCCAAGAAAGGCAGCTTCTGAGGATGTGAACAATGCAGAGGTCCTTTCTGCAAAGTTGCTTTGGTAAGTTTGTAAGTTGTAATCAGACCATGTGAATTTTCTATACAACATACCCTATTCTGAAATTTTCTCTGAGAAGATGTGATTGCCACATATATATTTTTTCTCTAAGAGAAACGGTTTGTCTCTTTTAAGTATTGAGAATGGGCAGCCAGTGCCTATTGATGCTGATTCATTGACAAGAGAAATCCTACAGACAAATAAGTGTTACCTTCTCGATTGTGGTATTGAAGTTTATGTGTGGATAGGTAGAAATACATCTCTCGAGGAGAGGAAAAGTGCAAGCACTGCTGCAGAGGTAATAACCAATGCTTCCCTTTAAAAGGCTTTTCTGTCGTTTGGTTACTTCACCAGCTAATTGATATGCTCATATGTATATTTCCACACAGGATCTACTTCGTGAACCTGACCGGCCTAAAGCTCATGTAATTCGTGTTATTGAAGGATTTGAAACCGTCATGTTTCGATCAAAATTTGATACATGGCCAGAGGCAACTAACATAACAGTGTCTGAAGGCGGTAGAGGCAAGGTTGCTGGTCAGTAAGAGTGGAAAACAAACCTTTCAGTTATTATTAGAAATATGGACTGTGGTTTTCAAGTTAAAATATAAATGTAGTTCCTGAGACTGTTTATTACTTGATGTTTGGTAGCCCTTCTAAAACGCCAAGGATTGAATGTGAAAGGCCTTATGAAGACTGATCATGTGAAAGAAGATGAACCTCAACCATATATTGATTGCACAGGCAATTTACAGGTACTGCAGTGATTTGTAGCTACTTGTAATTTTTTTATATAATATTTTTTCTAGTAGAGAGTAATGACTACTGGATGCACTTTAAAAATAAGTTCAGATGTTAATTTTTGTTTGTGGCATCAATGAACAGGTTTGGCGTGTAAATGGCCAAGAAAAGACCCCTCTTTCATCATCTGAGCAGTCAAAATTTTATAGTGGAGATTGTTATATTTTCCTGTACTCATATCCTGGTGAAGATAGAGAGGAGTATCTTGTTGGCACTTGGTTTGGGAAGAAAAGCATTGAGGTAAATCAGCTTCTTTTGTATCTTGTTTTATTGACAAGCAAGACCTAAAAAGACACCATGAGTTCATGATGGAAATGTTTCAGTTCCAAGGTTCATTTTGAACTAGTAGATATAAATGTTACAACTAAGAACTATATTATTTTCATCAGTCTATTACGGCTTTCAAGTTATGGGAAAAACATATACAAAATAACATATATTAGCCAAGCAGATTTATCTCAGCCGGCTGGAACCCCTCTCCTTTTTTTTTTTTTTGTTTGAGTGAAAGAACCCCTCTCCTTTGTGAAGAGGTTCTGATATGTGTTCAATCCCAGAATACGGTGCTCCCACCATATTCTCAACACACGATCATGCACAGGATCTGTTGCTGGATTTATGACTTGTGTACCTGAAATAGTTATGTAGTTTACTATATGCAACCCTGCATTGATTTGTTGTTTCCTATATTCTTCATATTAAGGGAAATCGAGTGTCATTTACAGTTGAATGAGCTTAAACTATATATCCAAGTAAATCTCCTTGCAGAGTAGTTTCTCTTTTATTTATTTCACTGGTGTTGAAATTCACCAGGGATTGATGCTAAGTTGAAACTTGACAAAGTTCTCAAACTTTTGGTGACATACTCTAATATATAAACTGGCCTCAAATGGATGTCATGAGAATTTCTGGTTAAGGCTTTTTAGCCTTTCAAGGAATGGCTTCATCTCATTGCCTTTATCAAGAGAATTGATTTGGCAACATAGATCTAGCATAGTCTTGCAAATATTTTTCCAAAATTTTGTCTCAAACTTTTCCTTTCTGAGAATGAGTGAGATTTCTATCATGAGATGTACATTGATAGTGGCTTTTCCCTCTTGGCGCCTCATTTTCTTATTGAATATTATTTGTAGGTAAACCAAATTGTTCTTTTACAAGTTTATGCCATGGACAAAGATCCGATACCCCCCCCGGAAAAAAAAAAAAAAAAACCTACACCCTGCCCAAACACACAGAGAGGTGGCATATTGCATGAACTTTTATTTTTTCTTACTCTGCTTTTTAAGCAATTTATTATTCCATTGTTTTTTTTTTTCTTTAATACCTGAGAAATAGCATTTGCACCCTTTGTCAGCACCTTTATTTGCATCCTTGATGCTGTGGCATCCGCCCTTGCTTATGCGTAAAAAGACATCTCTCCTTACAAATCGATTAGTAGTGTGACTCAAGTTAAAAAAACTGCAATCATAAGAAGACTTGCTGTCGTTAGCTTGTGTGACTGTCTACTATTTATTTTTTGTTCTCAAATCTGGCATTGCCTCTACTCTCTAATGCCAATTCATGTAAATAATTTTGCCAATCCATGATGCTGTAGGTCTTGACAAATTTTCTGCATGTTGGCATCCTTCAAAGCTAATCATTTCTACCTAGGTGGTTGGATAGCATTGTACAAGGCCATTAAGGAAGCTTTAACATATCTTATTTTATAAGTGAAGATAAAGTAAACTAGTTTTGATGGTCCATTTCTATCCTTTCTGTCTCTTATATATTATTAGCTCATGGATATTCCTTTCCTTTAATAGAATCAAGGCACATTGAACCCTATATAAATACCGGACTGGTTCATACCAAATTGGATCGGTAGCATACCAGTGGTTCAGGCTGGTATGCCAATTTTGTTCCTTTTTTCCCTTTTTCCATAATTGTTCATTTTTATTTTTAAGCCTCCTGCGAGCTCTCATACTCTCTCTTATTTGCAAGCAAAATGATTTAAGTAAATATCATAAACCTTTTATTTTCATTTACTTAAGATTTCTCATAAACCTTCGATCTGGTGACACATCGTAGTTTGAACCTTAAGAAATATATTTTAACTTTAGAATTTTATGACAAGTCTAATTTTATTGTTTTGATAAACTATGAATCAAGTTAGCATAGATCAATATCCTGTTTAAGTATGGAAACCCTGTAAGTTTGAACAAGTGTTGACCAAAGCGACACAAATTATATTTTAAATAATTTTTTGGGTATTTTATTTTATCATCATTTCTAAGTTAAATTAATTTTCTAAAATTTTTATCCTGAGTGAAAGTACCTTAACTTGATATTTACTAAATTGGGATTTTCTAAAATTCTCCGAACTTGTTCTTAAGAGAGAGAGTTGGCTTTTTATTCTTAATAAATTTGATTTTTTTATATTTTTGTTCAATTCAAATAGGAGTGTTTCCCTTATTTTCATGAGAAATATTAAGTAAATGGAAAAAAGAGGGGAGAGAGGATGAGGAGAAAGGATGATATTTGCTTAGATGATTTTAAATGTAAATAAGAGAGAAGAGAGAGGATGAGAGCTTAAGGGAGGATTTTAGCCTTTCTCTCTCCTTTTGAGTGAGCTCATAAAAGCCCATATGCCACCCAACTTACCCTCCACCCACCCTATACCTGAGCCGGCCCGAATCGGGTAGTTTGGCATGGTTTGGACCGATTTGCATTGGTTTAGATTGGTTTAGAGGTAGAACCAAACTGAAATTAGTTTTCGAACTGGTTTTTGGCCTGTTTGATTTGGTTCGCTTTTGCCTTGCTTGCATGAAGCTATGTTGTTAAAGATATTAAACATGCTATGTCTAATAAAGATACATCTATTGATTGAGGGTATTGATACTTCATAAATTTTCTTTTATATTGAATCTTCTATTGTTGAATACAGGAAGACAGGGCTGCAGCTGTATCACTTGCTGACAAGATTATTGAATCTTTGAAATCACAGGCGGTTCAGGTATCTAGCTGGTTTTATTTTAAAAAAATAAAAAAAGAAATTGATTGATTTATATGTGTCTATGCACACACACACACACACACACACACACACAAAATTTGTTTTCTAGGTTCACGTATTAAATTTCAGTGGATTCCTGATGTGTTTGTAGGCTCGTCTATATGAAGGAAAGGAACCTGTTCAGTTCTTTTCAATATTCCAGAGCTTTATCGTGCATAAGGTTGGTTTCTGGCATCAAAATATTTGACGTGAGTGGTACCTATGTTTTACCAAGTCCACTGAAGGCTTTGATTTGCAACTTCTCAGGGTGGTGTTAGTTCTGGTTATAAGAATTTCATTGCTGAAAATGACATTGCTGATGAGACGTACTCAGAAGATGGGCTTGCACTTTTCCGTGTTCAGGGTTCTGGACCAGACAATATGCAAGCAATTCAAGTTGATCCGGTAAATGTTACCTGAATTAGCTTGCAACTATTTTTGTGAATTAAGTATGCTCAAACACTCTCTGAAGCATTTTTTAAGTTGATATGGCGCTTGCCATATGTCAAATGATTTATGAAGGATTGAATGATAAAAGATGCTTTGTAAGTTGGTAATTCTGTACCACTGATGCTAATGTCTGATCGAGCTTTACCTTTTGGATTGTGGAGATAAAAAATTTAATGTCTTTTATAAGTTATATCTTTTGTTCGTCACTTATTGTTGCATGCTGCTTGTTGCAAGTAGCAGCCTCCTGAATATTGTGAACTAAATTTTCCTCAGAAGTAGAAGATATGCAAGCATCGAATAATTCTTCATTCAAGTGAAATTATTCCCATTCATAAAGAATGTTAGCTAATTCTTGGTTTTGTTTTGATCAGGTGGCATCGTCTTTAAATTCATCTTATTGCTACATATTGCATAGTGACAGCACTGTTTTTACATGGTCTGGAAGCCTTACAACCTCTGAGGAGCAAGAGCTTGTTGAGAGACAACTAGATATAATCAAGGTATGAGAATTATCTTAATTAGATTCTAAAAGATTCTATGATGATTTACATTCTCTATAATCTGAAGATTATGCACCATATATACTTTTTTTAATTTTCATATGCTTTTATGTCATAACATCATATTCACTTTTAGTGAAGCCAAGTGCAGGTGTTTTTGATTTCTGCAAAAACGACAAGTTTCACATGCTGTTTTGATACTGAATTTATTTCATTTCTTTTCAAAATCACAGCCACTAAATTATGTAGGTTCTGTGTCTCTTAGTATGCAAAAAAGCTTGTCATTGTTGTTAGGAGAGTGATGTTCAAAATATGATGCACTTTTCACATTTTCACAAGGTTTTTTTCTCAACTTGTAAATTTTTTCTTCAAAAGTGAGTAGAGGACTTTGATACCCTCTTATCACTATAATGAACTTACAGAAAATTCATGCAGTACAAACCACATGTCTTCTGAGTGGAACAGAAAACTTATCTGTCAACACATCAAGGGGGTCAATAATTTGATATTAATATGTGCTGGATTATTTTATTTTTGTAGTATTGTTATAGGTTCCCTAAGGATGCAATCTGTTGGGCTCCTTTATTGATTCAACTCTGACACGCTATGTTGACTGCTTACTTCTCCTAGCCAGCTTGTAAATCAGTGATGACCATTAGCTAGATTTTATTGATGTGCTTGGAAACAAAAACTCTGCACGTACATCCATCTTGAGACTGCTCATAAGAGATCATATCAGATATAGGAAAATGCTACAACAACAGAGTAAATTACAAGAGATAGAAGATGCCCATATATCACCTTCTCGAAATTCTACTATTAAATTACAGTATGCTTTTATGATTCACGAGTATTGCTTACATGGATGGGTCTGCAAGTTCTGATTTCTTAACTTGCATTGTTTGACCAAGGCTTTAAGTCTTGACGGGAGAGGAAGGGGAGGGGGGGGGGTTGGTTATTCCAGCCATCCCATCCTCTTCTTGTGAGAAAACAAGACTGGGAAATAAAGGGGAAAAAGAAGGGAAATAAAATAAAGAAGGGAGAGAGATGAGGGTGTCTTCTACTAGGATGGCCATTGAGACAGGGTGAGACCAGGGGCATTCCATTCCGCAAAGAAACTGAGATACGTCATTCATGGGATTTAAAACCATGTCTCTGACAGCTCACTAAATAGCATATCAAAACACATGCATTGTTGGCATGAACTTAAGATTGTGATTTTTTTTAAATTTAATTGGTACTTTCATGTGTTATAAGCACTTAATCATTGTAAATCTTCACAGCCAAATGTGCAGTCCAAGCCGCAAAAGGAAGGAACAGAAACTGAACAGTTTTGGGACTTGCTAGGAGGAAAATGTGAATATCTCAGTCAAAAGGTTGGAAAGGAACTAGAAAGTGACCCTCGCCTATTTTCTTGTGATTTCTTGAAAGGTAGCTTGTCATAGTGATTTGCTGTCTCTTCTTTAGTTGGCATGCTCTCTTTTGTAAGGAATTTTACTAACGGGTTACTATGTTTGTTTTATATTTTTCTGGACACTGGCGTGCAGGTGATTTAAAGGTCTGTTATAACTTTATATGGAAGCAAGTATTCATTACCTTTTATTGATATAATAATAACTTCTGACAATCTCTTATTATCTTTGGTTTTAACTGTTGCATTATGTATTTTCAGATTACAGAAATATACAATTTCACTCAGGATGATTTGATGACGGAAGATATATTCATTCTGGACTGTCATTCAAGCATCTTTGTTTGGGTTGGACAACAGGTGGATTCCAAGAGCAAATTACAAGCTTTAACCATAGGAGAGGTATAGCATAATATGCCTTTGTTAATAGCATGACTACATCAATCAGGTTGTTTTCTCTAAATATAATTTCTTGGTCTGGTTCCTTTTTTTTTGTTTTCTATTCTCACCAGAAATTTCTTGAACGTGATTTTCTTCTGGAAAAACTATCCCAAGAAACTCCAATATTTGTTGTTATGGAAGGGAGTGAGCCACCTTTCTTCACTCGTTTCTTCACATGGGACTCTGCAAAATCAGCCGTAAGCAATTTTAAATTAAGTAAATATCATTCATTGTGATTATTATAATATATGCACGCACAAATTTTTCATGACAAGTTTTCATCTCCAATTCTTCTCTTATGTATATTCTGATGGATTCTTTCGAATATCTAGTTGCACTAATGTTTGATATGACAAGCAATGAACCATGAAGAATGTGGATTCCATAAAAACCTGCTAGGACCTAGTTTAGAAGCCAAAATTTCTTCAAACTTGGCCAGTTACTGGTTTTAAGTTCTTTGACATATCCTTTGGTTGCAGATGCATGGAAATTCTTTCCAGAGGAAGCTCGCAATTGTGAAAAATGGAGTCACTCCAGTTGATGTGAGATAAAATCTGTTATCATTTCAATCTGAACGCTTGCAGACTCAGATAATGACTGTTTTTTTGTGCTTTGAAATTTTCTTTTCTTTTTCCCTCTGAATTTGTAGAGGTTTTATAGACTAGCCTGTTAAAAGATAATCAGAAATGAGAAGCTTATGTTCAATGCCATGGCATGGTCAAATGTGTTCTTTGCGTCCGTGCATTTTAAGAGAGCTTGGCTGTAACTTTTTTTTTTTTCTTGGTTTATAGTACACTGCATCATGTTCTTTTTCCCTTGAATTGTTCACTTGCAGGTAGGTGCCTTTTATCAATCATAGTAAAGTAACTGAGTTCATAGAAGGAAATAATAAAGAAAGATTTAATACCTTTGCATAAAAGTATGACTCTAATCGAGCTCAAAGAGAAAAATGATTCATATAGTTAATCCTAATTAGTTTGGAATTAAAGCTTTGTTATTGTTATCGTCTTGAAGTAATTGAGTTGATAGTACTATAGAGGGCCTTACTAATCAACATCATTATGATGGAGGAAAAGGATTCATGTAACTAACTCCAACTAATTTGAAATTAAGGCTTAATTATTGTTATTGTTGTTACTAATCATCCTAGAACTGTTGGCTTATTAAGTTTCCAAAGAAATCTCTGCATCTATCCTTTGATAATCAATATTCAGTTCATGAACTAAGAAACAACCCTGCGGAACCCAACTCAGGGATTTAACACACTCCTGTAACAGTGATTCAAGGAGACTATAGCTTTACTGTTTAGTCAAGTAACTAACTTGTGGCATAAGTCCTTTGGTTCAGGAGTAAAAATTTCTATGGCTCTTCATAGGCCATATAAAAAAGAACACTACGGTAAAAATGTGTTGAATGAAGAGTAGATTGTACATGTCTTTATCATGCTTGTTTCATTCCATCCCTATTCATGAAAGGTCAAGCCGATACCATAGGCATTGTCATGCGAAGGGCTCCACTTCAAGAAACAGAATGAACATGTATCGCGCATGCAATATCTGAGAAGGTGGTGCATAAATATTCTAAAATAGTAGGTATTGAAAAATCAGTACATGAAATTTTACCATCAACTCTATAAGCTTGGTTCTTTCCAAAATGCATGTCACTTTTTGATATATGTAAGGTTAAACCATGGATCATAGCAACGAAATTACTTATTTTAATTTTTATTTCTATGAAAATATTAGTCAAAACAAAAGCATTGATATAACTGAAAAAAAAAAACTTTAGATATTATCTAAAACTGTTTGTTAAAAAAGAAGCAAGTACATTAAAAATATATGTAAAATTTTGGGTACTTAGCATGATATTCTTATTTATCTAGAGAGATGCTATTGTCATTCTCATGTTTTTAGGTCGCTCAACTTCTTGTATATGTTTTTTGTACATCCTACATTTGTTGGGTGCCAATGGCATATATGTTTGTCATTTTGATTCAAATTTTTTGTTTTGCATGGATCGTAGCTTGCCATTCTTTTGAAGACCATGTGTTCCCTGCAGCCATTTAATCTTGTGCCATCGTTGGGTGCCAATGGCATATGTCTGCCATTACCAAGTAATACCAAAATCTTCTGTTTGGCAACTTGTTCTTTCTGTTTATGAAATCTTCCTTCCTTATAGATTGATTTAAACAGACTGAAGAATCAGTCAACAAGGTAGAAAGAAAACAAGATATAAGAATCTACCCAATGATTTGAGCAGAATAAGGTATCTTAGGATTAATTGGATGTTTTTAAACATTTTCAGTTAGTTTTGTTGGAGCAGGCTGAGAAGGGAATTAATGCTATAGTTTTACCATGTGCAGTCTTTGTCAGAAATAGGAGAATGCCTTTCCTACTTTATAAGTCCAGAATTAGCGTGTGTGCATGCGTGTATAGCATGCCTGTGTCATTTTGGTTTTGGGAATGTATCTATTAAGTTCAGGTACCATGAAGAGGAGGCAATATGCTTTATAGACAATCTACTAGAATTTATTTTTTCTGTCATCAATAAGGTTAAGAAAGAGGAAAGCTCTTATTACAATAAATGATGCTTGTTTACATTCCAATCATTGTATGTATGCTGTGTCTGTGTGGACTCAACTTTATGCCTTGCACCAAACCCCATATGACTTCTGCAAGCTTCAACTGGGTTAAACATTACTCAAACTTCAGTAAACGTTGAATACTAATTAACAGCTTAGAAGCACTACATAACATCAAACTGCACTACATAAAATTTTGTGCATTTGCTTTGGCAGTCATGGCTGTAAATAATGACATAAATTTGACTAGGTGGAATGACAATTGCAGCTCATTTCCATATACAAAATTCAAGAATCAGTTTTAAGTTCGAATATAGGTCATGTAACTTCTGCAACATGGGTTCTCATTGTTGGCCGTTGTACATAGGACTGTTTATGAAGGGAACTTGGCAGGAATTATGTGCTGACTGAGCATAGTTGGTTGCATTTGCAGAAGCCCAGGCACCGGATACCAACATATGGAGGAAGATCTGCAATTCTAGAAAAGTCTCAGCGCTCAAGAAGCATGTCTTTCAGTCCTGACAGAGTACGTGTAAGAGGAAGATCTCCAGCCTTTACTGCACTAGCTGCTACCTTCGAGAATCCAATTGCTAGGAATCTTTCAACCCCTCCTCCAGCTGTTACAAAACTCTATCCAAAGTCTGTGACCCCAGATTCTGGAAGAGTAGCTTCCAGGTCTGCTGCGATTGCTGCTTTAACTGCTACTTTTGAATCGCCAAGTATTACACCATCAAAGTCATCAAAAGGTATTTGACTTCATATTACTGGTTCGCAAGAATGTTTTTTAACAAGGAGTGTAACCTTGCATCTTTTTGGGTGAAAGGGAGCTCAGAGGACAAAGCAAAATCGGAGGGGAATATTGATGACAGCCCCACTTTGATGAGTAGTAGAATTGAAGCTCTCACCATTGAAGAAGACGTGAAGGAGGGGGAAGCTGAAGATGATGAAGGGCTTCCTATATTTCCTTATGAAAGGCTTAAAACATCATCCACTGATCCTGTTTCAGAAATTGATGTAACAAAGAGAGAGGTAAAGAATCAAACAGTTTATTCACATGCCAACTCCTCTTTTCATGTCTGAATTTCTTATTCTGTGTCATTTGCAGGCTTATTTATCTTCAGCAGAGTTCAGAGTGAAATTTGGTATGACAAAGGATTCTTTCTGCAAGCTACCCAAGTGGAAGCAGAATAAGCTTAAAATGGCAGTTAATTTGTTTTAAATGCCTGTTCTCCTCTTTGTACCAATCCTCAGAGATGGACAAGGCATGCTTGCAGTTCTGTATGAAACTATGAACACCTTTGCATTATTTTTCTCTTTGATTCTTTCGTCACAGTTATTTAAGTAGCTGCATTTTGTTGCAGGGGGCCTCATGATTAAGCATGAAGGGGACATCCTAACATCACCAATGCCTTCTTAGCTGCCTCTGCTCCCAAGTGTTCTTGCTATCCATCACTTACACAAGTTTTCACATTTTTCCTGTTTCCATGTTGGGATGTCCAGTTTTGTTTTGACAGTTATTCAGTATTCATTATGGACACAGGTTGTCACAGAGATAGCATTTTTTAACATATATATATATATATATCTGGTAATTGTTTCTACCAGAGAGGTAAGGAGTATCCCTGTGTTCAGAAGAGTGTATCATGAATCAAGGAAATGATTAGCATATATAGCAGGTGTAAAATATAAGATGAGATGCAGACTTGTATTTTGGCTGGTGAATAATAGGGTACTATTTGTCTTGTGCTTTGTGGCTTAGGTAAATCCAACTATCAGAATTAACGAATTTGGGCATGCAAGAAATTTGACTTCAGTTTGGTTATATTTGCTTTCTGTTGATGTTTGTTCTACTGGAAAACATGGAAAACTCAAACCTTGCGCCATTTTTTCTCGAAAGTTTTGCCATGTAAAAATTGCAATGAAGCTACTGCAATGTTCCGTCATGCAGGACGACTCTAAAAATTGAGCAGCGTTGCATTTGGCAGCTGTGCCCTGCCATTTGTTTGGAAGATTTAAGAAACTTAAAATCATTCAACAGATTCTTCAGTGTCCTTTTTGTTCCCACATTAAAGAAACAATCAGAGCCTTTGTCTGCACATTTAATAGGTCATGCACATTACAAGTGTCTTGAAAATATATCGTTGCCATGTTTGCAAGAAGATAAATGATTACAAGAAGTTTTATAAATTACTTTATTCCTTCTTTATATACTTTTTCTTTGTGTTAGAGGCATTGGCATTTTCCTTTGTTGTTTATAACCATACCTTCTACCAGAGAGTCTTCCCCAACAACCATTAAAGATGGATTAAATGATGGAAGGATTTTTTTTTCCTTTTTAATAAAAAGAAAGGCCTTGTTATTGGTCATTGCCTATCCTAATTTTATTAGAGTTCCTATTCACGCTAAGATTTTATTCCTATTTCATATTATTCTACAGTTATCCCAATAGCTCTGCTATTGCCCTAGTTAGGAGAGAAGTCTTTATTTGAATGAGGATAGGAAAGTTATAGTAAGATTGCTTTCCAATTTGAAGTAGATTTTGTAAAAGTTAGTTGGTAGTTGAAGGCATAGCATCCTACACTGTAAGGTTCTTTGGTTTCGATTTGAGTATTTATTCCCTAACTAGATGCCCCTTGAAGAGTAAAATTTTATTATTGTTTATTATATCGATAAGAAAATTTATATTCTCTTTAATTTTATTTTTCTCATGTATCAATCTAATTGTGGTGTTCATGATGACAAAATTTTCTATAGGCCATCACCAATCATTTTTCAGAAAAATGATATGAGAATCAATAGACAACGATTATATATCAAGGGAAATCTACAATTTTCTCACCTGTGGCCATGTGAGCAGAAACCAAACTTTCTAATGCAGATTCCCAACTATCAGAGAAACATTGAGTTTTTTTTTTTTTTTTTTGACTGACAGAACCATAGAAATCTCTCTCTCTCTCTCTCTCTCTCTCTCTCTCTCTCGCCATCTATGTACTATATTATCGAGAAAGTTTTATCTTGTTCACCAAAAAAATCAGACCTCTCGAGATCACTAGACACTTTCACATAAAAGTCCATCCAATTATTTGTCAGTAGCACCATCCTCTCTTGATGATTTCAGAACATACCAAGCTCAGACACTGCAGCATTAAATTAATCACACAAAAACCACAGCCATATGCTCGTGTTTGCATGAAGACAAAATGGCATTTAAAAAGCACATATACTCTTCTAGGCTTTGCGAGGGTTCAACCCCATCACCTGTCCTTCCCACAAACAAGCCCTTGGATTTAACCATACCAGGTAAGAACCCAATGACCGTAGTGAATGGGAGCTGCACTACGGTTTGTTTCCTTCCCCAAAGGAAACAATAGCAATAGCAAAAGAAGGCTTGTAAGGGACCAGCTTGTTCTCACCAGCTCACTTAATCCATTTGTCACAGCCTAAAATCTCACTCAAAAAAATTATCTGAAAAATATTATATGAACTCTTTAATTCTGTATAAATATCAAAATTTTTTTTTGATGCATAGCTGATGTATAATTAAATACTTGTTATCATGAGCTCTCATGTATTTTCTCTATGCAAGCCTTTGACATTTTTGCTAGGTTAAGAATCCATATCTAAATGCATATTCAAATTGAATCACATCTAATCAGAAATACATAGAGTCCATTAGCGTTCTCTGACCTATATACGCCACGAACTGGATTCGCTTTGATACCATTTATTACAATTTAGGATTCACCTAGAAAAGCTAGTTGAAAAATATTATTTAAATTTCTTAATCTTATATAAATCCTTAGGATCTTTTTAATATATTATCGATGTGAGATTAAACACTAGTTATCATGGCTCTCACACTATTGATTTAGGTTCTTGATGACCACCACAGCATGCTCTTGGGCCAGGAATCATTGTTTTATTTCCTGCCCATAAAACAAACCTCGAATCAGATGGAATTACGGGAAACAAAAAAACCCTTGTGAGCAGTTTCATAAAGACAAATTTTGCCAGATCAGGGATTATAATTGCGGTGTAAATTCTCTTAGCATCTTGCGTCTAAAGGGAAAGTGAGAGACTAGACAATTGTAAAATAAATGATGGTTGTTAGAGTGCAAATATGATGTGATGATGGTGTTCACTACCTCTGTTTGGTTGACAAAATTAATAATTTTGTCAGCAGCGTGGATGTTATGCATGAGTCATTGCCTTGAAAGAGTTTAAATCCTGGATTTATATTCTTCAAATGTATTATATCAAGTAGATGTGTATAGTTTTCCAGGCCTTTTATAGAAAATGTAAGGTATGTTTAGTTTTTGAGAATAGTCTTTTTTTTTTCCTAAAAAATAAAAATATTAATAAAAATATATTTAATAATTAAAAATAATTTTTTTAAAAAAATACTACTTCTAAATAATAGGAAAAAAAGTTTAACAATATCATTATTGTTTTACATCAAAATGAAGAAGAGAATAGAAAACAAAGGTCAGAAAACTTGAAAATAGAAGAGTAAGCAGTCCTTTCTCACTTTTTTTTTTAACCTACCCTTTTTAAAGATATTATTTATAAGAAAAATAAAAAATAGAAAATATTTTTTATTCTCACCTACTAAACACTTTTTAAGGTTAAAAAGTAAAAATAAAAAAATAAAAATATTCTCAAAAATCAAACAAAATCTTAATTCTTGCAATGAATGCAATCATGATTTCCATGTCAAGTTACAATAAAATCAACTTCGAAAGTGCAAACAATTTTATTAGTAATAATATGACATGTTTGGCATGGAAGAAAAATCAAAAGCCAGACCTAAGGGTGCGCATGGACTGGGCTAAGCTTAGGACAGAAAAGGTAGTCCAAGGCATGCTAGGTCAGGTTGGACCCGATCTTGGACCAAGGATAGCGAGCTCAAGCCTAGCCCGGCATGTCATAGTTTTATCTAATATAGTTGCAAACTATATCAAAACTTGGAATGTAGTAGAGTGGTCAAAAATTTTTTTGCTCATATTCCCTACTCCAATGTCATTTTTAAAACATATTTATTGTTTAAATATATATATATATATTATATCTTTAAAAATTATAATATATATAATGAAAGCTCAAATGGTCGGGCTAGGTCTACTTTTCCTCCAAGCTTTGTCCAAAATTTGAATGGGTTCAAATTTTTTGGCCTAATTTGGTCTTATGGGCTAAAAGGATCGCCTTAGCTCTATAATTTTTTGGACCGAGCTCGATCTAACTCAGAGGCCATCTAGCCCATCCCATCCCCCATGGTATCCAATGGCAATATGTTCTAGTGGTCCCTGACTCTCAGGTTTTCATCCACCATCACTCTTCCCTTCTGCTCCAAGCTATCCTTCAGTACAGACTCCTGAAGCCATGATGATGAGCCCAGTGGCTTTGCCACAAACAATTTGGCAATCAGCTGCTATCTTTTCTCCAGCAGACGTTGTGGACACTCCATCCGTCTCTGATATTGAGTCTAAATCAATTGAGTGCACTAAAAGCACTTCCACTTTCTTTGATGTCAACCACTCCAATGCCCTGTTGGAAGCTTTCGGACCTATGAATTCATCAACCTTGATCCTTTGTGGACTAGAGTCACCTTCTTCTCTGAATGGTCAACTGCAATTTCTCCAGCGAGTTCGACGCCACTTGGGTCACCACCAATGATCAGACCAAAGCGTCAAGATTTTATCTTCTGGCTATGTAAGTATGGAAAATGTCAATAAGTGAGATTAATCATCTTTCCTACAAATGTTGGACTAGAGTATGTATTCCACATTAATGTCACAATCTATGGAGAATAACTTTGGTTAAGAGTTATGGACACCAATTTCAAAAAGATGGTGCAAGACCAGACTTGAAAAGAAGAATAAATTAGAGGTGTCAAATGAGCCGGATCGGAATGGCTTGGCCCACTGTAGGAGTTGGCCTGGCATGACTGTTATAGTGGGCCATGCTAGCACAATCCACCAGACTGACGGGTGAGGCCTGACTCGGCCCACAAGCTTGGCCCAAGGAGGCCTTGCCGGGCCAACGAGCCACCCATGCCGACCTGCATGCCAGTCCATCTATTTTTTAAAATATTATTCAAATAAAATAAATTATATACATATCTTTATTTTTGGGTGGCTAAATGGCTTATTGTTGCAGTTATATCATCTTATTGCTCTTTTACTCGATCTTCTTTTACGTTTTTTTAGTTGTTCGGACGAAAGTCTCCAATCATCATCTCTGTCTTTTATCTGATATGATTCGGACCTTAGGTTGTCGGACTCAACAAGCTAACCTATCAAGTAAATTTTTATTTTTTTATCATTATGATTTTAAAACTAATTTTAAAAAAAATAAATAAAATAAATTAGATGTATTTATCTTTTTTGGGGTTTGTCGTTGGTGCGATTTATTATAGTTATTTCTTTCATCTGGCCTCCAGGACTATGATAGATTATACTGTCTTTTGTCTTTGGTCTTCTAGTACTCATCATTATTCTTTTAATCTTGCATCCTATTTTCTATGCCATACCAGTCTTTGAGGTTGACCACTATCTCTACCAAACTTTAATCAACTTTTTCTATCATCAAGTACTCATCTTCTGAACTAAAAGCAAATTTCAATCCTACTATAAATATCGAAAGGATTAGTAGATTACGAACCATGGTCACAAGTATAAGCTAATTATTCTCATGTGCTTGACATTAGGTTAAAATATCAAAATTATCTATTTCTTTTTGAGTTAGAAAGTTTATACAATCATCATTCAAATAAAAATTTAATTCATTAGACGATGAAGTTGTACTTCTTTATTTTTTAGCAAATTTCAAACTTAACGATCACCACTACCTCACTACTACCGTCTGGATCGGTTCTGAAGTAGAGAATTTTTTACCTTTATTATATTTTTGATCATATATCATAAATTTTATTTAACTAATTTCATCTTTAAATCTATTTTTATTTACTTCAAACATCATATTTTTATAAATTGCTTCTAATATTATTTATAAACCATCTAATTTAACTTTGGGATCAATAATTAAAGCTAAATAATAAAAATATAAAATTTCTTTCTAATATTTATTAAAATTTATTTTTATTAGTAAAATTATATCTTTAAAACCTTTAGCTTCTCTATATTGTAAAAAATAGCTGATAATATTATATATTTGTTGTAAAACTAGAGGAGAGGTCGGATAATAAGTACCGGATAAAATATTAGTAGCTTCATAAAAACATTCAAAAAAGTACATAATAATACCATAATTATTCCAATAAGAATGTAATATAGGTTCAACGAAGAATGAATATTATAAAATATAGTAATAATATCTTCATATTCAAAACATGATTGTAATATTAAAAATGTAGAATTTCATCTATATTTTATATTTAATAAAAATTATTTATATTTTAATCCATGAGCAATACATAAAGCTTTAAATTCTTATCTTCTAACTCTTGAGGATTGTAAATATTTAATGGCATCTCTAACTTTACCTACATACGATTCAATAACTTTTGAATTATCTTATATAATTAAATTTATCATATAAATAATTTTTAATTTAAGATGGAATGTAGATGCAGTTTGAGTAACTCAACAATAATAATATTATTAGGAGTATTATCTAAATTAATTAAAAGAAAATTTATCATGTATATGTTATATACCATTTGCATGATAGGAGCAGAGATGGTGGTGATATTGTGTGAATATTCAATCAATTTAAAATTTAAAAATTTTCTTTGCATTATCCAATCGCAATCAATAAAATGCACAATAACACAAATATAAGATAATTCAACAGTGCTAGTCCAAATATCAGATGTAAGTGTTTTCTATCATCAAAATTTTTAAAATATAAAATTATAAATTTTTAATCAAAATATTGTTTAAAACAATCAGATTTAGTAATATTTTGGGAAACTTTTTTAAATACAAGATTTAGGACAATTTTCATATATTTTTAAAATCATAGATTTTTGGCAAAAATAAAAGATATTACACTACCTACGGTAAATTTTGATAATTTTTTCTTATTTAATTCTTGAAAATAAAAAAATTTGTCTAACCTACGTCTTTATCCAAGTCTAATTTGAGATTGGGTAGAGTCATGAGTTTTATTCACATGCTTCTTCCAGTACCAAGCTAGGTAATCAGTTTTATTCGAAGTGTCGTAGCTGCAATATCTTTTACAGATTTTACAGATAGCATGGAGTCCCTTGTTGGTAACCTCCTCGATGTCGAAGTGTCAGCTATATATATATATATATATTTTCAGGACAGAAATTGCTGCATTGCTAGGACAACATGCAAAGTTGCAAGTGCAAGACGTAAATGAACAGAAAAAGATGCATGGAGTCTCAAGGGTGAGTACTTAATAATGTCATGAGTTAGCTTCATCTTTGGAGTACTTGGTAATATCATAGGTTAGTTTTATTTTTGGACTTCCTATTGTCAAAGATCTGCACATATGTACAAATAAGGTGTGAGGTTCAATTAACCCTTCCATGGTGACTGTGGCAAACACTATTAGGACTATATTCTTGGAAAATGTGGCAAGACAAATGTCAACATTTTGAGCTATACTAATGCTTCTCATCAAGATGACAAAATGTGGATCACTTCTTGGTTCTCTGTCTTCAGATTTCTTCTAGTGTTCAGAGTAGCTTGAAAGCATCAGCTGCTGCAAATCTAATCAGCCACATTTGTTCTTCTGATTCCTTCCACTAACAAATATCCTCTTTAGCTTTCTAGGCTTATCTAGTCTTTGGTATTCTCAATTAGTTGTCAAAGATATACAAGTGTAATGTCTAACCAATTATTGACATGAGTTATATAAGGTTCAATGAAAACTACCATGTAATTAGCCGTAACTAACATCCTGTTGGATATAATTCATCCTATAAATTGCATTACATAACAGAAGCCCTGGTAATTAGTGGCTATAAAGTGATGTATAATGAATGCATACAGAAGTACATACTGTTGAACATAGATAAAATGGATAAATAAATAGAGACAAGCATTTAATACAGTCATCAAACTTCGGGTTAATTTAATAAAGAACCTAGAAAAAGGTATGTACACAAAAAAAATTCCATAGTCATCACAAGTTAAATAGTGATACTCAGCTTAAATACAACATGATATCGCCAGTTATAAATTAGCTCTCTGAAAATTATTGAAAAAATGAACAAATTATTGATAATGAATTTGAATTGTGCAAATAACATAGAAATGCTTCATTCAGCTATCTGCAACCAAATCCCATGAATTAGCAATTTTTCTTAGTTGATTCATAGTTAAACAAGAATGTCACAAGCTATATCGATTTAAATGGAAAAAAAAAATATAAGTAAATAGTTGCTTGCAGTGAATACTGATATTGGACAATTCAGGTGTAATCAAGAGCTTTTAAAGCTTCCACACAACAAAAGATGATGTATATAATAGAACCAAAACATAACAATGTAAATTGTAAAGCACATGGTATGCACCCATAGGTGTACTGTATCGTACCAGTACCGAATTGAAGCTCGATATGGATATGTACCCAAGTGTCGGTATCTTAAACTAACCCATGTATCGGACGTATCGGCATTGTATTAATATGGTGCCAGTATGAGATATGGTATCGATACGGCAAACCTAGGCGAAGGATGTCTCATGTAAAATGAAATGCCGAATCATAAGGTATGGAAGATACAGAAGAATGTTAGGAAAGTGCTCTTTCTGCATGCCTCGTTGAAACTGTTCAAGCCTTTAACTTCTTATGCAATGGAATGTCCATCTGCTGTCAACACCATTGCTTCAGTGACAATAACTGCAGAGGATGTAATAATTTTCCCACTTGTAAAGTAATCAGTGTGGTTAAATTACCAATCTCTCTGGAAATTTATGGCCCAGTCATAGATCCCAGTTGTGCCCAGGTAATCTCAAAACATGCCTTCCTGATCAAAAGAAGAGAAGGCACAATAAAGAAAGAAAACAGAGCACACTAATTCTAAATTAGGTGAACATGATACCTCTAAGAGTCCACTCTTCACAATTAAAAAACAGCACATTTGAAAAGAAAGCAATGACATCTCACTGGCAGCATCAGTGTTAACTTCTAAGCCATCAGCATCTTGGAGAACATAAAACACATGAGGCCATGGCACAGCATTTCTTTTTGCATTTCACAAGCTCTGATAGCATCAACATCTTGCGTTGGCCTTCAGAATTCCTAAGAAAAGCAGTGAGCAGCTGCTAATTTATCATGGCACATCAAACCCGGCAAAATCTAAGGTTTGCCAATGCCTCGTAAATCGTGTTCTTGATTTGATCGGAGGAGTTATATGACCGTATGATGGACGTCAGAAACTATTGTTTTATGGTGCGAGATCAGACGGTTCGTATGGGGGCCAAAGTGAGTTGGTGTGGTGGCGGTGACGTGCAACCTAACGGATCTTTTCCGCGTGATAAATTAATGAAAAAGTTTGATGCGGGTTGGAGTATTAAGATAATGGGATTATTTATGATCTTTTTCTTCTGTTATTAGTAGTGGGAGGAGTGGTTGTTGGTCCGTTGGACGCCGAAGGTTTTCTTTATGTTTAAAAGCGGCCGTTATCATCACTTTGCGGGGACTTTGTTTCCTCGCAGGTTTTTGTAATAGCTGTTGTTTAGCCCAAATTATGTTATTTTTTCAAACATATGAATTAAACCAAGGCTTTTTTTTATTATTATTATTTTTTTAATTTATTATCATCATCATCTCCAAGTGCGTGTATATAGAGCTAATGTAACACCCCAAGCCCATATGCTGGTCCAATTAACCTATTAACCTATTAGTGGGTCAAAATCACGTGGTCCCGAAACTCGAGTGAAAATTAATGGATAGCAAGTGGACTTGAGTTATAAGAATGTAACACTTTCTTTTCCATTCGATGTGATATTATTTTTGAAATGTTATTCTTTATAATGGAATTTCCTTGCACGGATCGTCATGACTCAAGTGAAAGTTAATAGGTAGCGAGTAGACTTGAGTTATAAGCATATAATGCTTTTTTTTTTTTCATCCAATATGTGACTATTTTTGGGGTGTTACAATTAGACTTAACTACACTTTGCATATAGTTAAGCTCATATCCGATCATCCTTTCCATCCTTAGATTTACATGAATCCTAAATCCTAAGAATAGAAAAAATGAAAAAAATAGGATCGCTTCGAAATCCATATGAATTTAAGGATGGAAGAGGCTCGCATATAGCCAAGCCTATCACTCTCTCCTCTCTCTCTCTCTCTCTCTCTCTATATATATATATATATTTATTTAAAAATATACATGTATTTTGATTTTTGTTAAAGTCTGTACGGTAGTTATCATTTTTTTTTAAATAAAAATTCTTATATCCATGACATTAGGTGGGTTATGCGAGGTCTGTGCTAAATTTTAAAATTATATTAATTGGCTGATTGATTTCGTACTATAACATTATACATCTTATTGTGCATGCACTGTTGGATAATTATGAGGTGCCAGTGCTTAGAGGCCATTATGATCTTTATGAGAGAGTCATTGAGATCTTTATAAGCCTCTCCGGTAGGTCTTCGGATTGAGCCAATGCATAGATTCTGGTCCTAGGTTTAGTAAACAACACATAATAAATCAGACCTGTACTTTTATTCTGAGAGCTTCCGGATTGCAAGCCATTCTCTTTTTTTTAAGTTTTCATCTTTATAGGTAGCTGAAAAAGTTTATTAGATCAAGCCTCCATACAATCATATTTGTGACAAGAGGATTAGGTTGACCCGAATTGCTATACTTTAGGGATAAAGTTGCTGTAAACCTGCATGAAAGAAATAAAATTTCATATTTAAGATAGTGTTTTCATATGCCTTAATCCAGGTATGACTAATTTTTTCCCTCTCTATTATTTACTCTCAAAATCATTTATTATTTAAATTTTAAATTACAAAACTAATGATGGAGTCCTAGTTAGATTTAAGAATTCTAAAGATGAAGCAGAAACTCAAAAAAAAAAAAAAAAAAAAAAAAAAAAAAAAAAAATCCTTAAGAGACTTAGGCATGATCAGGGTAAAGATTATATGTCAAATGAGATGACCCTATTTTGCTAAGAATAAGGGATTATATATGAGGTAACTCCTCTTTATTCTCCACAGTAAAATGAAAAGAAAAATTGAATCATAATGGACATAGTTAAATCAATGTTAATCAATTCAAATACACTCAAAAACGTATAACGGAAAGCCCTATTGGTAGCTTGTTAAATCCTAAATAGGGTACCTCTTAAGGATAGTCCCAAGCAAGACTATAAAACAAGTTGGATTAGGTCAGGTCATGCTTGACCTTTATTCGACTCAATTTCATATTTAGGTTATGATTTTGAATTTTGAAGCCAAACCCAACTTATTTGCTGTTTAGGTGCGACCAGATTCATGAAAAGAATTTTGGAGCTAATGGATCATTTGATTAGGTTTAGAGTCAAATATGAATTGGATCCAATTCAAAATATTTGGGTTCAAATTAGGATTGGGTCAGATTGGATTTGCATTTGAGTTAAGGATCTACAATTATTTTATAGATAAAATCTAATAATTGATAATTAAATATAGAATGATTAAAAATTTAAATAGGACTAAAAAGAGCCAACTTAAACTTTCATTCAAAACTTTTAATTCCATTCAAGAATTGATTATTTTTAAGTTTACAAAGTATGATTTTTCAAAAAAATATTGATACACTTGAAGGCATTATGAATAAGAATCTATCAAAATAAATAAAGAAATATAAATATTTAAATATTATTAAGTAAAAATAGATGAGAGAAGATGTAGTTATTAAGATAAAAAGAGGAAATAATTTAAATAAGTGTTCATTTAATGAATTGATAAAAATAGTTGGAGTGAAAAAAAAGTGAGATTTATATAATTTAGATTGATGGATTGGGCCAAATTGGATTTGAGTCGGATCAGATTGGATCCATTTTTTACTAATTCAAATTAGACCCGGATGATATATAGGTCAAGTCAGATTGTGAGTTAGGTTGAAAAATATAAGATCTAGACTTGAGTCAGAATTTAGATCGGTTTAATTTTTGAACTCGACCTAACTCAGGATCTTCAAATATGGTTCGAGTCAAAATTGGATTGGATCAAGAGTCAAGATCAAGTTTGGTCATGGATTGATCCTACCCTTTTGTAACTTTGGTCCCAATATACCTTTTGAATTTTATTAAGGTAGAACTTCAAGATTAAATTATCACAAAGAGTGGGGCTGCCGTTATTAATGTAGCAATGCTATAATCTAAAAGAAAGAAGTTAGGACCTAAAACAACTGATGTAATATTTATATGGTATTTCCTAAATAGTAATACTGATAGATTTGATGATAAAATTTTGAAATAAAGGGCATCTTTAACAACACTCTTATTGAGGTTAGATGCTACTTACTTTGGAAACATCTTTCCTTTTAGAAACTAAGTTCCTAATCAAATCTCTTCTAAACCATTCTCTAGTTTTATTAATTCAGAGCTTTCTTGTGAATCAGAAGAGGAAAAAAGGTCTAAACTTGATCATGGACCCTTTGAACATAGAAGAGGCACAAGGGTGCTGAAAGAAAGGAAACTTCGTGAAGGATTCTTTACTTCTCTTATTGAGAGTAAACCTTTTAGCTATTAAGAGGTGATGTGATGTTATTATCTGATGATTTTTCGAAAAAAAAGTCATTAACTCTAAGTTTAATTCAACCATCCAAAATCAAACTTGGATCTTAATCGATCTTTCTCAAGCCAATGAACCTTTTTTTTATAAGTAAGTATTTAAAATGAAACTTAGACTTGATAAATCAATAGGAAAATAGATGACTAAATTAGTAGCTAAGTGCTATAACCAAAAGAAGGGCCTACACTACTTTGATACATATTCACTTGTAGCTAGGATCACAATTCTTAGTATTCTTCTTGTTATTATTTCTATTTATAAACCAATCATTCAAATAGATATAATGACTATATTTCTAAATAGAGATCTCGAAGAACAGATTTATATAGAATAGCTTGAAGGCTTAAAGGGATAAGAAATAAGGTGTATAAACTTGTTAGATCTCTATAAGGCCTAAAACATATGCATCAATAATGGCTTAAGAAATTTGGTAAAACCATTCTATCTTTTGATTTCACTATCAATGATCAAATGTGTCTATTTTAAAGTTATTAATGATGTTTATATAATCTTTTGCTTATATGCCAATAACATTCTAATCTTTGGAATATCACTTGATATTATATCTAAAATAAAATTTCTTCCATCAAACAAATATGATATGAATGGTTTAGTTGAGGCTGATATAATTCTAGAGATGAAACCGAACAAATCTCTTAAAGGGATGACTCTCTTCCATTTTCATCCCATTGAAAAAAATGATTTAAAAATTTGGATACCTTGATGGAAAGTCAATTTCTACTCCTTCTAATCTTAGTGTCTACCATAAAAAAAACTTAGGAGAACCTATTAATTAATTAAGCTACTCTTAGATTATTAAATCTCTCCTACACGTGAAAACAAGTACAGGACCTGATATTGCCTATATTATATGAAGACCAAGTAGGTATACTCAGAATCCCAATCAATCTTTATTAGAGTACTTCAAAAAGGGTATTCTGATGTCTTAATCTCTCTTCTTTAAATTGGATATCTTGAAGTAGCTGAAGGTTGCAATGTTGCAAATCAAGTAATTAATTTTCTAGATCTTAAATCAACCATTAATGATCTATTTCTTCTTAGTAGTTCTGCCATTGCTTGGGGATCAGCTATTCAAATTATTATATCTCAAACTGGATACCACTTGTATAAGGATGGATTGGATTAAAACTCTTGTATCATTGCTGCTTTTGGTGTCAAAGCCAGCTCTAACCATATCGATCTATTACGATAATAAGGCCATAATAAAAATAATAAATCAAAAGAATACTAATAAAAAGATAAACTAGCGTATCCAGCTTTATCATAAATATATAGGATAATATAAAATAATAATATAATTTTTTTAGAATATGTCAAGTCATAAAAAAACTTGACAAATCAATAAACTAAAGGTTTGTGCAGAAATGGAGTCCTAAAATCATCTTGAAAGATGAGGTTGAAGCGTACTATTAAGTCACTGGCAATGGATAGCCAATCTTAGTGATTAGAGATTTTATAAAAGATGTTCAATATGGTAAGAACAAAGTTAATTAAATATTTGTATCAAAGTATAAAGTTCGGAGAACATCTCCTCACTTTCCTATGGTGAGAACTCTTATCAATGTCAAAGTAAACTAAAAGGTTAGTAACACTCTTAATGGGTCCAAGGTAAAAAATCTATAAGATATTAGGTCAGAAATACTCTTAGAAAGCAGATCTATATGAAAACTATCATAAACCTTGCAACTAAGGGCTTGAGCTAAAATCTTGAGAAATTCTCATAAAAAATTAAATACCGAGCACAAGACTTATAATAAGCACTAGCTGCATAAAGACATAACACAATTGATTCATACTATGTATGTAATATATAAAATTATAAGGTGAGAACTTAGTTCAAGATTTGATTTATTTTGGCTATTTTAGATGTATACAATTAACACTAAGTAAAATTCAAATCTATAGGACACTCATCCATTATGTAGAATAGGTTGCTTGATTTTTTTTTTTAATTTTCTATGATTTTTAAAATCTAAACCTTTATAGTGGATTATTGGAGATTTTATTTTTCATTTCAAAAAAAGGTTCAAATTCTAAAATATTTTTATTTTAAAAGTTTAATGCTTTTCCTTATTTAAAAGATTTAAATTTTTAAAGGTTGTTAATAGCCTCACTACGGATATTTGAATGCAATAATACTTGCATTTATTGATATTCAGTTGATCAAGGCTTAATTAAGCCTTGAGGATAATGAATTGGCAATCACAAGCATGCACTTGGCTCATCTTGGCCTGGTCAGGCATGCCATGATGTGACATGTGAAGTGTGGTTAACGTCAAATTTGCAATTTTGCTCTAATTGGACTTAATTATACTATAATATAAAATTTAAAATGACTGGTTGGTTGACTCACACATCATAACCTATAATGCAGATATATTATCGAGCTATAATGAGGTGCTAGTGTTGATAGCCCATTATGGCCTTCATGAAGGAACCATTAATGTCTTTATAGACTATTCTAGCGATTACTTGAATCAAGTTTATAAACAGACTCTAGGTTTAAAATCTTGGTGCATAGTATACAATAGGCTAAGCCTTTTGTGCTATGCTATTAATCCAAAGCTTATTAGACCATAAGCCATTCTTCTTCTCTTTTTTTAATTATGTTTTCAATTTTTTCTTAAGTTTTCATCTTTGTGAGCAGCCGAAGGAATCCATTGGGTCGAAGTTAGATTCTTGTATCTTTTAGATGATGTTGTTTTAAAGGTGTACGTAAGAAGCAGTTTTTCATTCTTAGGATAGCACTTCACATGCCTCAATCCAGGAACGCCTAATTTCTTCGATCTATTATATATTTTTGAAATTATTTATTTTTTAAATTTTAATTCATAAAATTAGTAATTTTGAGGAGTTATAATGTTTTTTGAGAGGGTTTAGAGGCTCAAATAATTGATGTGCAACTTTTTTATTTATTCTTTGCGTAATTGCCTATGCTGCACCAAATGATAGGTGTTTAAAAGCACAATAAAAAGGGATTGCACATCACCCATGCAACTTTTGTTGAGATTTTTGTATTACTCTAGCGTTGGCGTTGTTCATTTGGATTGAAAATGCTCAACTAACGTCAACCAAGCAAGGAACCTGGAATTTGGGACTAGAATTGTTTGTGGGTGAAGAATCAAAACCCTTTCCCAAAGGCAAAACTTTGGATCAGCAAACCTTATTCTTTAAGATTATTAGAGTGGATTGGTGTTAGTTTATGACTACTTTTGCCTGTGTTAGACGCTTAACCCCCTCCATAATTAGCTTGAAACGTAATATATTCCGGTAGCTCCCAACTGCCTTTAGTTTTGACCCGGTCCATTCCTCCCCACTTTAGAACATGGGGGGCTGATCACCCGCCTTTCTCTCTCTCTCTCTCTCTCGCCCTCTTCTCAAAAGCCATGAATTCTCTGTCCCCATCTCTCATCTCTTCTGCAACCAAAACAATCTTCCAGCTTTTGTTGAGAGCAATATTTTGATTGGTTTGATCAAGGTAAATCATTCCTCTCACTAAATTCTTAGATTCATTCTGTTTCTCTCTCTCTCTCTTGTTTCTAATATTCTTCTTTTGGGATTTCATTTCATCAGTGCATGTAAATTTTCTCACAATCTTTCCAACATTGCATGTAGGAATGTGCGTATGATTCCCTTCTCTCCTCTTTCTTGTATTATATTGTTGTTGTTGTTTCTTTCTTTCTTTCTTTCTTTCTTTTGAGGTTGATCTGAGATCTCTTAAATTGAACATAACCACTGAGTTCAGGAGCATTTGATGCACATTTAGCTTGCAGTTTGGATCACAAAATGATTTATTAATAATCTTGGCATAACTTAGACTCTACTCCAGGTCTATTATCAGAACAATCTTCTTCATTTGCCTTGCAAACATTGCATAATTTTACAAGATCTGTAGAAAAAAATTTTAGCTACAAACATCACGACTTCCAATCCAACCCTATTCATGAAATTAGGCAAATCACCTTCATGAATTGTACATGATCAGGAGACCAGAATTCTCCATTCTTCACCCAAAAAAAAAGACTGCTAAATAGACAGCAGTCACTGGCTCATGAATAATATTTTGATTTCAACTCAATGAGAAGAGCATGAGAGAATGAAGGAGTAGTGTATCTTTGGTGGTTCTTTTAAGGAAGGGAAAGAGGATGGTGAGGAGCCTCTGTGAAGACAAATAGAAACCTGGAACAGGGAAGCTCCTGTGTGGAGTCTGTTAGTAAATCAATATGCTACAAGATTAAGAAGATTTCACAGTATTTTAAAGACAAAAAAAAAAGATTTTTTTTATTTTTATTTTTACCTCTTATCATTAGAGTTTTGTTAGGCTTAATACTTTTGTTATAATTTCTCCCTTGGTATAGATAAAGAAGTTACTTGGTATAGAGTTTTGTTAAGTTGGCACTCAACTTAGCTCATGGCTACATCAAGACAAAGGAATGTTCACCTAAAAGAGAAGAGCAGCTCAGCTTCCGACACCCTCCATGGCCGACGAACCACAAAGCCATTGGTCGCCGGCTCCCCTGATCGAGATCCCCTTCGCAAGCCAACGGCGACGAGCTCGAGCACCACCGGCATCTCCAGAGGCAGGAGCCAGGCCTCTCCCAGTGCCACGGCCGGAACACGAACGCCCACGAAGACCCCCATTGCGAAGCCTTCATCACCATCGCCCAAGGAGAGAAGAGCCCCGCCTTCATCCTCCTTGCCGAGAGCTGCCATCTCTTCAAAACCAGCATCAGATAAAGCATCAAAGCCTCTTAAGAATACAAAAACTCCACCACTGGTGAGGGCGAAGAGTTTAGGGGCCGCTACTAAGAAAGTACTTGTTGCTGCTCCCGCCCCAACGGAGCCACCGCCGGTGATGAAGTCCGAGCAAGAAGAGCAGCCGCGAATCCAAGTTGCAGTGAGCGAACCGGTCGACGTCCCGGCGGTAAAAGATGACGTGCCCGACGAGCTCGACCTCGCCGACTCCTCCGCACCAAATATTCCCGAAGACACCGCCGACTCTGCCTCTCAAACAGAGCAACAGGAGCCGAGTTCCCCAAAAACGGAGCCCGAGACTGCTGCGAACGATGATGGAGTTGGTGGTGATGGAATGAGAGTGGATGAAGACAAGGAAAGCCCCAAAAAGCCAGAAGAAAAGCCGGTTATGGACGGTTCTGAGGGATCTAAGAGTGAGCCTTTGGTCGAGAGCGGCGAGCCGGAGGAAGCTGAGGAAGCGAAGGCGACGACGGTGGAGTCCAGCGAGAGGAAGAGGCCGGAGGTGGTGGCTTTTAAGAAGCCGGAGGCGGCGTCGACGGGGTGGAAGTTTCTAAAGGATGGACCGAAGAGCAACGATGTCATAGAGGAGGCGAGGAGCAAGCTAATGGGGAAGAGGAAGAGCAAAGTGTTGGCTTTAGTGGGGGCCTTCGAGACCGTAATCTCGCTTCAGGACTCGGAGGGTCAAACTGGTCAAACTAGTCAAATCCAGGGGGAAGAAGTGGCCGAGGAGGGGAGCACCGCGACCAAAGAGTCAACGGAGTCAACGTAGTGTGGATGGTGAGTGAATTCTTCCAATGATGATGATGATGATGATGATGATGATGATGATGGAGCATTTGATTATTTCTATTTTATTTTATGTTTTTGTTTTTGTTTCTCCAATGTTGAGAGGGGAAAGGTTTGATTTTTTTTTTTTTTTTTTTTTAATATACACTATGTTTGATGCACCAATCTTCAAGTAGAATCAAAATGATTTTGGTATGTATGATTGTAGCCGAAGATTTTGAGTACCTAACACTCCAAGACTACTACTTATAATTAGTTGGATTGCAGGCAAACTTGATTACATGCAACAAAGGTTAGCATCCACCAAAAAATGAATCTAAGTTTGATTCGGCCAACGATGATAGATCGAAATGAATTAAACTTGCTTATTTGGAGTATTTTGTATTCAAACATCTTGCCTTCTCTTAGTTCATCAGTTCACATCAATTACTCATTGATGTCTTCCATAACCCAGGGCTAGCCTTGAAGCATGTTTGATAGGTTGCATGCAAACATGGCTCCACCCCACCTCATTCAAGGATTGATTATTAAATGGGCTGAGCTTAAGCACTGCAAACTTTGAAACATTAGTCAAAGCCCAATCAGAAGTTTGTTTACCTTAAGAGGTGTTAGCCAACCTCAAAAACTGGTTCAGATCACTAAGATAAGCCGGTATAAATAATCTTTTATAAATTTGAACTAGTTTTAAAATATGAACGGTTTGTTTACTAATTCGTCCAGTTCTAGTTCTAACATGAACATCATTTGGTTACTTACTTTTAAACTAGTTTCACTATATAAATACTTTTAAACTAGTGGAGGAGAGAGAGAGAGAGAGAGAGAGAGAGAGAGAGAGAGAGATGTGAGTAATTTATAAAGTTATGGTAAATAGAGGAGGAATATCGAGCTGTAGGATTTAAAAAATAAAATTTTAAGTTAGTGCAATTTTTTTGATGTGAAAACTAGTCTCACAAAACTAGCTTTGAACAAAATTTTTATGAATCAATTTTGGCTCTAAATTTTTTTAAAATAAAATTAATTTTTGACATAAAAAGAGATTATCAAACAATACTAATTTTAAAGCCGGACTCACTGAACCTAGTAAACTGGTTTCATGATGTTTTGGGGCCTATTGTTAACAAGTTGAGCTTGAGCAATCTAAAAGCTTGAGTAGCCCTGTTGGCTTCCAAGGCCATGGCCATTCTTAAGTGCAATCTCAAGACCCAACAGGGCTTGACTGAATTATGGCTTGTATTACATGACATGAGGTTCTACCCATGCCAACCTAACTCATCTCAACTTTGCTTGACTTAGTCCAGCCCATCTTAGCTTGATCAATGCTGAAGTTCTCGTAAAAAATAGGGAAGTCCTCTCATCTGTGGTCAGGAAATTTTATTGAAGCCCTCTTGAAACCAGGGGGAGAGATTAATTGAGAAAGAAATCAGGAATTTTTTTTCAAAAGTCTCCTTTCCACTATTTGTTCATTGTGAGTGCTTGATATTCTGAACTACAAGCTAACTGGGATAGTCGATTTACTGTCGGCTCCTATAAACTCTTCAATTATTATAGAGTTATTTGCTTCTATAATACAGTGTGTTAAGTATATGTCTCAAAGAAAGTTAGAGTTTTTCTTTGAATTAACCTAAATAAGTTGTATATCTATGATATTTTAGCTAAGAAAGGTTACATAATAAGTAATGGATGTGTATTTTATGGAGATAACTATAACTTAGTGGATCACTTGCTAACCATATGCTCATTTTTGAGGTTAATCTGAAAGGTCTTGTTCAGTGTTGTAGGTTTGAGTTGATCATCCTTCAATATCTTTCGATTCTGAATAAAGTGGAGAAGGAAGTGTGTACATATCATCTTGAAGAAAATGCTGGGATCAGTTGCTTATAGTGTTTATGGAATAAATGTGATATGAGAGAAATTTAAAAGTTTTTTTTTAAAAAAAAATCTTTCATAGCATTGATCCTCCATAAAATCATCATCACTTTTGCTTCACAAGGTAATCTCTACTTCAACAAGTTTTTAAACTCTCATCAAAGCTTTTGTAACCTCCTTTCCTCTATTGCTATCCCCCTTAAATAGTTTGTAATTTCTACGGATTTAATAAAAACTCATTCGAAAATCTCTCTTTCCTCAATGTTACTTTCAAATAATAATAATAATAATAATAAAGTATACTAAAGATTACTTTGAAGGAATATATATATATATATATAAAGGAAAAAGCTTGCCTCGTGCTTCACAATAATATATTCACCTATTAAAATCTAGTTGATACGCCCCTGGAAATGCAACTTTACTAGCCCAATCAAAGCACTGTTCCTGAAATGAGTTTATAGAAACAGAATTGTTTAAAGTTTGGTTTCAATGCACGCTCTTAAGGAAAGATTAATGCTTTAATCCATTATGGAAAGTATATCCTTGGATTTCCAAGGAGAGTTCATCCCCAACACTGGTGATGACGACCGATTCCTAGTTTCCAAGACTAGACCCTCGTTACCTCAACGTGGCATTAGCCTGGACCAAACTTGGTTCAAACCTAACCATATATTTTAATGTGTAAATGGTTCAAGCTAGTATTCTGCAGGCTAGAGCTGGTTATTTAGTTTGGCAAACATTTGATTTGATTAGACAAAATTACTGTTCTGGTTACAAGCAAAATGAGCTCGAAATGTCAAGAGTATTCCACTTGAAAGCTCACATATGATGGAGTAAGAGTAGTTTCATGCCCTAACCCATCATTTAGGCCGCACACATAACATGCTTTGTATAAAAATATACACAAAAATATACTTAAAGTTGGGGATGAATCAAATTGAAAAATAAGAGATAAGAAAGATTTTAAAGTTCTTGCTAGACAAAGAGATATAAGCAGTTAAGATCAAATCAAGTCATTTGATACCAATGTCACTTGTAATAAAATAATAAAAAATTTGTATATAATGGGGTAGGATTGGTGTCACACTTTAATCCATCATCCAGGTTGAACACGTGACAGGTCTTGCATAAAAATATGCAAAAGGAATACTTAGGATCAAGAATGAATGATGTTTGGAGTTAAAAATAAGATATAAGAAAGAATTTAGAGTTCCTGCTAGAGAGAGGTATAAGTAGTTAAAGATAAATTAGATCATTTGATTTTAGTGCCACTTGTAATAAAATAATTGAAAGTTTACGTATAATGGAGCAGGACTAATATCATACTTCAACCCATTATCTAAGCTGGACACATGACAGATAAGGAATACTTAGGATTAGGAATGAATTTTGTTTTAAGTGAGAAATAAGAGACAAGAAAGATTTTAAAGCTTTGGGTAGAGACAAATTAGATCATCTGATACTAATGTCATTTGTAATAGAATAATTGAATTTTACCTGAGAACATGCATATTGGACAATACTTAAATTATGATCAAATTTTTGACATTTTATTAATTGACAATAGAATTGAATTTTTATGTACTTATAATTGACAAATAGTAATAATAAGAAAAAAATCAAAAATCAAACCTTGTATAATTTCTAGGGATTATATCTAGAAATTATACAATCATATCATGCATTCAGCCTAGACATGAGCTGGAGTGTAATGAGTAGATAAATGGCAATCTTGAAATCTAAAACTAATTTGAATTCTAATTCATATAAGGGCTCATGTAGCATCACAAATGAATCGAATGATTAACAAATAGCCTGGCCTTGCTTCCTTGAAAAGTAGCTTCTTGCATATTGAATTAGAACATGTGTCAAGTGATGCTTGAACAATGTAGTAGACTTATGAAAAGATATCTTTGTATGCATACCCCTACATATTTGACTTAGTGCATATTTATTCTTTAAAAATTATTATTTGTAATATACTCTTCAAATTATCTTGTTTTCATAATAATGTTCCTCTCAAATTTTTGGTCGATAATACCAGTGGAAAGTTATTTTAGTCATAAGATAATTTTATTATCCTTTCTTGTTAACCCTCCAAAAATTTATTCAAAAATATGGTTCTTTATAATACAACTTAATATCAAATTTTTTTGATATATTAATATAAAAGAGTAATATCATAATTTTGTACTTAAAGTAATTATTTATCAGTATCATTTGTCAAAAATCTAATGATAGAGGTGTTGTCGCAAAAATAAAATAATTGCATACATTCATACATGGATATGTTTGTATATACATACATACATAAATATCAATGCGCGCATAAATATTTATACAAATATCATACATACATGGATATATGTGTATGTATATACACACAAACATAAATATCTATACGCGCATAGTTATTTATACAAATCTCATGCACCGATATTCTATATGACTAACCCCACCTGTTCACCTGCTAGCTTATTGGTTAATATACTTGAAAGGGTTTGGCTACCATGCTTTTTTTTTTAATAAAAAAAAAGAATTTCAATCTTAACCATTCAACCTCACCAAACAACACCCTTATACTCTTATACAATGCCCATGTGCCTTTAAAGTTGCTATAATTTATGACACCACCCACAAACAGTCGAAAGCATCATAGGATTTGCCTATTTGGAATAGTTTGGATCCTCTCGTCTAGCTTGATCCATCAACTTCCATCCTTGTATCGATCAATAGTATATGATTGAACAAGATGAGGTAAAGCTCAAATTGATCCTATCATCGATCTATTTTTAACAATGAAACAATGTTAACAGTTGATTGAACTGAATTCTTTCGAAATAATGTCATTTGGTCTCACTCTAGGATACATGAGTCCTTAAAACCATTTCTAGGCATGCAATGAAAGGAGAAACTACAATGGCAATGGCAATGAGAGAGACTGCTTTCATAAACAATACGTCACAGCTTCACCTTCTACTAAGAGACAATGCCACTTTGGTAGTGAGTGCAATAAAGAAAATGTGAGTGCCAAGGCATGCTATCCTTGTCTCCCCAAGGCTTCATCCAATCCAAATCTTATAGGCACTTATTCTGCCACTTTGTGGTTGCTTTTAACCCCTGCCAACCTTTTTCTAAGGCCAACCACTGGCCATGACTTCCGGTGTGCGAAAAAAAAACTCATTAAACCACGAACCGATCCAAACTATGATTCCAATTTAGTTTGAATCAATCATTTATCTCTCAATTTCAATATTTTTAAAATTAAAAAAAAAAATCAATTCAATTTCAATTTAAATTTTAAAAAAAATTAATATAAACTAAACTGAACCATGCACGTATATATTATATTAGCTTTTATTTGTACTATAGTTAAAATTAAGGTACTACAAGTATGTATGAATAATTTTTTTCTATTATGAATAATTATACTATTATTTGATCATATAAAATTTATTATGAAAGAATCTCATTACTACCTAAAGAAGATACAAACAAACTACGAAATCAAACTAAAGTCAAACCAAAATTTTTATTTTATTTACAATAGGTTTGGTTTCGATTTCAATTGTAAGCAACCGGCTCAAATCGATTTGATTTCAAAAATAAAGGAGATCCCCCAAAAGTTCTATGGACATAAGAAATCTCTCTTGTCTGCGGTCATCTGCCACTCGAACAAGGGGAACAGATTTCTCTAATGTTTGCTTGCGTGTCTTGCCGTCTTTCCAATTATTTTTCCAGTCCTAAAAACAAGGCCTATCAAAGCGTTTCTCCATAGAGTTTAGGAGGGATATTTTCCAGTGGACACTGGCTTTGACCGTGTCCTGACCTCCATCCAAGATGTAGGCTCTTTTGGTGGAGGCATCCACTGTCCAACATGAAGTGCTTTCCATTTCTATTTCATTGCGTGAATGGGTGGAAGCAAGGAATCTCAAAGGTGAACCACAAGCAAGCAGCCCCCCCCCCCTCTTTAATTAATGCATGGGTATCACTCTCTTTGGCAAACTTATATCAGTGGTTCAATAAAGGTTCGAGGTATCCAACACAATTAGAGGCTAAAGACATGGGAACATGGAGGTCAGAGAAAGGGAAATCGAGTACAGAATTTAGCATCTCTATGTGCTTTAGTGGTCAATTTTTCCTCAGCAAGAAGTGCTTTATTTTTAAAATAGCATCCAATTTGTTAATGGAGATTCGTGGTACCAAAGAGGGGAGTTGGATTAGAGGTTAGCCAAGTGGAGGCCAAAAAGACTATCCCACATAGATATTGAAAATAAAGCAACTTCTTTCTCCTCATGCTTTTTATTCTTTACATCTTGGTTCCTTGTGAAACTTTTCCTCCACAAAGCAAAATGCTGAATGCGATTCAAATTTCAATGCTAGGTGATATAATATGATCTAGGACTTTCACTTTCAATGGATCTATAATATTTATTACTGTCTCAACTTTACCTCTTTTTAAGTAAATTAGCTGAAGTCCTGCATGTCTTTTGAAAAGCACAACAAATTGGTATCACTGATAATGATGACGATGATGATTCAGAAGTTGAGATGCATCCATATTTAGAATCTGCTGAGGTTCAAAATTAATCTTCACATATTAGCCCAGAGAAAAAGTCATAGCTCAAATGATAGAGAACTTCTTTAACTAATTTATATGTGTGTTTATAAGAGAGAAAGAGTAAAAGAGAAAGAGGTTCAGAAATTATCTCTGAAAGAATCTTCTAACACTCAAGTTAACTTAGGCAGGAAAAGAAAAATTAAAGATTTTTTAGATCGATACTCTAGGTTTAAGAACTTAGGATTAGATTTAGGTTGTATGAGAGGTTTGAGCTTGCTTTTATAAATATATAAATGAATTCTCCTTAAATTAGTTCACTTATTAGTAAATCTTAGATTCTTAAATAGGATGGCATTTTTGGTAAAGTTTTTTTCAAATCAAATAGTGGATTTCTACTCAAATTGGTTTGCACCTTTGGTATGAGAGTTTTTCAAATTGATTAACTGATGAAAGTCTCTCGTAATTGAGACTTCTCTCTTTGAGATAACACATGTAGCCATTTGATCGATCATGCAATCACTTTTCGATCATTTGCCGCATGTTGCCATCAAGTTAACCTACCAATTCAACTTGTAGCATGTCGGCTTGCCAACTCAGTTCATATTCCATTAGAATCTATGGCTATATCTGACAAGAGAAAGATAAATACCGAACATCTTTCTGATGGGAGGTATTGCTGCCTTTCATCAAAGACTATATATTTGCCTGTTAAAATTATCACTACCAAGAGACCAGCAGTTAGCACCCGTTATAAAATTAACCTAAAACTTACATAGTCCTAGTTTAATTTGAAGTTAGAACTAGACTAATGGTTTCCTTATTCACGGCAACAAATCCACGCACTTCAAATGTTGCTCTTCTACCTCAACCATCCACTCCATAAAATACAAAAGGATGACCATAGAGCCCGGAACCTTAAACCAGAATCCAATTGATCATGGAACTCTAGGTTTCAGTGCAATATTGATACTTAAATCTTTACAACATAAATTATCATGCAGACAACTCAAGCTTTTATTTTTATTTTTATTATTAAATAAATATTTTTTAAATTAAATATTAAAATATTTATGTAAATTTATATGAATTTATATAAATATTACAAAATAATATTCATATAAAAATTTACAATCATAAAAAAAAGAAAAAAAAACAATATTAATTTAGATATTGAAGGATCTTTTTGAATAGTTTCTGGCATAAGTAATGCTTTTCTTCTATTCTCATAAGAATGTACCACCTCTCAACGGAAATCTGGCACCATCAAAGCGCGCGCACGCTCGCTAGGCGAGAGCCCATGGGTTTAAAGCGGGTGGTCATACGAAGAGCGAAATACGTAGGGCCACAAGCACGCCCAACCTTTCTTTATTTATTATTATATTAGCCTTTTCGTCGTTCCGCATTCCAATTTCCAACCTCGTTCACTCCGTGCCCACACGATACGTATTATTTTGTGAATATCTTTTGGTGGCGCTGCCGTGCTATCATTCATCATTCCTGCCATCTAATAATTGAGCCTCCGAGTGTCGGTAGTCCCATTCTCTGCTCCCCTTCGGGTACCATCCAAATGGCCACAATGGGGACATCTCATCATCTCTTTCACATCACAAGGCTTAGCTTGCAATGCATTGAACTGGCCGTACCGGCAGCACAAGGAGACAAATTTCTCTTTTGATTATATTTCGTCATGTTGTAAGATTTCCGAGCTTTCTAGTCACGTTGGAAGTCGATTTGTTAGGTCCACAAAGAAGTTTCCTGGGCTCCTCTCAAGACAAATTGCAGTTGGAATGAATTATCGACGCTAGGTTGTTTGATATGATCATCTCAATCATATTGCGAGTGTATGATTGCCAACAATACGTGACAAATTCATAGTATCGAACCTTTTGCATTCTTTGCTGCTTCGTCCACGTAACACAAATGCGTGTCATCTTTTTTATAAGAAGGGCATGTAAAACCCAACGTTCTCTATTTGGACACGTCGGGTGGTTGGTGATGTGAAGACAACTTTAAACAACCAGCTTGAGGAAAAAAGTGATGATCTGTCTAAGAAAGTCTTGAATGATTATTCCAGATGCGTTAACGAACATTGATTGGACCAAAGTTGTTCGTCCAATGTCTAGCATGCTTGGTTGTAGAGTCAGATTGCATTGATAAGCAACTGGCATCTAGCTAAATATCTAGCATGCTTGGTGGTAGAGTCAAATTGCATTGACAAGCAACTGGCATCTAGCTAAGTGACACATGAACGTTAATCCATATCAATGATGCCTGCAGTGGCAGAGCAACTTTAGAAGGATATGGTTAATAGAATTATTAACCATTTCATCTAATAAAGTCACAGACCACATAAGCACGGTAAGATTGGATGCATGTCTATGTAGCAGACGGCATGACTTACGATAGATAGAGTAATCTTGTCCTTACATTAGCTATATCATGACGAGGCACTGTATTAGCAACCCCAACATTTGATCCCAAGCCTTCCTATAAAAGAAGATTCCATCAAAGACAAAAGGCTTTACTTCCTTCTTTCTCTCTCTTCTTTACTTCACTGATAGTAAGCTTCAGAATTCATAACTCTCCTCAATTTTTTCTTCCTTAGAATGGGTACAAAATATGCTCATGACCTTCTCTTTTTTTCCTCATTAACTTGAGCATTAGAGGGACTTAGCCAAACAGTCTATGACATCCCTCACACTGACCTTCTATTCTTATAGGAAATCCAATCCATAATGTAAAATCTTTTTTTACTGGACCAACCACTGCCTTTGCCCTAACTCATTGTCCCTCTATTAGATTCAGGTTAGGTTTTTCGTGCAAAAGAGTGCCAGATATTTTTTTTTTATATAGACAATTCTTCGATAGCCTATTTTATGCTTTAAAATTTAATTAGACTGATACAAAAAGTTATTCATTTAATGAATATCAAACGGACCTGAAATATTTCATTTCCAAAGATTTCAATGCTTTTGGCATCCGTCCAAATAAGAAAGACATGCCCTTCTTCACTATTAAAGAAGAGGGATATTTATAAGTAGCTATATTTTTTTTATAAAAATAATAAAAGATGATCCATATATTTATATAATGATAATAGGATACAAGCCATTATCTTTATTTCTTTACTCTTTTACTTTCTACCGAAGGATAAAGATATTTATACGTAATCATATTTGTATAAAGACAATAAGATATAAGTTATTATCCTTATTCTTTTACTTTTATATTAGTATTTTCATCTCGATAAAACTTGTTAAAATACATCACCATCAACTTTTCTTTCACAACCATCGCCATACTAAATCACCACTATTTCCACCCACTAAGAACCCTCTGGATTGATTTAAATACATTTCTTTTTCATACTCAGATTCCTTCATTATTTCTTCTTTTACTTCAAATAGGTTTCTTTCTTTTGAACCCTCTCGAGGAGTAACTTTATGATCAAGGTTAAAGACTATACTTTGACTTCTTTCAAAAATGCAATAAGCTTTAATGGCACCGAGAGAAAGCCTTCACCTAATCTTTTACCGTTCTTCCATGGGGGTGAGCCATGATTTTTTTTTTTTGTATTTCTTATTTTTCAACATCCTCTCAGGTGAGGTCATTATCATGAGCCATAGCTTTTCTTCGTCAAATAAATGTTCTCTATCGGTTCATTTAAATTTTAAAGCATGAGATAGGCAGTCAAAAAAAGAATTTGGCATCGTTAATGTACGAAGACGTAGGCTGAATCCCTCTATTTTTACCCCTACAATTTTTACAAAGGGCACATGTTAGACCTCAGAACGAATTAACAGTACAGAGACCGCGGAGACAAAGGGTACGATGGGGGGTACCACCGACGATCTTTCTTACAGTCCTACCTTCTTCTAAAAACGCCACGCGTCCGGGCATTTTGAGAATAAAATTCGCGAACTCCACGGAGCCCGCTGGCATTATCCCACGTGTTCTTCGACGTCGGCACGCGGACAGCCTCATGTCCCATCCGAGACCGAAACGAAGAGGAGAGAAAGCTACACGTGGTGGTCACCTCGCTCCCAAGCGGAGACCGGCAAACCGGGACCCGGTTGGAATTACGAACAAGCAAAGGGGAGGGGAGGAGAGAGAGAGGGGACGCGAGGCTACGTGTCGACATCTGGAGGACGTTAGGTGGCGGCCCCCAGGCCAGGATCGAGCGGCTTTTTAAAGCCGGACTGCGTCCAGATCGCGGAGGGCGAGGGGAGAAAGCGAGCGGTCAGTGCGAGATGGAGTGGTGGCAGCGCGTGGTGCTGCCCGTCAAGCGCGCGCTCATCGCATTCGCCGCCCGCCTCAAGGCCCGGAAAGACGGTGAGATCCTTCGGTCTCTCTCTCTCTCTCTCTCTCTCTTTCTCTCTCTCTTTTGGGGCCACGGGGGGGGGGGGGGGGGTGCGAGAAAGTGAGGTACAGCGTCGATGACTGCCACCGCATTTGCTCGTCGCGGAATCCGATGATCGGCACGGCCAGCACGCGAGCGGGGGCCGCCGTCGGATCTCGCTGCCGAGTACCGGCGAGAAGGGATGGGGTGTGGGCTTGAGTATAGAATAGTGTTTTCTAGCGGTGAGAGTATTGATGATTCCATATCGATCACCAAGAGCGCATCAAATCTTTCATACCATCTCTCTCTCTCTCTCTCTCTCTCTCTTCAGTTTACCAAAAATGTTCGCTAACATTTAATTCGGGTATCAGCGATCACTTCGATTAAAAAAATTTAAAAAAAAATTACATTTGTACATCAACTCTAAAAGACTCAAACTTCGTGCGATGGTCATTGGCAATAAATTTTTTTTATGATACTAAAATTATTCTCTAAATTTGGCTTGGAACGAAAGTAAAACTATACAATTTCATTGAAGCAAGTCCATCTTTTTTACTTGGTAGTTTAAAAGTTTTGGGGTGTTTTTTTTTTTTTTAAAAAAAATCAATATAGAAATTGATCAAATTTGAGGGATCTTACTGTAATTTTTTTTTTAAAAAAAAAATATTTTACTTAAACTTGAAGAAATACCAGCCACCGAATGTCCCATTTATCTTCTTTATCATTTGCCCATACCATCTTTTAAGGAACGGCAAAATCTTGAGTCCAGTGTGGGCGATTTTAATTTGGACAAAATTTATGATGCTTTCATCCAGAAGAATAAGAGTAATGTATGCTGTTGAAAGGCTTTGGACTCTGTTTTTTTTTTCAAAAAAAAATAAAAATAAAAAAAAGTATGATAGTTGAATTTTTTATTTTTTTTATTTTTATTTTTTGGTCCACTACGGCTTGCTAAATGTGTTGGTATTATTTTTATTGTTATTATTATTATTTTATGTCAACTGGCAGGAGGTGGGATTGTAAAACTTCACAATGACGTCCAGAGCTGTGGGTATCGAGATGTTGAGGTGATGTGGGAGATACTCCAAAGGTCAGAGCCGGAGCTCTCCCATTCTCCAAAGCGGAAGCTACCATTTGGGAGGGTGTCGGTGTGGTCAGGGCGGGCCTCGTCCAACTGAGGCGTTGGGCCATGCACAAGAGGGAGGGAAGTTAAGCAAGCTGTATTCCAATAAAAGCTCCTTTTGGACACAGCTCACCACCTTTGTATATAGTTAATTGTCCTCAATTTTGATATGTACATTATTACTATTAGCCACCCCTAGCATAATGATAATGATTTGGATAAAGAGGAAAGGTGCAAGGCACAAGACTTTCCAATGGATACTTTTGCTTGTTGGACTCCAGAAAGAGACTACATGATGCTCCTTTGTCGCCTTGTTATAAGCTTTTTTGCCTGATCTAGCTATAGGGGAGCTATTGCAGTGTTGTGCTGCTGGGAAGTACTCTCACCTCCTATCTCCATTATTGCTGATAAATAAGTACCAATAGATTGCTTATGAACATTAAAGGCCTCAACCAAGCTACTTGCTCAACTAAGTAAAATTGGATTGGGTCCTTACTTTGTCTCTAGAGATCCTAGCAGTAAAAGTAGCAATGGAGCGGAGTGGAGAGCTGCTTCACATCTTTTGTCGCTATTTTAGTTTTTCATCTGTATCTTTATTCTCGCCAATGAAGATAAATAAAAATTTTATTTTTATTTTTATGAAAATCCTCACCCTATCAAAGACCTCATCTCATCAACTTTATTTTTGATATTAAAATATTTATTTTTTATTTTAATTCTCACTTTTTATATTTTAAAAATAAAAATAAAATGTTGAGTTTCATATATAAAAAATAGATTCGAATAAATTTATCATAATTATAAAATTTATGAACTAATTCATAAAAAATATATTAAATTATAATTTCAAGAAACGTAATAACATAAATCTATAACTATGAGTTGGTTTATCAAAAACAAATACATTCAACAATAAATCTTAAGAAATATAAAGAAAATGAATGCATATAGTCTTAAGATATTTTATGATTATATAAAGTTATATTTAAGATATTAAAATAATATAATAGTATTAAGTAATATAAAATATATGAAAACTTCACAGGATACAAATTGAAGATCCCATGAGATGAAGAGCATCCTCTTCGTCCCTTTCCATCCTCATTTATAAGGATGGATTTTTTTCCATCTTCATCCATATGGAAAGAAAATTTTTTTCATCCTCACCCTATTCGAGGCATCCCATCAAGAAGAGCAGAAAAACTAGGAAAAATTATCATCCCTATCTAAGAAAGCTGGTTTGGTTTGATCTTGACCTCTTTCCATGACAACTAAATAAGGCATGCAACCCGGTCTGGCCCAATAATCGGCCCAGCCCAACATCTTGACAATGCAATCTGGATTTTACTTATTAGAGGCTGTGTGTGTGTCTATATATATATATATAAAGATTGAATAGAGGCCCTGTATTGTGGTGATAGCATAATCACATCATACAAAAATATTGTATGTATTTTATAATTGATTAATTAAAGGCAGATTATGATGTAATGGTAAGGTGCTCCATTTTGATGTGATGATTCATGGCATATAGGATTAAGGTTGTGTACATCTTGTGGAAGATTGTGGGGGCTAGGGTTGTGTACATATGATCAACTCTCATATACAGACCATGTGAACAACTGATTAAAGTGATCTACTAGTAAACTGCATAATTACCTGCTGAGGGTTGATATCTTCTCCTCTAAAGTTGGCAAAATGAACCAGATAAAGTCTCTTAAAATTTTTTCACACAGCATCTAGAAACAAACTAAGGTTTCGGACAAGAAAATGCATATATAAAATTAGAAGGTAAAAGAAAACTGAAGTAGGAATATGCTTACAGAATTGTTTGCATCATTGACTTGAAATATATGCTATAATCTCCAATTCCCCACAGTATGATGTTCTTCTACATGGCATCTATAAGTAGTCATGGAGTTACAGTATGTAAGCAATAGCCATAACCAACACACCCCATTTCATCCATTTAATAGAAGTAACCAGTTGTAAGCATTGAGCACCATTTTAGGAGTTCAACTGTTAAGGAGGTTTGCAGACTGTTTTCTGGCTTGAATGATGCAATAGAAAAGTGGACAGCTCTCATTGGAAATGGAAGTCAATTGGTGTATTTTCTGTGAAAAGTTTCTATCAGTCCCTTGATAGCCATGGCCTGTTATGCCCTGTAGCAAGCTGAGGCGCCATTAAAACCTAAAATATTCTCCTGGCTGCTGATCAAGAACAAGGTGCTAACTGAAGAAAACCTCTGCAAATGAAGCTGGATTGGAGGATAAGATTGTGACATGAGCTGACGAGCATTGGAAATTAACCAGCATCTGTTCCTTTGATGCCTGCTCAGTAAGAGATCAGGGCATGTCTTTAAGCTTCGACACCATGTTGAAGTTTAGCCAGCCTTGGTGAGGCCATTCTTAGACCATGTGGAGACAAATACAGGAGGTCTGGGACGTTGTTGCCTTGGCTCTTTGTTGGGCTATGTGGTTAAAGAGGAACTCTTGCATTTACTCAGATAACCAGAAGTCGCAACAGCATGTTCTGTTTTCTATCCAATATCAGCCAATGGGCAACTGGAGTCTCTTCTCGGTCAAGCTCTATGAAACAAAGATAAAAAGCCTTCGTCCTTTGTCTTTGATCCAGGCTGACATAGCTACCACTGGAAGCTTCAGTACAGATCTTCTATTTGCTTTCTTTTGGGGGTTCTCAACTCACAAGGGTTTATTTTACTTGTAACAATGTGGTTGTTTTCATTCTTAAGGGGGGTCTTACTCCCTGCCCACTTCCTATCTTTGTTCTTTGTACCATTTCAAAATGAAATGAATGATGCCTCTTCCATCATTTTGCTTTCACACACATAATTATACCAGCATGGTACCAAGGTTCAATTTGGTATGAATCAAACTGATCCGAGCTAAAAGGAAGCATCCTGTATTGCTTGATACCGATCCGTACCATTTAGCATCAAGTGGTATTATGATTAAGAGTAAAAATAATATTGGCACTCTATCTCATTATACTACACTGACTCATCCCATGCCAAACTAATAATATACTGATATAGTTTTCAATATCAATTTTGCGGACCTTATACAAATGCCTTAGGACTATCGCTTAACATTATGGGTTGAAATATGAGAATATTCTCTGTACTGTTTGATAGCAAACTCAAAAGTTTGATACCTGTCAAATATCCAGAACTCCCAAAGTACATGAGAAACATAACACATGTTTCCTGATATTGCATATAAATGTGTATACAATAACAGAGCCCTAGCATATGAATGTTCTTATGTTGATGCAATTACCTTACCATGAGGAGCTAAAAGACATCTGTTCTTAATGCCTTCATGAACACTCAATCCACCACTCATTATTGTGGAGAGCGAATGTCTTTCCCTTGCACAGATAAGAGGCCCCTGGTATCTTTGCATTTGATGGCTGATGTCCAGGCAATCAAGCTTCATCTTACCATCCAAGAAACCGATATGAGTACCGGTAAGGCTGCCAATTTGTGTGGAAGTCTTGGCAAAGGGTTTATCTGGACTAGTGGATAACAGCTATGTTTTGATGTAGCAGGTGCTTCTCTAGAGCAATATGCCATTTTATGCCTCATCATATCTGACACAAATTTTCACATTTTATTTTTTCTCCAAAAATCAGTCTTTCAAAAATCAGTCTTTCAAAGATGCTACATATTCTGTTTAATTCTACCCACCATTTCGACATCAAATTCCCTCATTTCATCCTTCCTGTTGATCCCAGAATATAAATTCACAGCCGCTACTATGCTGTGCATTAGAGAGTCTTTCTGGTGCAATTCTATAATATCTGCAACAATCTCCAAACTAACATTAAAGATTAACAAGGAAACGAGGTTATAATGGAATTTTGTTCTGATGGACTAAAGTGAGGCAAGAACACACTAGATGATACAAAATCTAAGAATGACAGCAGTATGCTAGATGTATACAATCTTTAAGGATGATAATTAAAAAAAATTCCTTAATATTTCTTTATATTCTTGGATTTAGATTCAAACAGACTTTAGGCATTTAGTTCATGGATTCAATTTTCAATGTGGTTATTTTAGTAAAAATAACCATAGATTTAATTTACATGAGCCACCCTTATATTTATTCTCATGTCAGTTTCTAATAAAACTTAAGTTATTTTTCAAGGAGATCAAGAAATCAAGCTCGTTTGTATATTGCAAATCTGTATGAAAGAAAAGTGAATGGATGCATTTAAGATGGACCTGGAAGAACCATTTATCTTCACCCTCCTTTGTTCTTTTTCTATTACCTACCCTTATTTTTTGTTGTCGGCGTGGGAGCTGCAACAGATATGTTGTAAAATCTCATTGAAACCTCGGCCTTCTAAAATTTTCCCTATAGTTCCATGAACTCTTGACTTACTCAAATCTATAGCAGCTAGAAATCCCCTAAAATCAATGTTTAGTTCTTCAGGGAATTTGAGCTTTCACTGTAACCCTTGAATGAGCCAATCATGAACCACTCATGTTAGGCTTGAGACTAATTGAGCTTGCATGAGCTGGATTTAATTGTAATATAAGCCAAACAAGAGTACAGTCCGGCTCACTTGAGCTCAGCTCTTTTTCATCCATAATAGAAAGCATGGTTTCAAGCCCGATAGGACATCCTGTCGTATGCTGAATGGGTTGCCATCCCAAATGTTGGGATGGAACTGTTCCGCCATTGTCCTAACATCTCAATTGGTACATCTTAGGAATCCCTTATCCTAAGTATCGAAATAAAACAGGATGGTAACACATCTCATTACATGGAAAAACTACATGAAATCATGATGTCTGCATTGAAATAACTTTAATATTGATAATTGATTCGTAAATCGAGTCTCAAACTTTTCTTATAATCATTACTCAAGGAAACCCAGAAGGCCTATGCCTTTAAGAAGATCAAATCGGTCCCTGATCTTATCACTTTCATTTGATTGGATGGCTTGACAACCATCAGAACAACATGGTATGCCAATCAAATTGAATATTCAAAACAAGCCACATGAGATGGGGCTTCACTATCAGCTGGCAAGACTATTCTTTAGATTTCAACTTGAGTTCATGGAAAGGAGGGGACCTTGCCACAAAAACACGTAAATGATAAAAAATAAGAAGATAACATGAAAATAAGATATAGTGATAATTTAGTATCTAATTTAACCAAGGCATTTCACTTATGGTTTTGATTTGAGGTTGACTTAGGAAGCTAGTAGCAAACTATTGACGATTTTAGTCACTATCATGCAAAGTCAAGAGTTACATATCATCCATAGGTTCACTTATCAAGGGCATGTTGGGTTTGCTCTATGGAGTATTTTCAAAAAGGGATGAGGGAAACACAATATGAGCATTTAAAATTAGAATTTTGTGAAAATTTTGGGTGCACTTAATCGGGTCTGCAAGAAATTATTTCAATTTTCTATTAGTTTCCCTATCATAAACAAATCATTCATATAATTTGATTGAAAACAATATATTAACCTTAAGTTTTCAGTACTATTTATTTGACTTGTCCTTCCATTACCCATGTTTTACAAAATCTCTAAAAGCCTAAGTTCAACCAATTTTCTGAAATTTTCAGTCCAGATCTGTGTCCAATCTGTCCTAACACAGAACTGGACAACAAAACATGAAGATTTGCTCATTCTATATCTTAGGGCTCAACTTTTAGTTCACCACAACAGCTTTATGATCATGGATACCTGCAGACATCATTATAGAAGCTTTTTCTACTGCTAAAGCAATCACTTCAAATGCCATAAAATAAAAGGTTGATGTATAAATGCATATATCCATTGGTATGCCCTTTCCACTAAAACATGTTCTTTTTTCTCCCCAGTAGATGAAAGATGTTCTTGTTACCACAACCTCAGGTCTTTGAGCTACTTCCTGAATTAAAGGGAAAAAATCCTAACTTCCACATTGCATATCATGAAGGATGACAAAATTTTCTGAGATTTTAACTGGGATCTATCAGAAAGCAAAAATGCAACAACATTACCAAACTAGGAAAAGAAATGATTAATTCCTCAGATTAATTCCTAACTGGGATCAATCTGAGACTGGCAGGTTGACATGATATTGAAAAGTGACAACTTAAAACAGATCATGTCTTCTAATAGAAAAGAGTCCCAGCATGCCCTAGATCGTGTCCCATCCAGTACCCACCTCCCACCCCCAGGTCATCATCATGTGTGCACATTTTATCTAACATGAACCTAGCCACTTCAGAACATTGTAAAGGTGAAGATAAGATAGTGCACATGAATCAGGGTGTTGATCAAGCCTTGCAAGGAAAACTCAGTTGTAAAGGGGAATCCAGGTTCCAGTCAAGCTTTTCACACACATATGCACAAAAATTAATTAGATAAATAAATAAATAAAGCTTTGATTGAAACAAGTGATTAATATCACTGAAGATCCTATCATCCTTTTTTCAAAGGACATGCTAACTCTGATGGATATATTAGGTTGTGTTAGGTCCAACGACTTCAAAGTTCTTTATTCTACTGTTAGCCTCCCAAAGAATGGCCTGAATTCTTGTTGAGACATCAGAATTAGTCTCTGTTAACTAGATTATGTGTCTCTTTATCTGGATGATTTATTAGACTTCATGAACATGGATTTTTTTATTTCTCAAGGTCAGCATTATGTATCCTGTCAAGCAACTTCATATTTATATTACCCTTTACTGCAAGAATTATATGGGTTCAAATGGTGGACAACATCATTTCACATGATCATCAATAACTTAGCTCAGAAACATGTGACTTTGCAATGCAGTCATTGAAGATACACATTTAATTTTAAGAGCTTATAATGTAGTCTAGAAGAACAGAATCAATAATATATTTATGGTCATTGTCCAACTAATGTGCGGATATTAACAAATATGGGAATAAAATAAAAACAGTAGATAGAAGATGTCTTTCAATAAGCATTACTTACAATGCATAAAATATATCTTTTTTCCATGTTTACAGAATCACCAACTTTTGCTAACGAGTCTGTTCTCAATTTGGACTGTGTGCTCAAAAATTTTAATGATGAATACTTTTGGTGAAATAAAATAGGATGGATTTGCTGCTTTCATGCTAAAAGAAGACAGCTAGTCTTGATGTCTAGGAAATCAAAAAAATGCTGAATTTACTGTTTTTCATGGTTCTTTAAAAAACAAACACACATACCACATTCCAAACATGATCTGATATCAGCAGTGAACCTCATTCACAGCTAAAGTGGTGGCTTCTGATACAGTTTTAAGAACAATACTACAGGATCATCTTGAGGCTTTTCTAGTAAAAGCTCCTAGACCCAAGCTAGTCTCAGCCAATTTAACTTTGAAACAGTATATTTTATTCAATTGCAGACAATTGAGCAATATCAGAGGCCAGGCTTTTCAAGGCAGCAGAATTTAATCTGCAATGAATTTTATTTTTTTTATGACACTGGAAGCTTTCACTGATTTAAGAATATAATTCCTTTCATATTACTCTTTAGCAAACAATGGTAGGAACAAAATTAGATCAAGTTGAAGCTATTATATTTGTCATCCAATGAACATGTTGTCTCACTAGAACTACTCAGATATGGTAATGTTTAAGGTTTGCTCAAACACGGCCAGATTATTTGAACAATTGGAAGGCAAAGGAAAGGACAAGAAAATGCAACCAAAAGACATCTGTAATTAAAGAAAATTCACACAAAACCCCTCCTAAATTATTACCTCATGAACCTTTCATAAGTACATACAACTCCCTCCTCGTCAATACCGGTAGCAACCACTCCATGCTGGGCCTATCAGTGTGGCTGACCATGCCTCAACCTCAGATCCATGTTCCTTAACTGATGTTACAGACTATAAAACAGATCCAAATAAATAAGACATCAGTCTGCACTATCTCCACCATATCTTATGAGACAAGATGTTAATTTATAATGAGGATGTCAACTTTGTCATATATGCAGAAATTAGAAGGATGAAGGATTAGAGCTGCTTGTTGAAGGTGGGTATTACACATTGTCATTTGTCACTGGTTCAACATAGAAAGATTCATCTGCCATAGCTGCAGAGATACAAAACATCCTTCTTCCAGCATATAACTAGCCAAGTCCCATTCACAGTGAACACTGAAAAGTACCTGTAACACAATAAATATTTTAAGCAGTTGCCTGAGATTACTTCAAAATATGGGAATCAATGAAATAATCAGATACAGAGAATATCTTCTTCCATGTCACCTTCAGGGAAAGCATGGAAGGTTCAATACAGAAACTATCCAAAATAGTTACATGATCATGGCTTGCCAACTAATGCAGTCAAACTCCTGATTCATTAGCATATCAGGCCTATCACAGCTACACAAAATACAAATGTAGTTGCCCAAAGGGACACACCTCAAGAATTAAACAAAGATGAAAAGGAGGTGGCCATGGCAGCAGCAGCAGCAGCAATGATTATAGCATTATTAGTAAACAACAACAGCAGCTGCAATGATGACAATAATGATGGCATATGGGTAGGCGGTGGTGAAATTAGAAGCTCCAACACCGCAAACAAAGGCTTATTTAACTCTAACTTAATGTGGATAGACTGATATGCATAAAATTATTGTTACTCTTAAGTAAATTTTTCTTTTGAAAATATTATATATGACTGTGAGGTAGGCAGAAGAGGCATTACTTAATTTAATCATGGACAAAGATTACTTAGAAGAGGCATTACCAATATATTTAGACTTGATTTCCCTAAAATTGTCAAAAAATGCAATTCAATCATAGCAAACTATAACAGCACTAAAATTTTCTTCAAAGGAAAACAGCATAACCAATTATGCACCTATCTTTCAACAGCAGTAACAGTTTTTCTTTTGCCTCTTGCACTTCAAGCATGCCAAGGGAAGCAACTCAGTAAAAGCAAAATAAATGAATTTCATTAGCTTTCTTTTTAAAAATAATCAAATTAGACACAAATTGCTGTAGAATACACGTTGATGTGATGAAAAATTTATGGGACTGATTCAATCATTCTTTTATAGAGCTTCAAGTCTACCTCTTCTGCTTGTTGGTATCCATTCTTTACTTAACAATCTCCTCCTTACAGCCTGAACTGACTAATAGCTTTCACCTATGAGCTCAATAACAATGCCCTGAATCATTTTGAAGTGCAAAAGAAGAGGGAAAAAAATTATACTTGAAGTGGTACTGAAGTTTTAGGGCTAAAGAATTGATGTGCAACATTGTAACAAACTGAAGCACAAGAAATCTGCATAACAAAATGCAATGAACAAGCTGAAGAAAATGTGAGTGCGTGACAGAGAGAGAGAGAGAGAGAGAGAGAGAGATTGCATAAATTGAACAAGAAACTGACACACGCAAAAAAAAATTCCTGAGCTTCATATTTGTGTTCTAAAATCTATATACCATCCCTCCTTATTTCTTACCTCCTCAGTGAAGACATAAATAGTGATGAAAGCTTTGAATAAGCTACTGGCAACTAGGTTTCTATATAAAAGTTTTTCTTGGTAGAGCCACTCCCACAAATTTGCTGTCCCTATTTTATGGCATATAAAAACATTTTCAAGATCTTCACAGTATACACTGATATACTGCAAGACAAATTCCCGCGGGGTTTATCAACAAAATAAGCCAACATTTCTAAAGCAGGTGAGTGGGGGAAAAAACCTTCCAAGTAAGAAAAAGGATTCTCCTCTATCATTTCTGATACTGAGAAAATTAATTATTTATCAGCAAAAAAGGACAGTCAAAACATGAATATATTATTACAAAAGATCTAATGAAACTTTAATTGAACATTTGCAGAAGGTGCATCAGTAAATAGGCCTAACTAACAATTTGAAATATAATGAACTTCAGACAGGAGACAGAAATAGAAAAATACAGAGATGTGATTCTTCTAATTAATCAGAAAAAGAAAATACCAATAATGCAACATAAACCATCAGGCCATGGCTAAAAGAAGAGCAAAAGACCAGAGCAAGCAAAGAAGAGAAACAATTATAAGAAATATAAGATTCAAAGCAATGATCTACCCATTTAGAACAAAATAAGGTTGCCAATTTATACTCTTCCTTGTTACAAACCAGAAGTGCATTTGCTATTAGGACATAGCAAGTAAAGGCGTCAAACGGGCCGGACGGCCCATAGCATAGCCTGACCCAACACGAAGCCCTGGCACAACTGGCATGGCACAACCCTCCAATTGTGCCCAGCCCCTTGATGGCCCACAGGCCATACCAGCACGATGGATGGTGGCGAGCCAAGTTGGGCCCATCATCCTGGCATGGCTCAGTCTGACCCATCCCGTCCCATCACATGCCTGGCATGACACAGCATGCGACGGGCCAAGTGTGGCCCACCATGCCATTTTTCCAAAATGCCCCTCCAACTGCCATAAATTGCTACTGGAGGGGCGGTATTTTGGTCCATTTTCTAAGAAAATGACCCTTTCGCCCTTTTCAGCTACCAAAAATGGCTATTTTTCAAAGGTGTTCTCATCTATTGTTTAAAAAGACTTATTTGCTCTTCCTAAGAAATATAAACAGCTAGCTTTCAAGTTTATTTGAGACATTTAGAAGCTCTTCAACCTCTATATATATACCTCCCAACCCCTCTCCCTCATCCTACACCAAATCTTAAGCTCTTTCTACAAGTTATCTTAATCTTTCCCTACAAGTTATACTAATCTCCCCCTACAAGCTATCCTAATCTCTCTAATCCATACAATGTCTAATGCTGGTAGTTCTCGCCCATCCCATAAGATTTTTGGACACGATACTGATATAGAGGAATTCCCTTATTATGGGGCCGGTCATAGCACACCACACTTGCAAACTGGAATCAGTGTCTCTATCCTCAGTACTGCTACTGATGTCACCTCCAGCATCATGTCCAAGGCTCCCAAGACCTCTTATGTCTGAAAGCACCTCACCATCAAGGAGATCGCCAGCAAGAGGATTCGAGCTGCATGCATCATCTGCAAGGACTTCAGTTGTCACACTTTAGGGGGAACCGACCACCTAGCCTAGCTCTGGAATAAGCATGAATATGCTAATAATTCTATCCAAGCCCAACTTAAATTTGAAGCAGGAGGTGAGTAATCAAAACCTTCTTATTCCTTGAAGGTAAATAGAAAAAAATTATCAAAATTAATTATAAGTAATGAAATGTCTTTTCTTTTGCTGAAAATATAAATTTCAAAAAATATATAAAAATTGCCTCAAATCCTGCATATAAAAAATTTTTCGAAATACTACTACATCTGATTTTTTTTAAAATAATTTTTTGAATATAAACAAAATTTAATTTCTTATTTTTCAAATTTTGATGGTAGAATAGTACTTACCTCCGATATCTAAAGTAACAATTCTAACTTATCTTATATTTTTGTCACCATGCATTTTATTGATTGCAACTGGATTATACAAAAAGGAATTATTAGCTTTAAATTATTTGAATTTTTGCACCATGCTACTAATATCTCTAGTTCAATCATGCATACAGTACGTGAATACCTTGTGCATGATAAATTTTTTCACTTAGTTTAGATAATGGTGCTAATAATAACGTCACTATTGATTAACCTAAACAATACTTATGTCTCATCTTAGATAGGAAATTATTTTACATGATGTGCATGTTACAACTTAAATTTAGCCATACAAGATGGTTTAAATGTCATTGAATCACATATAAGTAAAATTAGAGATGCCATTGAATATATAATGTCTTCAAGAGCTAAAAAACAAAATTTTAAAAATTTGTGTATTGCCTATTGTAAAAATTTAAACAATTAATTAGATATAAAATATAGATGAAATTCTACATATTTAATGTTACAACCATATTTTAAATATAAAGATATTATTATTAGTTTTTATAACAATCACTTCCCTAGTGAACCTCTATTAGATTTTCACTAGGATACTTGTAATATTATTATGTAATTTTTAAAATATTTTTATGATTCTACTAATATTTTATCTGGGTACTTATTATTACATCTTTCCCCTAGTTTTGCAATAAATCTATAATATTGCCAATTGTTTTACAACTCATAGGAATGTAGAAGGTTTAAAAAATATAATTAAACCAATTGAATTAAAATTTAATAAATATTGGCAAGAAATTTCATATGTTTATTGTTTAGCTTTAATTATGAATCCTTAATTTAAATTAGATGATTTATTAACAATATTAGAAGAAATTTATAATAATATGATGCATGACACTAGTAAAATTAAAGATGAAGTTACTAATTTATTAAATAAAATGTATATATTATATGATAAAAAATATAATAAAGTTAAAAGGTCCTTCAAGACTAGCTCCAAGTAATAGCAGTATGGATAGTAGTACAAATAAAATATGAAAATTTTTATTAAGAAAAACCAAAATGCATAACTTCATTATCCAGTGAATTATCTTTTTATTTAAGTAAAAATTTTATAAATTTTCTAATTCAAGAAGAATTAGATAGCTTTGATATTTTGACCTAGTGGCGAACACATGAAAATAATTATCCTATATTTGCACCACAACGCATGATCTACTAACCTCTTTTGATGTCCACGGTGGCATCAAAATTTACTTTCAGTGCAGGAGACCAAGTACTTAATGGCAAGATGAGTCAATTGAAGTCCGACATAGTGAAGATGCTAATCTACCTAAAAGATTCATACAACACAAAGGACAGGAAGCAATGTGAGATGAGGGATGAAGATAAAGACTCTCCTCCGAACGAATAGAAAAATAGAAAATCAAAGATAAAAGATGATGCAACTCATCATGATCTCAAAGGCCAAACTAGAATGATCGTGATGGATCGTACCAACAGCAAGCCTTCAAAAAAGATACATATATTTAATTTATTTTTTTTTAAATTAGTTTTAAAATGGAAAAAAATAAAAGTAAAAAAAAATGTTTGGTAGGTTGGTCCGTCGGGCCCAACAACTCAAGGCTCAGGCCATACCAAATAAAAAATAAAGTTGAAGACTTCCTTCCAAATGATTAGAAGAAGAAAAAAATTGAGCAACACAATGGTGGGACGGCACAATCACGACGACAAGCTACCTACTCACCCACGAACAAAGGCACGCATATTTAATTTATTTAATTTAATTTCTACAGAATTATTTTAAAAAATTAAATAAAATTGCTTGGTCTGCCATACCGATATAAAAAAATATTTAAAAAATAAAAAAATAATTGGGTTATGTTGGCGGGTTAGCATGTGGGCTCGCAGGCCATGCATGGCTCGCAGGCCCCACAAGCCTATAGGCCACGCTGTTCCACTTGAATTTGATGTGTTGTGCCAATAACAAGAGTTGTATTGGGCCAGTACGGCATGATGGCTTGGTAGGCCACTGCCCTAGCGGGCCTGGCACAACCTGTTTGACACCTCTAGTGGCAAGCAACATCTATATGGCAGCAGATGTATCAAGATTTTATTCATTCTATTTTCAGCTGAATGGTGGTTTTAGTCATTTGATAATACAAACAAGTGCATGGGTGAATTATTAGATCCCAGTCCCCTCCTTTATGGATATTTGAATATATTTATGGGCATCTTCAATCATGAGACAACTTTACGCTTGATGATATTTTATTAATAGAAACCATATTGAGATATGTTCAATAGATACCCAGCAAGTTTTACATCCATCATTGCCACAATTTACTTGTCGTAACTATTTAAAATACCTTAGCTACTTCAACCGCTCAATTTACGTGGATCTTGGAAGATTATTGCTTTATATTTAAGAGAATTGTTTTCAGAAGTTTATTCATAAGACTGGGATAAACAATTAGACTCCATTTTTTAACTTCTATTAATCCACTCTGTTAGGAAAGAACCATGGCAACAATGCTAAATTCATTCAGCAAAAACATACACATAGTACTAGAGGAGGATCAAGATCATGATCATTAGGGAAGGACAAAAATAAATGCCTTGCTTCACTTGCATCTTTTTGTTTGTTGTGTTTTCAGTCCTAGGGCTTGAGGAAAGATTAAGAGCAACATTTTGGTCGAGGATATGTACTGCAATTAAGGAATCACATATTCAATAGCCGATTCATAGATTTAGTGATTTTATTGTCTGTGTGTCTAAATGTGAATACATTTATGGACCCATATAGACATGTTTATGTAAGAATCTACTAAAACACATCTCTCTCTCTCTCACACACATGATTTAAAATTCTTGGGCATACTTAATTGTGATGTGTATAGGCGTGCATAATTTTTCTGAAAGAAAGCGAGGGAAGCCAAATGTACCATGATTACCTATACCCCAATAGTTGGGAATGTGTCACCCAAGATTTAAACCTAGAACTTCTGGTTGCTAGCCAGCAGGGCAGGACCACTGTGACAAGTCCCCATTTATTACATGTTTGCGTAACTTAAAGCATAATGTTTAGATAAAAGTACTGCAACCTTTTCCTACACCAATAGAAAAGATTTATACATTCCAATTTATGGATGCAACCTTCAAGCAAGTTACTAAAAAAAAAGATACACAGGAAAATAAGTATAAAAAAGAGCCAGCACATCTTTGCATGCAGAATATAGATCACAAGTTCTATGTTTCTACCACTTAGGTCTCAAAGTCCATCGATAACAAAGTGCAATTACTATTGAAAAAAAAGGTTATAAATCAACAAATGCATAATTTAGCTTTGTCATGTAATATGAGTTCTTAAACCTAGTACGATTGCCTGGGCAAAGCTTAGCACAATCTATTGTGAGCAAGATCCATCATACAGAGAACCGGCTTCAGTACCAGACCAGTACAGTTCGGTATGGGATAAACTGCACCAAACCAGCGGCATACCGATAAATGAACTGACAGGCCCCAGGTCATGAACTGCCCTATACTGAACCAAACAACTCGGCTTGGTACAAGGTGGTTCAATATGGTTTGAGGTTGGTATAGGATCAGTTCGATGTAGTTTGGCCCCTGTATTAAACCGAACCACCAAACCATACCAGTTTAGTATGGTTTGGTCCAGACCATCCAGTTCGATATGGTTTAGCCATCCTTGATTGTGAACAATAGGTACCAGGTATTCCAATATATATTAGAGCCAGCTAAGGATAGAAGAGAGTTGCTGAAAAACCGGCATTCCCATTTATCAATATAAATATGCATGAAAAACAAAGGGTAATGTAAATTAAAAGCAAGCAGACATTTACAGCATAACATTCTCTTTTTCTTTTCCAATGGCATAGCAGTTAATACTTAATTACACGCATGCACAAACATATGTGATTATGACTCTGCACAATCAAAAAAATGGTGCAACCATGGTTTGTCGTCCTAGTACGAAGGGGTGTATCAATAAAATTCTAACAGTGTCAGCATGGTATTAGTATGGTATGGTATGCCTGGTATTGCGGCATACCAACTAATACAGCATACCTTGCATGCAACCATACAAAAATGAAGAAACAAGAAAAAGAAAATTCATTGATGCTTGTCTGATGTACTGCTCATGAAAATTCATATTTTACTGGTCTTCAAAAATTGAGCCATTACTGCCCACAAAGTATTTTTGGTATTAAGCACTTCTATTTCTATTTGTTGTACCATGTTGAGAAGCAAAGTGAAAAAACATCTCCATCAGACTCCCAACCTCCGGATTATTGCTTATCTCAGTAATATAGCATTGTTCTTACTGCAACAATAACATAAGCAAAGAAACCAGAAGCTGATGGTGAAACAAACATATGAAAAAAGGAAAGCTCCTATTATTAAATGCTCATTATTTCTTCTAAAAATACAACGTAAAGAAAACATATCCTAACAGAAATCATACAAAATAGAATTCTATATATATAACTGTCGAATGATTAAGAGATCCAAATTGAAAAAATCATAAACGATCCATGAAATGGTATTCAACCAACCAAGCAATTTTTGCAATTGCTGATACATACAGTGCTACCCATGAAACTTACAGAACATGATGGTTTAAGTTACACATCAGTATTCCTGCAAACTGCCTTTGGAGTCGCTCTGTGCTGTAAATTACACGGAACTTCAATATCTTTGGCTGTGGTAGAGATGCCCCCCAATGGATGCTAAACATGCAACAAATGGGCCGAAGAGGGGATAATGTCTTTCCTTTGAGCAGACTGATCTCAAAAAACGTGTTCTTGTTTGAGCATGGACCCCACAGCAGGATCTTGCAGAATTCTTCTGCTCCGATCCCCAAAGAAATCAACCAAGCTGCATTTTTTAAGCTGTGCAGGGTGATTCTGCCGGTAATGGCCCAAACAGACTGGCACCTGGGTATCAGAATCCATCCAGTCACAATTTTCTTTAAACCAGAAAGCTTGATCTGGATCTGTTGTATTTATTCTTCATATGAATGGAGGCAAATTTTCTCAAGTAGCAAGGGCCAGTCCTCCCCAAGTTGCTGCGGGTTTAGCTCCATTGTTACCTTTAAATCCAGCAGAGATATAGTGCAATGGTTCTTTAGCTCATGTGAGCTCTCCAAACGGCCACCGCTACTTTGTACATGCATGTGATCACCCAACCAGACACCATTGGCTGGCTTCCCAAGAGGTTGCTGCTTGTAGACCAGCTGCTTTATTGGTTCATTCCCCTTCCTTGCCCCTGCTAGCTCTGCACATGACTTAATCAGCCGCTTCAAATAAGCATCCAACCCATTATTCAATAAATTCGCACAGTCCATTGTCACCCCTCCCAAGCCTTCTGCTTCTGCTATTTTCTCCATCTGTTTCCTCAATACCTCAGTATGATGTAGTTCACCATAATCATAGCTGCTACCAAAGCCACTGCTGCTCACATTCGCAGCCAGCAGCAGGGACCTTCGAGCCCCACCGACACTTGCAAGACAGAAGGGAATTCCAAGTGGAGCCTGAAGAGGACCTCTGGCCGAGTTCAGATCATCCCTATGCTGCAAGTCCTCCCTATCATCCACAACAAATGCTTCAGCCATGTTCTTGCTACGCACAGAATCCTGGTCAAGAGGTGATGATGGCTTCTCTGTCCGCGGTCTCTTTGCTGGCTGCTCAGCAGGCCCACCTTGTTGATGTTGCAATGGTCTTTTCAAATCACATGAATTCATATCACCATTCTCCTGCACAGTAACCTCATCAGGGGGTACTGAAAATTGATGAGCAGCAACTTCTGCCCTTCCATTTGGTCCGAGGGGGCTCGGGCGGTCTTTGATCTTCCGGTCCCAAATGACAGACCTGAACTTGCGAGGGGATGGCGGCAAGATATCTCCATTGGACCAAATGGGAGCAGCTGGAACCGGGCCAGGGGATGAATTGAAACCATCATCTATCTGAGGGGATTTCTTTGCTAGAGCTCCGACGGGCTTCAACGAACCCTTATCATGGACAACAGGGGGCGGACTCTTGGCCTGACAGGCATTTTTAAGGATAGAGCGGATGAGATGGTTGTGCAAGGGGAGGTCCTCGCGCCCGAGCGTTAAGAGACAGAGCTTATTGAACTCAGGCTTGCTCAGCTTCTGAGATAACAACCCATTCAGATAGCTGAAGTATCTTTGAGCTCGTTCTGGCCCAAGCCTCTTCGCTATCTGGGACTTGAGGTCACCAAGGTTGGTCCGAGGAGGCTGTGGAGGCGGCGGCATCTCTCAGTGAACAGTGGCCATGCAATCATTCAGCGGATCAATCGAATTGAAGCTCTACTGCTGCCCCTTCAGTGCTCCCCGGGTTTTAGCCAAGATTAGGATTTGCACCTTCTCTTAGAGAAAGCGAGAGCTAATTCCAATTCCCAACTCCTTAGCCAGAGCAATGCAGACCAAAATCTCATCTTTCCTGACCAAAACCCTAAAGCGAGACAGGATCAGGAACCGACACCAAGAACGGAGATAACGAACTCGAATACCTCCAAGGAGGGAGATCGAAAACCCTAGAACAATGCGAGGCGACTAGCATCGAGCCCCAGCCCGGAGCTCGAAAAAGCTCTCATTTTACTCCGGTATCGAGGGGCAGAAGCGGAAGGTGATCTGCTCCGTGCTCTGCGATCGGAAAACCCACTTCAGCGAGGCGGATCTCGATGGAATCGCAGTCGGAGAGCGGATTGGAGGAATCAAAGCGAAAGAGAGGCAAAGAAAAGAAGAAGAAAGAGAATCCTAATCGACGGAGTAGGGGGAATGGAGGAGAGAAGGGATTGAGCTGACCTCTTCGAGCTCGCTCGGAGTAGAGTGAGACGCTTCGATTCGAAGCGCATCGCCGCCGGAGAGAGCTCCTCCAATTCTCTCTCTCTCTCTCTCTCTCTCTCTCTTTCCTTCTGCAGCTCGTCTCTTTTGCTTCGCTCTTCGCTCTCTCTCTCCTCTCTCCTTCCTTCGCTCGGTCGGGGCCGTTGAATTGGATTGATCGCTGGAGAGCGGAGAAACTAGCTCGCTCGCTCGCTCGCTTTTTGTTTCCCCCCTTTTCTCTCTCTTCGACTCGTCTTTCTCTCTCTCTCTTTCTTTTCTTTTTTTTTTCTTTCCTAGGTTTTTTATTATTATATTTTTGGGGTTTGTTTCTTTGGGGAACTTCGGGCTAGATTTTGCCTTGCTGGGGGCTTTTTCCAATGGGATGTCTAGGTTTCCGCCGTCCCATGGGTTTCTGTTGGCGGAGTTCGCATAAAATTATGTAACATCTTCGTTGTGGGATTGGGGGTGTTGTTATATGGGTGGGTTTCTTTTGGCGGAGTTCGCATGAAATTATATAACATCTTCGTTGTGGGAATGGGGGTGTTGTTATATGGGTACCATTTGGTGGCCTTGCTGGAGGCTGGGATGGGATGGCTGCTGTGCCTCTGATCCTGGAAGGTGGGAAAAGAAGGCAAGTTTTATGTGGGTGGGCTTGGGATCTTTGAGTGGGAACCCAACGTCAAAGGGGTCAAAAGTCAACGTATGTGGCTCCGGTCTCATGGGAGGAGCTACGAACGTTAAGCACGGCAGTCCTCGTTGCGAGCGCGTGGCGGAGCCAGTGTGAGTCTATATGCTGCCGCGTCTGAAACAATAAAAACAAAAAAAAAAAACAAAAAAAGAAAAATATTAGTAAAAGAAAGGATACAAAAGCTTCAGGACACCTTATCAATCAAAAAAACCTATGACATGACTGCTTGGGTGCTATCTAATTTATTTTTATTTTTTATTTTTTTTTGGTTAATCGTTTCTTCAATAGACCAGGTGTTCTACATGAAACTAAAGTTAAAAACTGGAATTATGTTCTTTTTGTTCCTTTGTCATGTTGACCAGTAACCATCAGTTATTTTCATCTAGATTCCACACGGTGTTTATTCGAGCCAAATTCCATGGATCAAATCAGTCGTATCGATCAGTCATATCGATTTGGCAAGGTACCAGGAATCAGGAATCTCACTTCAATTCGCCATCAGCAAGGCGGAGATATATTGATCCTACTAATAAAGCTGTGACGTTGAGATGGATGTATTGATTCTACCAATGATAATATAGAATTATCTCTAACTAGGGTGCAGCATCAAGATTCTAACCATGGACCACATCCATGCTTGATAGCATATCTCACTTCCACACTCATTTGGTTCCTCAGTTAAGACTAAAGCTTCAACTGTTCAACAGAAGAAATTTATTATGTGATAAAACAAGCTAAGGGGACCTGTAGAAATAATTCAGAGGCAATAATAGAACATTCAGGGTGCTTAAAGGCATTAGTTTATTTACAATCATAATAAGAATACAATGCCAAGGGGATCATTGTTAGCATATGCCTAGAGAACGAAACAAAAGGGCCTACATTGATAATCGAAGGATTTTTTTTTTTATTCTTTTATTTTTTTTATTTTTTTTTGGGTGCGTGTTGCTCTAGGCCTTTGACATATCCATCCTGGCTTTTACAGACCTAGATGATCAACAGCGACATAATGCAATAAGAAATTCAATGGATTGAATACTGAAGAAATAGGGGCATTTGTAATATGAATTCCATAACCTGACCAGAAAGTTTACAACAGAAGCAAAAGAAAGACATTAATAAATGCATCCAGAGAGGCAAGGTACACCTCATGCATTGCCTCAGGTAACTATCAACTTATGATATGATACAAAAATAAGAAACAGGTAGCACTTTGATACACACTGGTTCAGGCCGACATTCTTTTCTGCATGAGATATGTGAATCAAATCTCAACACAAAGCACTATTATTCCATAGAAAAGTCCTCTTCCCAAATCCACCCATCAAGCTCCAAATGGAACAGAAGAATGGGAAAAGGAAAAAAGAACTTCTGGTTGCTTGCTGCTGAGCACCCATACCATAAATGCGACAAGAATGCACCTGCAAAACCAGTGATTGCACGGATATATCAGAAAGGAAAGATGGAGTCAGGCTGAAATTGACAAAATATTGAAATATTCAACAGACATGACTATCAGCATAAGCACCACAAGGAATACTTACTGCATTTTTTGAATGTAATGTGCCATCAGTAAGAATTACAAAAAGGCTGGAAAAATAAGGGAAGATAATGTAGAGGATACCTACAATTCAAGATTAACATCATGGACAATCTAGGAAATAATAAGAACTAAGGAACAAGTTGGATAAAACAACTCAATTTCATTTTTGTCTTTGATACATCTCTCAAGATGAAATGACATTAGAAGTTTGCATCAACATCCATAATTAGATGCTCAGATAACTACCACAAACTCCACAAAAATGTTCAGAAACATAGATGCCATTATACTAGTTTCTGGTTGAAAAAGATCTGCTATACCAACCTGTAACGACTTGTACCATGCCGTAGTAGTAAGGTACTAATACAATACCAAGGTTTAATTTGATATGAATTCGATCAGTTTGAATCGAGCAAAACAACCCTGTATTCTCTAGTACAGGCCCATACCACCTAATTTCGAATGGAACTACCACTGGAAGTGAGAAAAAAATTGGCACCTTATTTTGACATGGGATGCGAATATCGGCATCCTATCTCATTGTAGGATGCATACCGTATTGCACCGACCATATCAAATCAAACCACTAAATACCTATATGGTTCTTAGTATCAGTTTTGCGGACTTTGAGTTAGAATCCACAGGTTGCAGAAACCAAGACAGCCTACTCTAATGCACAGCTTTATAATGGTGCCAAACTACAGGTAATATGCAAGATTCAGCTTTATTAGATAAACCAAATACACCTGAGTACCAGAATCATCTGCCTGGGGTGCTGCTCCCTGATTCAATCCATTCTTAAATGGATTACAAATTAAATGGGGTGCCACCTCTGTTTTACAAATTTCAGTTTAATTATGTGTTCTACTAATCATTTCATCATTTTTTCATGACCCATATACCATGTAGTACCAAAAAATCTGAAAATAAAACATGTAATTTTTTTCTGGGGCAAAAAGATACAAATTGAATATTCTGATTATGAAGCCGTGCCCTTGTCATTCTTACCCTACACTTTCCGAAAGTTCTGCTGCCTGCTCCTACTCCCACTTAGGTTCCTAAGATGCAGACTATCAGCATGACAGCTGCTTCTCAATGGAATAAGCCCATGAATCACCTTGAATGTCCAACAAGATCTAGCCCCGAGAATCTATTTTTTCTATCTTGAAAAAAAAAATGGAGGGAAGCACACCACCTGAAACTCTATCTTAAATATCTGATTAGAATATCAGATTCAAATTGGGTACAGCTGCTAAAATATTTATATTCATCTGATCTCATATGTTAATGCGAACCTACAAAATGGCTGTTTGTCTGGACCATGCCATAGTTCTGTAACTCATTGAGTCGGCCTAAAACTCAGCCAAGTCAATTTGACTCAGAAGTTTTCGAGCAAACTTGGTAGGAGACTTGGCTTGTGAAAAACTCAAATTTCACATCAGTCTTGACTCTGCTAACTTGTCAGGTTATTTGAAACTCAGTCCGCATCGTTTTCAGCCAATACAATCCTTTTTTTTTACATTTTCAGCCAAAGTAAGTCATTGGAGAGTGTCTTTTAATATATTTAGCATGATAAAATAAAAATATAAATAGATTGTGAAGGATTGGTGCTTCAATTCCTCACCCACCCTGAAATGTCATTCCCAATCCACTCATCCACCTCCAAAATACTATTGTTCACAATTCCCATCATGCATTGAGGGGGTTTTGTTGGCCACTGCCTTCTAGCACTTGATGCCAACATGCAAATAGTAGTTGAAGCATATCAAATAGTCATTGGTGTCTCTTAATTTTTTATTCTAATTATTAAACTATTGCATTGATTGTATGATCACAATAAATTTTAGATTTAGGGCTCTATATGTCCTATGTGTCCATGTATATAAAGATCTCTATTTATGTTCTTAAAAGTCGACAATCAATAACAAATATACAAGCATGAATGTTTGTATATATGTATGCATGTATATGTATGTGTGCATCATCAAGTATGTCCAAGACTCATTGGGTACTTAACCTAGGCTTTGAATCAAATCGACTCGGCTAACTTTTAGGTCAAGTTGAGATTTTGGTTTTTTAAGCTATAGACTGCACCACAAGTTTGCATGCAAAGATGAAAAGCAAATCATCAACTAAAGTTACCAAACACTCAAAAGTTTATTGTTGAGGAGGTACTGGAGATTGGAGTTCTCATGTCCAGTCTAGAAACATGGTATTCTGATTGAAATTCAAAACCTAAGCCATGCTTAAGGAAGAACTCCAACCTGTACAGCATGCACCAGACAGCTAAATGCTTCAACCTTGAAGAACTCTCTGAGGATCCAGTTGCCCACTACAGTAACTGGAGGGAACAGCAGATAGTTCCAGCCTCCCTTTCCATTCCTCGCCAGGCTTCAGAGTGATGTGCTTCTCAATAGCTGCAGCCTCCACACATAACATGTGCTTGTACTCCTCGTCTCCAAAATCTGCCATAGCCTTGGCCTTCTTGTCCCATGGATTCCATACAACTACAGATATAATATGTTATCAGACTGCAAAATCATACAGACACTAGATATCTAATTAGCCAGCTCCCTTTCCAGTCTTAATCCAAGATAAAGTTGCCAGATATTAGAGATCAAATTAAGAGAATCAGATAGTAGTAATCAAACTTGCCTGCATCTGGAAGTCCATCTTTCCGCAAAACAAAAGTTCTTTTTTTCTCATGATCCAAAATTGCAATCTTAGTTGGTGTGCCAAGATATATTTTGTCCACCTAATATAAATAAAATTTAAGTATCGAATGACTAAAAATCACATTCAATCATGTGCATTTACTTACTTCAGATTCAAATGTTATTGCATCTCCTTGTTCTGTGAAACGCTGCTTTTCCTGTAAGTTGTCAAGGTAATCCAGTGTCTCCAATCCTTCTACTCGCACTTCACTGAAACATTAACTTGAGATTAAGAGCCAGAAAATACAACATAAGAAGATATATGAGTTTGTGTATGCATGTATGCATGTGTAAAAGTATGTACCAGAACAAAAACATTCTTTCAGGGGCACAAAACATGAGAAGTTCAATTTCTGATTGATTTTCTTACAACCAAATCCCAACTTGTCCGGTGATATTGACATAATCAACATGTCCAAAATAGATAAACAAAGATAACCATTATCATGTACTCAAACATTTCCCTGACTTTGGCAACATCTTTTTTTCTTTTGATCAGACCAAAAGTACAAAGCTTTTGACATAATCATGATTTAAAATATAGAAGCAAAAATAAAAGGTATCACAGATATACAAATTATAGTTACAAATATATTTCAAAGTAACCATGAGAGCATATTCTAAAATGAAAATAGAAAGTTGCCAAGGTTTGGAATGCTACCTTTACTCCCATTTTTTTAATCCTCAACAGTTACAGTCATAAGTCTTAATTTGCATTCGAATAAAGTCTTTAAAACAGCATCTAATAATTACATAATACTACAGCTGACAACAACATGGTTACTTGTTGGTTAAAAGACGAACATGCCCCTACTCCTTTTTATTATTTTTTTAATGGGGTTTTTGGTCATTTGAGGAAAAAAAAGGTGGGATCAAATGCCTGGGATGACCACTTCCATGGAACTTATGGAACTGCTAATTCATGACTATCGTGTGTTCAGCCCAACCATTGGGAATCAGCAGTCCAGCCCCTCATTAAATCTTTTTTTCTTGGACAATGTTAAGGTTTGAGGTTGGAAGCTAAAAGATTAAAAACTTGAGTTTATGAGGAAATGGCAAACAAGTAAACAGATGGGTTTGGTTAGTGAAACCAAGAGAGCCACTTGTCCTTAAAAGAGAGAGAATTTCACCAGCAAAACACTATGGCACTCCAAGGGTCAGCAGCTAGTTTTTCAAAGGCATCATCAACATCAGAGATTAGATGGCCATAAATCAAGTAGAATGGAGGAAAAGGATTGATGTAGCCAACCCCAAGTAGTTTTGGGATTAAGGCTTAGTTGCTCTTGTTGTGGTAGCATCAACATCAAAGATTGTTTCACACCAGATGAGGAATAATCAGTTTTACCAATTTCAGCAAATATAATGTTATGGACATCCTTTTTAGAATTTTCAATCAGATTGCCGCTTCCCAGGCACACTTTTTGTTTCTTGGTTTCTTGACAGGACTACTGAGCAACGAGGAGAAGCCTAGTTAGTGCCCAAGTGTAATAACTTTGTAAAACCAAAGACTACCTGCTCCAACACAAGCTGGATCCCCACTTGGATAAAGGACCACTGAAGATCCCAAGGAATTCCAAATCATTCCTCTCAAAGTATAAAATAATCCGACGGACTTGAAAATTTTATAGAATTGGTGGATTCCTACACAACCAGCAGAACTTAAATTGGAACACATAAGCATAGGAGAATAGCACAATTAGTGATCTGCAAGTTTGCATTGCCCCACCACCTAAGAGAGTAGAGCATAAGTGACTGTACAGGGCAAACTCTTATTGAAAACAATAATCAACCATAAGACTGTTAAACCACCCTCAGGAGATCATTGACCAAAATGATGCTGGCACTAGACAAACCAAATTTCTCAAAAATCTCTCTACTAACCAAACGTTGATTGGATGAATATCACAATCAGTCAAATAGTCAGGCATCTATGTCAGTCTAAATTGTAAATGGTCTGCTGTAGATTCATAACAGGACTCATAGACTTCATTTCATGGTAGTTGGTGCAAATTCCATATCATTTTTTGTCTTTGCATTTATAGGAACTCAACTTTGTACATTCACTGAATATGTTCCTGGCATCCGCTCCCTCCAGCATTAAACCAACAAAGTTTGTCCCACACTTCCCTGTAGATAAATTGGTAATGCTGTTTTTGCTCTCGTTCACTCTTTGTAAATAAATTCCATCCATTCATTTGGCATGTACCTATGATCCACTTCCTCCAACAATAAACCAAGGAATCTTATTTAACAATTCTTCAATGATCACTTGGTGTAATATCAATTATTAATCAATATCTCTTCATCCTTGCTATTGCCTACTCTACTTTTGACATCCTTCTAGCTAAAAGATCCCTTTAAGCGTGGCCAAAATATAGATTGGAAGGGGGGAAAAGGGGTAACAATATATGGTGTCTTCACACTTTCCTCACCTCTTGTATAATACCCTTGGAAAGACCACACATCACTAGTCCTTTGTGATTCCTTGAATCAATAAATTTTGCATGGATCATCTAATAACAACAAAGTAACTTCATGTGTGATGGGGAACAAGGATTTCATGCTTGTACTTGATATTCAAGGAGGCTTCTGAATATTTGGATTGGTTAATGAAGAAAGGAGTGAGTCTTTGTTTGTGGTCTGATTCTACAATGGAGGTGAGAGGCCTTCCAACCCTAGGTGTGTTTCCTAGGTTCCAAGGGAGTCCATTTCTATCTTCCTATCTTCGTCAGTTTACTTTCATTCTTTGCATTTTCCCCACCTTTTCTTTTGATATATTTTCCTTTGCAGCCAACAGCACCCAGTCAAATCTAGTCAACTGCTACTAGATCTGAACCTACCAGACCATGACAAACCTTTGTTCGCACAAATCTTGTTAGCTGTAGCTTTATTCCACTATACTGTAGATTGATTTCAGAATGGACTGCAAGGCTTTAAATATAAAGAAAACAAGATTTGTGCGACTACATCCTAGTTTCATATTTTCATATTCTTAGATTAATCATCATATCCACTGTTAATTTTGCATTAAAATTCCTACTGACAAAAACTCAGATCTGAACCCAAAATTCCCACACCTTATGGGTTTCAGCCCTACCATCAACCCTTATATACATTCCATTCTCCTATACAGTACTACATGTATCTAGAAGGGAAGAAAAGATACAGAACAACATTTTTTTCTCTAGTAGCTTTTACTTCTCATGAGACATCAACAGCCTCCCTCATCCTTCAGGATTTCTTGAATCAAGAAATGTTGCACTAATTGCCTAATTAACCTCTGCTAACACCAACTTTTATTATGCAAGCATATATTACCTTAACTTCAAGCACATCTACCTACAATGTAGATAAATTCCCCTTATAAGAAATTATCTTTATGCCACACATTTACTGTTTGTAAGATTCTACCAAATTATGTTTGGATGTCTTCCCCTTTTGTATGCTTTTGACACATATACCCAAAACCACTAGCCTATGGTTGAAGGTAACATGCAAAATCATTGGATGTCCCAGTTAATAATTATTCTACAATCCTCATGCCACTGCCAATATTTGACAGGGTTGACAAACATAAGAACCCTCTGGCTTGCAGGAAAAGTTAAGAAAAAAATATATCAATAAGAAAATTACGATGGATGAAAATAATTCCAAGAATAAAGTTTTGCATCAGACATGACATAAAAATAATACTGAATATTTTAACATGCAAAATAATGCAGAGTAACTTCTATAGAGAAAATAGCAATTGTCAAGCAGAGCGCAAGCAGGCAGTGGGATGAATCTGTATCCATTACCAAACAATACAAATCCAAATTAGACCGTTCAGGTTTCAACAATACAGCAGCAGTAGCAGGAGCAACAGCAAAGCCTTAATCCCAATTTAATTAGGTTCAGCTATATAAACCCTTTTCTCCACTCCACTCAGTATATAAGATAACCATGAAACCAACAATACCATACAGGTGGCATTACTGATATCTTATTAGTAGTATTTTTGCTTTTACCTTAATGTAAAATTATACGATATGCCAAGAAAACACTGTATCATTCATTAATTAATAAAGTGCACACACAGATCACAAGCTAACTTATGGTAACATGACAATCCTCAAGTACACAATAAGCTCGCAGAGTTAAAGGACAAACCTGATATCAGAAACAGAAAAATAGGTGTGGTATGCAAATGCAAAGGAGAATGGCTTTCCATCATTATTAGTATTTCTTATGCGTGATGTCAGCATGAGATCTCCTCCAGGTCCCAAAGTAACCCGTAGACGAAATTCATAACTGCAATGACAGAAAGTTGGCCATACTCATTAATCAAACCCCAAATTTATACTGAAATGTATGATTTAAAAAAGCAATTAACATGAATAAGAATAAAAGAAAACAAAAATTTCAACAAAATTTCTACAACATTACAAACAGAACAAGACTTAATGTTCGATTACTGGGTAGCATACCTGTGGGGCCAGATCTTCATATCTTCTTCAGATGGTTTGAGAATTAAATCAACAAAAGCTTTATTAGAGCTGTTTGCTGGGAAAGGGGGTGGATCGGTGTCAATAATCCAGAACCTGTTCCTTGCAAACCCATGCTGCTCAAGAGGTCCATGGTTTGAAAACTGCATTTGCAGCAAAATTAGGTGATGAAAATGAATAAAATCCAGCTGAAGCATAACATAAGAACGCTTACAATCAGTAAGCATCATACTTGAGGAAAGCATATTGGGATGCCCCCACGTATTGCTTTTGGAGGCTTGAAAATTGCCTAGAACAAAGAAAAAGCAAAACATGATTAATGAAAGGCTACAGGTACAAGGAAAAGGCCATTATTAGCAAACATACAAAATAACTGGACAAAGGCCACCCACCATCCCTCAAATGTCAACCATCACAAAAAGAACAAAAGGCCAATTATGTGACAAGAACATTGACATTGAAGTCCATCTATATAAAGTAGGGATATTGCAGCAAGTATCAACATGACAAGAACACATGTTCTATACAGAACAATTAAATACATAAAAGCTGCAGCTAAATTAGAAATGAATTTCATATATAAATTAAAGTTTCCAAAAATCTAGAAAAGATGCAGCCCATGATACATAAACATATATACAAATATAAAGATGCTGCCCATAAGCAATGCATATTATGCATAATCAAGGTTTTATGTTTTGGCCGAGAATGATCAGTTTCAGCGAAAACCTAACCAAAACTGACCACTAGTTTTGGGTAATGATTGGTTTCGAAGGTTTCCACCAGTTTCAATTGAAACTGGTAAGTTTTAGTGGTTTCGGTCAGTTTCGGCCAAAATCTGACATAGACGAGTTATAAATGCTAATTTGAATATTAATTTGGTGTTTACAATCATTGTAGGGTCATTTCTTTATTTATTTCAGTGCACAGGCTATATAATATTATTTTTCAATGGTTTCTTTCCTTTTCTTGAGTCAAAAGAGGAGATAGAGAGCAAACCTAAGTGCATAACCAACCGTAGCCTTTTGAAAGGCCCTTACCAAGACACATAATGAGAACTAATGAAAACAAATAAATCAGGATATTTAAAAGAAATAACATCTGTTTCTACACAAAACGAATTTAACATCAAATGATTTTATGTATTTTATTAAATAACAACTTAACCTCAAAAACATGAGGTTACAACATGTTGATAAGTTTCTACTAGAAAATGAATAAGAACTAAATGCGCTCAACACTAAAAAGATTCAAAATTGCCAAATAATGCCATATTCAGACAACTAAAGTTTAGGAAGTAAACAAAATATATTTTTTTACAGTAAAAAATATCTGAATGCTTCACTTACATGCAATATTAACTTCAGCATAAAATTATTGAAATTAAAGAATTTTAATAACAAAAAATACTCTAAAATGTTGATTGATAGATTTTTCTTGATTTCTTTTAGTCTTCTTCTATTTTTTTATATTTTTCTTGGTTTTTTGACACAGAACTCTAAAGCTTGGATCAAAACTTGCAAAACTGCCGAAACTGTGGAAACCAAAATCCCACAGATACCAAAACCATATCGAGTTTTCAAACCTTGTCCAAAATGGTAGAGGACTTTGTCTTTAAACCCTGATCTTTTATGACCAGGCAAAGGACTTTGTCTTTAAACCCTGATCTTTTATAAGGAGGCATCCTACATAGGAAGCTAGTTGGTCAAATGCACTTAAGATTGCCACAAGCAAACGAAAAATTTAACAAGAAGTTCAGATGATACAGAGACACGGTTAGAAGACAATTATATAACGTGAATTCATTTTATTTAGTCAAAAAAACCTTGCATCTAAAGATTAATTAAGTATAGCAAATGATTTTGGTACCTTATTGCTGACAAAAAGCAACTCCTCCCCATGGTCATTTCTCCAAGATGTCACATGACTACCATATAAATACACCTGCAGACAAACATGCACACAAAAAAAGTTACAATCATCAGAAAACATTGCATGCCAAACGATCTCAAACCAGATGGTTCGGGGTGAATCAAACCAAACCGGCTCAAAACCGTAACAGTTCAGCCTTTCAAAATGCTACAGGACGGAGAACTGACTGAACTGCCACCAAATCAACCAAATCGACCCCGAACCGATCGTACCAAACCACACTGCCCGATTTGGCTCGATTCGTGATAGTTCATGGCTTGGAGCTTCCTATTCCACCTGACCGGTACGCCACCAATTCACTATGATACGTCCTATACTGAACCATATCGATCTGATACCGAAATCGTACCAGTTCTTAATACAGCCAACCTTGCTAGAAAATCTATTGTAAATTTCTAACCATATCAATCAATAATGTATTAGGTGGAAACGGACTCGAAAGGATTTGATCAAGCCATCTTTGTCCATTAAGCCTTTCATTAGAATTCTTTTTCCCCCTAATTAGAAAGGAATGTCTCTTATATGCCAAAATTTTGTAATCTTTAAGATGATTATGGAAAAATTTTGTAAGATTTAAGATGATTATGGAAAAAGACTCTTCTAGATTTAATAAGATAGGAACTTTCTAAGATACACAATATGAACTTTCTACATTTTATATTCTTTTTTTCCTAGGAGAGCTTCCTATAACCTAATAAATGAAAAGTTCCTATATCCTATCAAGTAGAAAGAATAGCTATCAAGTAGGTAGAGAATGAAGATGTATAAATGATTTGAGTGGTTCTTTCTCTTTTATTTCATCTCCTCTTCAACTTCCTTCTTCTATTTCCTTGTATGACACTCTCTTACAAAACCAAATGTCTACTTTGATGCATGAACATGCTGGGACATATAGCCAGCCAAACCAGCTGTTAAAAATAACCAATCTATTTTTATAAACCTCAGATTTCAAGTGCATCTCCCCCACTTGCCTCTCCTACCATTTCCCTTGTTCAATTGCTGAGCTGATTTGTCAACTTTCATACATATATAGGTATGTAGACTGCAGAATACATCTCTTTCCTCTAACCTGGACTTAATCTCTTAATCCCTTAGCTATCTTCAACTCAAAAAAATAAGAATCCTCTAAATCTATTCCAAATTTCTGCTTCTTGCTGTCACAGACAATTAAAACATGAGTTTTCCATAGACCTTGCACTATATGCCCAAGAACCTAAATTTTAACAATCCAGAAGCCTCATATCATATTGCATATGAAACTCTCTGATTATACATTGCTTACTCCTTTGACTGACATTATTTTTGTTGTGTTTTCCTCACCTTCTTGCAGAAAATCATTCCTCAGTTCCTTGCAATCCTCAAATTTGCACCTACCTATTTTTTCATATATTATGTGATGTCAATAACGTAGAAATATCATATACATGAAAACAAATAGAATTCCTAGAGTATGACAGCAGAGGAAAAAAAAATCCAAAGTTTTCAAGAATATTTTCATAATTTTCTCATCTCTCATCCATTTTATAAATGCTTACTATTTGTTGTTTCAGTTATTTAGCCTATATGTTATTTTCTCCAATCTCAAACCTTTACCTTGGGCAAGAAACTCAAGGAAGCATGCTCAGAAATAACATGTGAAGCTATGCCATATGAATCAATCAAGTTTTAAACCCCCAATCTATATATATATATATATATATATATATATATATATATATATTTAAAAAAAAAGTTTGTGATCTGAAAGCATATGTAAGATGTACCAGACCAAAAATACATCCCGAAGTGTCCTTTGTCGTTTATCTTTTGAATTTGATATCTTCTATCACGCGCATTTTTATTTTTTATTTTTTCTCTTCCCTTTCGATGTAAACCAAATGCTATTACATTACCACTCCTCAAAAGGACTGAGGTAATCAAGATCTGAACCTTCAACCTTACCAAAAGATTCACTTTCTTCCTGAAGTTCTTTTCTTTGGACAAACAAATGAGAAACTAGTCGAGAATGTTTCGATAGAAGTTTGGATCCGGAGGGCTGTTTCACAGAGAGATCAAGAAATCAAGATCAAACAATATGCATTAACACCGACCCCCTGCGGCTTATCTCTCTCAACTACTCGACATGCATGCACGAACAAAAAATGGCCCAACCAACTGATCCAATGTGCATCAAATCCACAAGACTGGCCAGAGCCAAAAGAGTTTCACATCCAATTTTACAAATCAGACACCGATCGAACTTGCATGCCATCCTCTTTTTCAAGCTACTAGCGAATTGAAAAATAAATCAAGAATTGCTAAAGCCGAATCATCAGTGCATCAAAGGCAGGCAAACCATCAACTACGATTCCTGGAACAAAAATCACATCAAAAATCCCTCCACTCAAGAAACTCACAAAAAATCCACTAAACCGCATCAGATCCAGAACTAGCGAATCAGAAACTAATCAAAATCCCGATGCCCGGAAACGATCTCTCGTTCCGTCAAGAATTTGCAAACGAAGCGGAGAGAAAGAAGGAAAGAATAGCCGATCGAGAGATGGATAAGACGAGGCGAAGCGAACCTCGGCCGAACTCCCCCTGACCTCCCTCAGCACGACCTTGTCGAGGCCATTGACGCCCTTGCAGAGCTCCACCGGCGGCTTCTCGCCCGACATCGCTCAAATCCCATAACCTGAAACCCTAACCCACTCCCTCCTTCTACCCTCTCTCCCTCTCCCCCTCTCTCTCTCTCTCTCTCTCTCTCTCTCTATCCCCCCGCCCGGAGCCAAGAAAGAACCAATGAGAAAGAAATGGCGGAGATGGAGAAGAACGAAGCCAGCAACTAAGAAAGAAATAGATGCTCTCAGATTATATTTTATAGGAACAGGATAAAGGAAGCGAGGCCGGGGTACACCGTACGCACGACTCGGTGATGCTTTGCTCGAAGAAGAAAGCACCGGCGTCAAAATCTACGTACAAAATATTCTATGCGAAAACTAATATCCGCCGTCCGTTCTACTCATCAAAGAAAACGAAAGGGTGTTCTTCTCTTGCCGCATATAAACCTCTATGCATACATCCTAAAGATCGGTTTGCCGTTCGCGAGTCGTTTTTACCGTGGGACCGGTATGGGAACCGAAAATAGACCTGAAAGGGAACCTAGAAAAAGACTCGTGCGAGGATAAAACGTGGGACCCGCTTTTGTGTGATGTGGTACACTCCGTGTGGTTCATGTTGGGTCTCTCACAGAGTTTGCGATAGAAAATAGCGCAACTTTTCGTTAGTTTGAAGGGATATTATTTTATTTTATTTTATGGAGGGAATTTATTCTCTGTGGGGTCCACAAGGATGGGAGAATCTCCACCCTCCATTTGGTATCACGATGGAGGCGCAAATCATACCGGACGCATGGGATTTTTAACGGTCGGATAAGATTCGAGGGCGATGGAGACGGTAGGCATTAAAAAAAAAAAAAAAAAAAAAAAAAAAAAAAAAAAAAAAAAGAGGTTATATGGGGTGGCGGTGCTGATAAAAAAATCTAACTAGTTTATAATATGTAAAAGAATAATAAATAAATATTTTCATTATCTACTCTTTTTGTGTTATATAATATGTAGATGGTGACTATTATGAAGCTAAATAATATTGAATAAAAAATGTTCATTTCACTTAATAAAATAATATCTTTTGATGGTACAATCAAAGATTGTATAAAATTTAAATTTCTAAAAAATATTGAACAGAAAATAGCACATGTGTCAAATAAAAAACCATTATTTTTATTATATAATGATCCTTAGGATAATGGTTAGATAGTAATTGTTGTGATTTAATATTAATTTATATAAAAATATAAAATATCCTTTCAGCACCTACCATGGCAGTCATGGTGGTGTTATGATCTGCCATTTTAAGTCATGACACACTTCTGCCATATAAATATATAACTTTTGACTTTAAGAAGTGAAAGCAATATAATTATGCAAAATAAAATCACATCATCAGCCCAACATATGGTTGAAACATATATATATATATATATATATATATCATACTTATAATTTTTAATTTTTAAATACTCATATAATAATAAATAATATTTAAAATAATTATATCTTATCATTAAAAAATTATTATTTTTATATAATTAATAAAAAAATTAATATAAATTTTAAAAAACTATGTACATATAAAAGTTTAAGGGTTAAAATCATATCACATTCAAGCTTGATTGAAGGTCAATGATTCATGCTTTCTTAGGGATCGAGCTTCAAGCTAGGATTGGGTCTAGCCAAATAATATCCTAAGTTTGGTTTGAATTTTTTTTTGACTTAAACTTTTAGCTCAAATCCGTTTTGAGTTAGCACATACTTAGTCCAAGCCTAATCTGAAGTCAGGTCAACTTAGTGCAATCAAACTAGCCCAATAAGCCACAAGCTAGCTTGAACCCACTCTAACCCTAATCTCAACTTAAATTTGGTTGAGATTGAATTAAATGGAGTTCTTACATCAATAATTCGAATCATTAGATGTGATCTATTACTTTTAAAATATTTAAAAATAAATAAAAAATATATAATTTAGAGATTCCTCGTCCATTTATCAAGTTGTTAAAAAAATATATTCAATTTGATGTTATTTAAGCTATCTAATTTTTTTACCATTTGATACATAGGATAGAGTTACTATGATCTTTAATATTTATGCATTTTAGAGGCACTACATCATATCTAATAGCTTGAATCATCGATATAATATTCCCAATATCTAATATAAATTTTATCAAATAGGAGTAGAGTTCCATTCAAGAATCACCAAGTTAAGCTCTCTCTCCCTCCCTCTCTCTCTCTCTATATATATATATATGTGTGTGTGTATATTTATATGCATACATGTATATACATACAAGTTGTACATACCATGCACATGCTTGCACAAGGACAATAAAAATTAGTAGTGGCATATAATTATGTTATATATTTTTCCCACTTGTACAATAAAAATTAGTAGTGGCATATAAAATATAATGGTTGTACACGGTTTATAAGTACTTACACAAGGACAACTAGTATCCATGACTAGTTTTCTAAAGTTGTACCATTATATTTTGTAACTATGCTAGGATCCCTTGTCATTTTGTCTGCATTTTGATGCTTGTACAATATAACTGTAAATATATTTTCAATAAGTTTACTCTAGCATTTATCAATGGTACATAGTCATTAGTGGTTGTATGATGTCTATATATACTTGCTTATACAAGAAAAATTAATATCCATTGTAAGTTTTCACAATCTTTACTATGACATTTGGAGGCATACTGAGATCCCTTTTCACTGTATGTGTATTTTAAATATTTATTAATAACAATTAGTGCATGACTTTTAATTAGTGCATGACTTAAGTTTTTTTTAAAAAAAGAATTAGATTTGAGGCATGGGCCAACAGCCAAAGATGAAAAACTATTTCTTCATGAGAGAGAGATGGATGATTAAGTAGACAATCATAAGCCCATGTGTTTGCATTCTTTTAGTATTTTTATTGTTCTTATTTTATGCAATCAGAGGCCTATGAAAAGCTAGACAATCAGAAGCCTATATCTTAACATGCTTTCAATATTTTTATTGTTCTTATTTTATACAAAAGAAACAATTAGTATTATAATATTAAATCAAAAAGGATGCTTCAGAAAATTTTGAAGAAACATTGCTTGATATTATAGAATCATTGATTTTTGATCTGAACCATTTATTCACAATGCCAGATTCATTTTAAATTTGAATCATATTTATGAGCCGTGTCTAAACTTACCACCCTGATCTGGATTGAGGTTTTTATCATCAATTCCTACTTCAATGCTCTTGTTGCCAGCAGTGGATGGAAGGGGAGATATTTATTGCGAGCCTCCCTCGGATCCTACCAGCCATTCCCATGCATGACAGCTTCCTCGGATCGCACCATTCCCTTGGATGACAACCTTTGCGTGGAAGACCGGGATTTCTTTTCTAATAGAAGTACTTTAAAAAAAAAAAGAGACAGCAATGAAGTTTGTTTGGAGTTCGGATGCTCTATGTACACTGGCTCTTGATGGAGCCAATGATGAAGTAGATCGCATAAGAATGGCACAGGTAAGGAGGCATGTGGTTTTCTGGAATGCCTCGTTAACGTATTTAGCTAGCGACTGGTCTGGAATGAAGGATAAATAACTCTTAAAGGGAGTTTGGCATGGAGTGATCTAATCACTCATGATTCATGAATTGATGGTAGGATCATTTCATTAGGATAATTTTATACGGTGATGATCCAAAATTATCTTTTATAATGATTTTGGACTAAAATTTATATATCAAAATGCTTCTTATTTATAATAATTATATTATAATAATAATAATTTATATATACTTAACATATAAAATTAATATATTAATAATATATCAGTAATCTTTTATTTATAATATACTATATAAGATATAATATATGATATTATTATTATATTATATTGTATGATTAGTTGCATAGCATATCAAGCATGATGATTTTTAATTACTAAAGATTAGAACATTAGTTATCCAAAATCATTGAATGATTCTAAAATGATCATCATATCCACCCTTATAAGTTGGAAAAAATTAATGGTATGAGAACATTAAAGTATGAACTTTTCAATTGCAACTCCAAAGTAGCATTGTACTCAGTGCAAGTCTTCTTGGTTGCAGTTTATGGGTTCAAAATGGCATTTGATGCTGTTGGATTAAACGCATGAGAGATAAATGAGAACATGAATGATTCTGATCAAGGGGAGAACATGAATCGAAGGAGAGTATGAGGTGGTTGTCTTCAAGAATATGAAATTTTGATTATTTAGATTGTTCGCGGGTAACTAACTTACATTATAGCTATTTCACTCGAGCATTATGATCTTAAAATTTGTTTGCATGCATGACTAAATCAACATCAGGCCAATCGGTCTCACCTCAAAGATGTATGCATTCTATTAGCTGGCCATTCTTTAATGGAACAACCTAATCTTGTCTCCATTTGAAGCTTTCCATCATCTAATTAGATTACATTTTTACCCAAGGAGAGATTTGTAAGAAAGGAAAGAGAAGAAAACAAAGAAAAAGCCAAGAAAAAATAATAAAAATGTCATCACGACCGTACAACTATATAAATAAGTAAAGCCTAAAATATTAAAGGCTGATATGTTTTATCAACGCTCCTAAAACTTTTGGTCCTTGATATAATGCTTTAGCGATGAACATTGCATAGAAATCTAAAGTTTGACATGTCTCACATGCATCATTTTTTCTATGACATAGATTTATAGAATGCAACAGCCCTTTCTTTTTCAATTTTCAATTCCAAAAGGGACAAAACTTAGGTATTATTGCTCGAGCATTTGTCATCAACTATCCACTAAATAAACTACATGAGTATAACCATCATACTTAACAAGGAACATGTATTCATTAAAAAAAGATGACAAAACATATACCAATTACGAAGTGCCATACAACAGAAAATTTGTGTTAGTTATTAAGGATGATGGTTAAACATGTATGTCATACACATGTTCAATAGAAAATTTATGTCAATTATTAAGGATGATGGTTAAGCATGTATCACTTGATCAATAAAAATTATAAGAGCGAACGTTTAAAGAACTGTACTAAGTTATACACTTCTGAGAAAGCTATCGGAGAGGCAATGGGAGGATTGGCAGGCTGCTGCCTGTTGATAAATAAGAACTCAGGTAAAAATGGTGCCTAGCACGCGTGTGTGTGTGCGTGTGTGTGTGCGTGCGTGCGTGCGTGCGAGAGAGAGAGAGCGATTAAAACAAATATCAAGGAGGCAAGGATGGGGTGTGTGTGTGTGAGAGAGAGAAAGAGAAATTAAAATAAACATCAAGAAATGACCCAAAAAAAAATAAAAAGAAGCAACTTCAACAGCAGCCTTGCTTTTGGACCAAACACTCAAAAAAAAAAAAAAAAAAAAAAAAAAAAAAAAAAAAAAGAAAAAGAAAAATCCTTCTACATCTCCAAACAACAAATGAATCATCTTGAAGACATTAAAGCATCTGCAATTAAACCAGTGGAAATTTCTTATCGTTTGTATCCACATAATCACCAAATGATCACCTGATTAAAGCCTACAGAAGACTCAAAACAACAACCATCTTGAGTCCTTGACAACCAGAACAAAGGCACAGAAGTTGACAATAACGCTAAAAGATATCACTTCAATGTATAAACCATACTAATAAAGCACTTGTAGCACAGATGATAAAATGACATTGATTATGTAAATTGAATATAATTGGAAAAGCTTGTGACTGAGGAGTTTTTCAGTACATTTATAAATTTTATTAACCCTTCTTTCAGACCAAAGAATGCATGGATAGAAGGAAAAATCATCCCATGGCTGTGCAGTCCCTTTATTAGAGATGGATGCAAAGCCTTGCATCCTCGTGAATAGGTCAAAGCAATGGTACTTATTTTCAACAAAAACACAAGAAATTCTTTTTCAAAAGCATGGCGATTAATTGTCACCAATTTAAACAACCTCTCAGCCAAGAGAACTAAAACAGTCTCCTCTAAAAATACTTAAGACAGCTTGAACCCAAGGATGCAGTAAACTACAAGGTAGCCACAGCAGGCCAACCAGTGAATTCTGCGATGCAAAATATAACACAGTGAAAGAATATTAACCATGAACAGACCAGAAGTCAAAGAAAATATTATTTATAAATACAAATTTAGTGCCCACAGGCCTGCAAGAAAGAAACTGACCCCCTCTTAGCAGAATGGCCCAGCCATTTATTTAACCAAGAAAAACTTCACAAATGAAGTATGCTGCCATAACATGAAAAGATAGAAAGTTCCTCATCCTGAACAAAATATTCCTTAAGCTACAAATATGAACTTCGTAAAAAAATCTTTGTCACAAATTTGTATTTAATCTGGAAAACTGAATGATGCATACACCAGAATCCACTAGTAGGCATGCCAAGTGAAATGGTTACATTATCCTGCCAATCCAAGGACTTTAGAAAGAGCCTCTTTTCCCAAGTCCTAGACAACATATACATCATTATTTTCTTTGTATCATAACTACAGGTCTTAGCAGTGTCAGTTACCCAGAAAATTCTCATGAGCATTGTAACAAAAGAATCTTGAGTAGGATGCAGGTCAATGAACAGATGTACACCCAAGAATACTGCAAAAAGATCATCAAGTCATAAGTGAAAAGCTATCATCCCACAGAAATTGATGATATCTTGTGCATAATCATCGATTCAGCTGCATTGATTGCTTCCCATGAACCTGTTATCATGACTTTTCTGTTGACACCAATGAAAAGAGGGAAAAATCAGAACAAGCTGATCAATGTTCACCAGTTTGAAGATTCACGTGCAAGAGCATTACCTATCAAATGTACCAGGAATGAAATCACCTCTGTCTGATACCTTAATCCTTGCTCCACTAGCCTGCAACATTGGCACATTATGGCATATTATCATAAGAATCAATCAACATACAACCTCTAATTTAGTAAACTCTGGTAATAATAATCATGATGGGAAGAAACAAAATTAAGATAAAATTTAGATTCATATAATGTCATCGAATGTAATTTAAGTTACAATGACTTGGAACATGGCAAAAACAAAAAGTTCTGCCTGATGGATTGGGTTTGGATCCCAAATCTAATGGCCAAGTAAAATTAATTAAAATAAAGCCAAGTAAATATAGCATAAAATTATAAGTTGATACTATAAAAATCAGAAACAATCTCAACCTTACTAAACTGTTGAATAGATGTTAGGGCCTAGTCCATAACCTAGACCAAGTACAAATTAGTGTTGCCCTGGTCATACCAAAGCTCAACCACTTGACAATATGATTTTGGGGGGACAGGGGAGGTGGGAGACTGAATGTGACAAAAAGGGAATAAGCAGTAGTTCTCAATTAACATTGGGTGACAGAGGTCAGACGCATGATTTACATAATTTACAGAAAAGCATCTATATGTTCATACAAGACATGACATTACCTACACAAAAATGAACAATCCAATGCCTAATAGCAAGAGGTCTAATTAAATCATAAATAAAATATGAAAGAATTTAAAAATAATAATTATTGATTATTATTTATTCATAAAACATTGAACAATGGAGTCTACTGTTAATCTTAGCAAGAACAATATACATGGATCTAACTATCAAAATTGATATTTTTCTCTTTTATATGAGATTTTTTCAAATAAGATGCCAAGATCTACTTCTTCAAGTTGACTCATTGTTTTGGAGAACCTTTATGAATTTTCTTTTCCTGATCAAGTTTAAATTGAAATATTTCATTAAAAGAAAGCAAATTAAAGGACCTAATCCTGTAATGCACACCTGGCTAATCTCCATTATACTCCTTCCTCCACGACCCATAACAGCACCAATATGCCCATCAGCAACACCAATCACCAGAGAGTTGCGCCAGCCTTCAAAAGACCCAGCAGATAACCTCGTAGAGACCACAGGTGATGTCATAACCTACAGAGGCATTTAATTCATGATCATAGATGCAATAGCACCCAACCCAAGTGGCAAGTCCCCAAAGTTTTTGTCACAGATCCAAAGCAATACATCTCAGAGAATGGAGCAATTCAAAAAGAGAATAAGACTGCTTGGTAGATCTGGGAAAAGGACATGGTAACTTTAGACATGACTTGCAGGCTGTACAACTTTTCAGGAAGATAAGTTTAAGATGGTCCGTCTAGATGCATATCACAAAAGAGATCAATCATAAAAAGATGAAAAAACATGTTGACACATTCCTATGGCTCAAGGTTGAACTTGATGTATTTAAATCAAATTATTTTCTCTAGATATCATTTTTCTTCTGTCAATAAATTCAGTTATTACTTCGTTTACAATAGTTTTTTGGTACAGTTTACAAACACATGCAGTAAAGTGAAATCTAAAGAAAGAGAAAAGGGTAATAGTTGCATAGGAAGAAGGAAATTCACTAGCCAGTTCTTCAGAATTATGCCATCAATACTTTAACAAGCCTTATACCATCTATATTGGTCCACTTTAAGAAAAGGTATAATCTGGTCAATGAAATCTCAACTTCAAATCAACCACCTGAAACTGTGTTGAAATTTTAACCAGGGGCATCTTCAGATAGGAGAGGAGCTTGACTGACACAGCGGACCTAGGACTGCCAGCTAAACAAGAAGTAACCCTGGAGGGTTCCTACACTTATGAACCCCGATGATGAGAGAAAAGGGCAAAATTTGATATGAGCAATCATTTGGAATATAGAAAGGTTTTAACCAAAATTAAATGCAATAACACAGAATCTCTATGAATTTGAGTTAGAGCAAGAAACAGACAAAGTTAAGGTAGCAATGCTATTGATGAAGCATGTGTAGAAATTTATATTACAAATCGACATTTTAAGTACAGTGTACCGTAACTGGTAGCATGGGGTGTGCCATACTAACTCAGTAGGGGGTGAGTATTAGTATGGAGCAAACAGCACATCAATCATGTGATTGAGAGTAGAAGTACATAGAACATATCAGATGTTATCAAATAACATATGGTAGAAACAACTTAAATTATTAGTTAGAACCCGCATAGCAAGATTAATCAGTTAAAACCACTATTTCCCGAACCACCTGGTTTGAGACACATCGAACCGAGCGGGCTCTAAACTAGGATGGTTCGCCATTTTAAAATGGTACAAGGCTTGAACCATCCCGTACTATCCTGAACAGTACCGCACCAGGAATATGGGACCAAATTGGCTCCAAACTAGGACGGTTTACTGTTTTAAAACAATACAGGGCCTGAACTACCTGGTTCAGCATGGTATAAGCTGGTTCAGCTCATTACAGGAGAGGGGCATCCGCCTCGGGAGGGAAGCCTCTTGCGATTAAAAAGAGAGAGAGAGAGAGAGAGAGATGAGCTCTCAGCCCATTTTATTTTTTATTTTTTTTCAACTTGGATTCTCACCTATTTTTCAGAGGATTTCAGCCCAAAATCAAGTATAACTTCTCTTATTCTCCTTTTATTTTTTTCTACCTCAAACAAGCCAAAAATAGAAAAACACTGGGAAATCATGTCAAGATTTAGAATTTTGGCATGATTTTGTGATATATTGTACATCTAAGGATGATTTACTCATATCAGCCAAAATCTTAATTTTTCACTAAACTTTTTAAGAATTAAAAATATATTTTCAGGTTAAAAATTAATTAAAAAATTAAAAAATGACTGTAAAATCAAAAACATGATTGGGGATATGTTGCCTACTTTTTATCTCAATTTCGTTTCAATTTTTTGAAATTTAGGTATGTTTTTTAATTTCACAACCTAGGCTTGTATTTCAATAAATTTAAAAATTAATGGTGATCGGTACATATCCGAGGATTGGTAAAAATATATGTAGCACCTTTGGTTAGGTGCTACACGAATCTAAATTAAAATCATTCTTTCAAGATTTTCATAATTAAAACTAATTTTCTAATTAAAAATTAATTAAAAAATATTAAATAAGTTAAAAAATTACTAAATTTTCTAATGATTAGCTCTGCTTATGTATTAAGTTAAAAAATATTTAAAATTTTTTGTAAGTTGTCAATATACATAGGTGGTCTCAAGCCTATATTAATTGAGTTATATAATTAATATTAATTGAGTTATATAATTAACATTAATTGAGTTATATCATTTTTTTAATAAAGCAGATGATATTTTTTGATGGGTAAGTTAAAAAAGATTTTTGCTATAAAGAAAGATTTAAAATCTTTATATCTTATAGAAAATATGACACAAAGCTTAATAGAATGGAGAAAAAGGATTCATATAGTCGATCCCAACTAGTTTGGGATTAATTGAGTTAGACAATTAATATTAATTGAGTTATATCAATTTTTTAATAAAGCAAATGATATTTTTCTGATGGATAAGTTAAAAAAGATTTTTGTTATAAAGAAAGATTTAAAATCTTTATATCTTATAGAAAATATGACACAAAGCTTAGCAGAATGAAGAAAAAGGATTCATGTAGTCGACCCCAACTAGTTTGGGATTAAGACTTTGTTGTTGTTGCTACTACAAATTGAGCTAAAAAATTATAAAAAATTACTACTATGAATAGATATTTTAAAAGTATTTTCTGAACCATTGATCATATTTTTTGCATAATAACAAAAATTCACTTTTTTAAAAAAAATAATTAAATTATTTAAGTGAGAAAAAAAAATGTATGTAGCACCTACAAGATGGGTCATGAATTTAAAGTAAAATTAAAATTTCAAGATATTCTGAAATTTTATATTTTCAATTAAAAATTATTTTAAAATATTAAATTAATTTAAAAAATTATGAAAAAAATAGTATTATGTATAGATAATTTAGAAGCATCTTGCGATGCATTGATCATATTTTTTGGTCCGTGATGAAAATTTACTGTTTTGAAAATTTGTAAATATGGATCCAACAAAAGAGGACATAGGATGGGTCCATGATAGACCAATTTCGACTAGCATCACTAGAAGTGCAACTGGTGCAACGCAAAGGCAAAGGAGGAAAAGGTGGCCAAGTTGAAGCAGCATCTAATTTGTGGTTACTTTAATGTCAACATGTACGAAAAATGCCTGCAAGAAATCCACTAGCTAATGAAAAAGGACTTCGCAAACTTCAAGGCAAAGACACCAAAAGCTGCAAAAAAGAAGACGGAGTTAGAGCAATGGACAAGAGAGCCATCATCTTATCACTCGAGCAATCCGAAACTATTAGGAGTCAAATCTAGATGATATGGATGACATGGAGGTGGAGATAATCAGAGAGGCCATGTGGGAATATTAACAGGTGTGGCAGAGAAAGAAGATTGCTAGGGGCAAGGCTCGACTCACTAGAGGACCCTTATAGTACAACAAGGGTGGTAGTTGTCTGCAAGAGTTCATTGGTAAGGGAAGTACCTAATAGGCATCAAAATCGAATAACTGCTATGTTTGGATCGTTTTGCACTAAGAAGAGGAAAGAAGTCCAGACAAATATCCTCAGATGTAGGCATCATGATCTTGTCTACATGTCTTTCTGAGCAAAGATTCACAGTAACAAAGAATTGACATAATGCTTATGAAGGATAGGAAATTTGACATGTAGAAGGCAATTAGAAAGTGGTAGTTCTTCAACCACACTATAGCAAACGTTGTAGGAAACACCTTTACCGATTTATGGTCAATGACATCCAGAGAGTCGGTCAGGATGTTGATCCTCCTTTCTATATAGCCTCACCTTAATGTGTGATGGATGGATAGAACCCAGCAAGCAAAACATCATCAATTTCCTTACCTATCGTGACAGGAAGACATTCTTCCATAGGTCTATAGATGCTTCAAACATGGTGCATAATACACATTATACCCTCAAACTAATGAAGTATATGGTTGTTGAGGTTGGGTAGCAGCACATCGTACAGGTCATCACAAATAATAGTACATAGTACAAGGCTACTGGAGAGCTGCTGATGCAGGAGAGGCTACACATCTTTGGATCCTATGTGCGGTGCACTGTATTGACCTAATTTTGATGGATATTCAGAGGATCCGCAGAGTCATATAAGTTGTCAAGATAGCTCATATCATTACCAAGTTTATCTACAACCACACATAGGTCTTGGCACTGATGATGAGGCACACTAAGGGTGAGATTTTAAGGCCCGCAATGACATGATTTGCATGCATTACATAGTCCTTGACAGATCCTAGATAAGAAAGCCAACCTTTGCAAGGTGTTTGTAAGCAAGAAGTGACAAGACGGTAGATATGCCCGAATCAACACAGAGGGTGCTAAAGTGGAGAGCATAGTCATAAGCCAGCAGTTCTGAGTGTAAGCTAAGAGCGTAGTGAAGGCTATCATCCCATTGTATCAAGTGTTGAAGGGCATGGATAGTGAGAGATACTCTCAGATGAGCTTCTTTTATCACATGATGATGAATGTCAAAGAGAAGATTTGAGAAGATCCAAAGTACGCTCATTAGTATGTTGACATCATTGAGCAGCGATGAGACTACTAGATGGATAGAAAATTACATTTAGCAAGTAAAAATTGATTCATTCATTTAGAACTATTGCATACAGTTCCTCCATCATCTACTTGTTAAGTAATTTGAATTAATCAATTGAATAATGTGGCCGGTAGCCCACCTAAAGCTAAGGTTCCAATACACCATCTCGGAAATTGAGATGAATGAGACATAAAGGAGCTAAATATGGTGATCCAGTGGAGTGGACTCATGATGCTCATATGAGCTGGGTTGGCCTTCTAGGCCCAGACTACAAGTAGATCTCGATGTATGTGAGCAGCATAGACACTCCATTAGATATTAAACATCGATACATATTACTTATTACATATTTGTTATATATTTGAAATTCTTATTCATATGTAATTTAAAAATATATTCTTATAGTTGTGTGTTACTTACATTTGCATTAATGATATATTGATATGCATTAATTTCATTTGACACCATAAAATACTTCAAAATACTAAAGAAAAGCATTATAAATTAAAAAAAAAAATTGTTAAAATTGAGTACATTACATTAGAGAAGAAAAAATTGTAAAACTATCAAAAAATAGAAAATTTAAAAATTTAAAAATAAAAACTTGGCGTATCGATCACTTGATAAGTATGCTAGGGCATATCATGATTTGGCATAGTACGAGAGCTTAATGTATCAAACCGGACCAATATCGAAACAGTACTGATTTTTGATATGACAAATCTTACTTAAAATCCCATCAAATAGAGTTGTCTTGGTTTTTCTATGGAATTGGATGCCTCACTGTCCCGTTCCATCCTAACGGTTGTCCCAGTCAAGTGTCCAGGTAGATACCCTCTATCTCACTCCCCTTTTTCTTTTCTTTATTTTTTCTTTGATTGTTTCTTTTTCTTCTTTTTTTTCTTTCTTCCATCTTTCCTTCCCTTCTTTTTTTTCTTTTCTTCTTTCTTGCTTTATTCCTTCCTTTTTCTTCTTCTTTCTTTCCATCTTTCATGGAATCAACAAATACAATAGACGAACTTTAAAGATTATGGAGGTAGAGATGAAATGCCATCCGTTGCCACACTTTGAACTTAATGAGTTGATAATGAGTTGCGTCATTGAGGACCTATTTGGATTAGCTGCTCGAAGCTGTTGAAGCACCTTTAAGTAGCTGTTGGCTAGCAACCATGTGAGATAGCTGTTGGCCAACAATTGGGCTAACAGCTAATCCAAACAGGTCCTGAGTTTGTAAAGTTCCAAAACTACCTATTCATTCTCCATCCAAATCCTAAGATTAAAGCTTATTGGCTGTGGGGAAAAGACTGTAAAGAAAAATCATTGTAACTGATTCATTCATGATGTTGTTAGAATCTCATGTTGGTGTCCTAAGAACACTGAGAAAACATCACCCCTTCATATTGGCATCTAGGAAGGCAATTACGGCATGCAAAGAATAATCATGATGGAGGGTTTAAGATACCCATTAGTTCTCCTTTCATTTTCATTTTTTCCTTCTTGCTCCCCTTGTGTTCCTGTTTCCTCATCCTCTCTGGCGATAAAATTCAGTACGGCTCCCTTGCCTTCTCCCTTCAGTGTCTAATGCTCCATCAGGGAAACCCATAAAGTCTTTACCAGGGTCTGCTCCCATTTATAAATAAGAAATCAGGTAAATAATGGCAACAGGCAACAGGCGCCTGACTGCTGTCGATTCTGATCCTTTTGTCTGGTATGAGTCAATAAATAATGTTTCCAGTTCTCTAAACGTCTTTCGGTGATGTGGCCAACAGCAGGATACAACTTAAAATAGGCATAATATTCTATTAACTTCCCTGGTGTAAAGGTAGAAAATGCATGGTATACAAGATTTTATTTTCAATTCTTTTTCACAGGTCCAACTAATTTAGAACAAGATACACTTCAGCACAATGTGCAATTCAATTTATTACATGTTAAGTAAGCATAAGGAAGAGACAACTGTTGCTATGTGGACAGCTATTGTTTGCTCACTTCCTATTCGCTGCCCCCCACACCTTGGTTTCACAATACTTCAATGCACTAAATTCTTGTATACCATGCAATTTACAGTTAGAAAGGATTTCATCAGGCTCTACGTTGAGTTAATATAATGAAGATCTCTGTGAGAAAGGTTACCCATGCAATTCAAAGACTAATAAATGGGAGCCTCTAAATTGTTTGCAAAGAATTTGAGCTGCTAAAATTTAGAAACATACTTGTGCAAACAAGGTTGCATTGTTGCAGGAAAACATAAAGCTAGTGTAAATGTTAGATAAATCTCTTACTCCAGGAGTTAAAATAACAAATGTAGATTAGAAACATTAATTCCACATATTTGCATAAGCGAATAAATGCAAGAAACCTGGAACAACTCTGATATAGTTCAGCAGACATTTCTGAAATTCACTCTATATGTGCTGAAAACATATCTAACCTTACTGTTTGGGTATTTTCCACCAGAGCCATTCAGTCCACTCATTGGGTTGCATGCGACAGAAGGAATCACACATCCATTCAGAATACCATGAAAGCCAGCAAAGTTGATGCCTAAAGAGTGGAATATAGAACAAGAAAAATATCATATTACACAATTTTGTACTTCACAAGAAAGACAATATAACAACATTATGCAGAAGAGGTATAAGACACACACACACACACACACACACACACACACACACACACACACACACACACACACACACACACACACACACACACACATACATATACATACATATATACAAACATCCTCCCTTGGGAGCAAAATTACCTTCTTAAACCAAATCACGTTAGTCAAGAATCAGTGCATATATAGTATAAGTTAATTGCAAATGGAATGGAATGTGGCCATAAGAACTTTTTTATTCAGAGAACTAATCACCACACAAGAAAATTTCTATAACCATGTAGTAACAACTAATTCCAAAGGAAATTGAAGTTAGCATCACTCTCCAACAATCTAGTTTCATTGTCGAAACAGAAATGCCACAATCAACCTTATCTGAAATTGCAAGCACTTGCATTCATTAGAATTAATTATGCTCCAGATGCATTTGACACTAAAATCTACAAGCTTATCACCATCAGGTCTCAACTCATAATTGTTTGAGTTAATCAAAATTAGGTCTCAACTGACATTACTAATGCAGAACACAACTATATCAGTGACTTCATTTATTCAACTTTAGCCCGCACCCTTTTCCCCATAAAGCTACATAAACTCTCACAATCACCAGGAGGGCACATGTAGTATTTTTCACTATAAAGGGATATATTAATTGCAGGCCCAAAAGGTTGTCTTTTGTTCCTTGTAACCTTGAAATGATGTTTAACCCGAGAAACCTACAATGCCAATGCAAAGAGATGTTGTAATAAATATAAAGATGAACTAATCAAAAGGAGAATGTTTCAAGGGTTTGCTCTTGTTGAATTCTAATTAGACAACTATGGTTTTTTAATTCATACATTGCCCAGAAGCAAGAGCACCATTTATGAGCCAGACAATTTTCAGTCAAGATGCTGCATGTTCTGCATTAATAAGAAATTACATATGCCATTAAAATTAATAATAAAGTTAGGGTTATATCTACTGACGTAAGTACATATACACACCTAATATGTCAACCATGTAGCCAGCATACCTCCAAGACACAAAAAAATATTAACTTAATACATATGAATGTTCCATGGGGGCTTATAAATTACTTTTTCTAAACAATCAAGAGTTGGAACAGCTTTAATATACAAATACTTTTTCAATGATTATAGAGAATCATTAAGTCCTAATAATCAAAATAAAGCAGAGAAAAGAACTAAGATTCACAAGTGATCATCAATGCTATGCTGCCCCAAATTAGTTAGACCCTGCTTCCAAGCTTCTCCATTCATGTAGAAGTATTCTCGCAGAATGTCATTCAAATAATGAAATATATAGAAAAAGATCTCAACTACTTGACCACTACAGACTCTCTTTCAGCAGCGCAAACTGTGAGCAGCATCAACATGACATTGTCTTGAATAAATCACCTCAAAAATGTGTCAAGCGGAAAACTATATCAAAACATAACAGACCACTGAAAAGGTTCATTTCTTGGCAACAGGTGTGTAACTGGACTGGGAAATAAATACCAGGTTATTGGCAATAACAAGAGTGTTTGACAAGTTAAAAAGATTATGGTTAGAATCACACCTGCATATGGATATGGGGTGCTTACAGACTGTAAGTAATGAGCATCGTCAGCTAACTTTGACAAAATCAAAAAGATTGCAATCATTTGTTGCTCTAGAGACCCTGTTATTGTAATTAGCCTATCATTCAATGCATCATGATTATTATCCAGAGGTGATATCTTGATGCCAGCTCCTGAGTCTTCAACAAATGACCTGCAATACATAGTATACACAAATACTCAACAACAAACAGTAAAAGTAGCAATTCTAAGATAAATATTTGCCAGCAGTTCAAAAACTGGGCATTTCTCTATTCAGAGAGCATGTTATCCAAGGAGATCAAGATCATTTGACTTTTGATGGAGTAGACTAGATAGTTGATAGCTTCAAATTGGTGTGGGCATGGACCGGGAAGCCTTGTTAAAGGTTTTTTGAAGGAATCGAACCCCAAGTCCTTCGGATTAGAGATGCACATCTTAACCATCTCAACCGACACCTCTTTATATATATATATATATATATATATATATATATATATATATATATATAGAGAGAGAGAGAGAGAGAGAGAGAGAGAGAGAGACTTGGCTACATTCGAATATAGCCAAGTCTAAATTCGGTCACCTTCTTCATCCTTGGATCCATATAATTCATGGATTCCAAAGATGAAAAAAGTGAAAAAGGTGGGATGGCTTCGAGATCCGTGTGGATCTAAAAATAGGAAAGATGACCGAATTCTAAACTTGGCTACATTCGAATATAGTTTAGTCTATCTATATATGTATGCATGCATGCATGCATGTATGTATAAAGTGCGGGCTGAGCCAGGCCAGGCTTCAATCGGCCATACTTTGCCTAAGTTCGAGCACGGCCCAGCCCGACTTGATGCCTTAAGCTACTCTTTTACTCTTGGCCCATCCCGAGCCCGACCCGACCCATGCCCACCCTAGCTTCAAACTAAACCTATTTAGGCCAATCAATATGCAAGCATAGACTCTTCAACATCAACTAAATATGTTCTGTTTCACGAAGGTTCTCCATTAATGGTCAAATCCACTAAAAGAAAAGGTGGTCCCACTAAGCCTATAGTCCTATTCAAGAAATTTCATGAAAGACTATCATGATCACTAGATCAGAGAGCATTATCAAAGAATAGTGTACTGCTATGATCATTCAAGAGATGTATGGTAGAGAAAGGACAAGTGTCTTGTAATTGTGGATTGGCCATTGTCCTGTTATGGTGGGCCTATTCAGAGAATTAGTCAAGTTTTGATTCCATTATACCTAATATGGATTTATGGATGAATTAGCAAGTAGCATTCAAAAGTAGACTCCATAGTTTACATTTTTTGTAGGTGAGGATAGTCTTAACTTGATGAAATGACAAAAGCGATGCTAGATGAGAACTATCAACCATAGCTTCGAAGCATAAAAGCACAGTGAGAATACACTAAGATGGATAAGAAAAATTAGAAAACAATTTCACTAGGAAGGATGTTTCAGGAGTGGTGAACATGATCACAAGGGATGCAAAAGATACCAATAAAGCTTGAGCGATATGTTGGGTTATGAACTAAATTCGAGAGCATGCAAAGACAATGAAAATGTCAAAGTGGATGAATAGAAAAAGGAAGAGAGAGAGTCTAAATACAGTATGGACTCTAATTACTGAAAAGGGGCAAAGAAAAGGATGAAGGGAACTAAGTATATTTTGACAAAAGGTGTCAAGACTTGAATCTTATGCTATCAAAGGAAGTAAACATTGAGAGAAATGAATGATGAAGGAAAATATATGCACGTGTGTATGTATATATGTGTATGCACATGTGCATTTATGTGTATGAATATGTGTATGTGCCGGCATGCATAAGTCTAAATTACACTCCTCTCAAGAAGATAGGGTATTTAATCTTCTCAAATTGAGAATCAATAATTGGTCATCCAAATTAAAGATCCACATGGTTGAACATGATCTACATTACTAAAAATGCCTAGAAGATAGAAGTCACGAGTTTTGGTGGCCTCTAATTTATGGATCAAGTAGGCACAAAACATGGATAGATTTCATCGCGCTAGTATGTTAAAATACATAACAAAGCTTTATATTGAAAATCCCCCTTATTGATCATAATTTATATACGTTGAAACATGTATAGACTGAAAATTGATATATTTTAATGTTTAGACCATTGCAAAACATTATCTCATATCATTTTAATAGTACATTTTTGTACCTACTTGATAAATAAGCTAGAAAATACACACACACAAAAAAGGGTGACTTTAGGTCTCTAGGCATTTTTAGTAGTATAAATCACGATAAATGGTGTAGATCTTCAATTGGTGCCTAGTTACTGACTTTCAACTTGAGAAGAGTAAATATCCTTCTTTGAAGAGGAGAGTAGTCCACCTCTTGCATGCATGCACGCATGCATATATATGCATCCTGCGATTTGAGAGTTCAAGTTTCTTGTGCTATAAATTTGAAAGAGTGATTAAGAGATTTTGTTGTGATGTAATAAATTGGATGATGAGGACTGATGAAAGAATTTCTCTTTGAATGGTACCAGCACATCTAAACTCTTTCAAAAATAGAGTCAGAAAGTTATCACAGGAGGAAATGTTAGGATATTGGATTAAGCTTAAGAAAACAACTAATGACTTATCTTGAATAAGACTAAGCTGCATCAGCAGAAGTTAACCACTTCGTGATCACTTCCTTTATTTTACTAGGTATGGATGATGTGAGCAGAGAGATAAGGCTTTTAAGAACTGAGAAATCAGTTATCTTGGCAAGTAACTGAGACTGAAATGAAGTGAGATCTCGGTTTTTCTCAACTGAAAAAGGAAAGTGGAGAAATTTTGGAAGGTCTGAGATTCCATGAGATCTTGGCCAATATTTTAGGTCCAAGATATTGAAATCTCAACCATTTTGGTAAATCTAAATTTTATAATCATTTAATGGTGTTAAATTTAAGATTATATCAAGATCTCAGCCATTTTGGTAAATCCAAATTTTCATATAACGGCGTTAAATTTAAGATTATATCAAGATCTCAGCCATTTTGGTAAATCCAAAATTCATAAGCATTTAATGGTGCTAAATTTAAGATTTATCAACTAAATATTTGTTTGATGAATTAAATATTTGATTGGAAACTATCAGCCAATACATTGATATTGTATCAACCAGTATATCGGGATTTATCAATTTTTCTCAATCGAGATAAAAGGATCCGGTATTTTCTATCTCGTATAGGGAGCACCTAATATGGATACAAACCAAGGTCGTTGTCGAGATAGAAACCTTGCTAGGAGCAGTAAGCCAAGTTGGCTTTTTCTTTTTTCCTATAACAAAAACTACTGTAAGCAAAGTTCATGAAAATAAACAAAATCCACGAAAAGTGATTAGCCATTCACTAAGCTTGAAAACTACAATACATGGCACTTTTTGGGTTTATTTATTCAAACAATCTAGTGCATGAGTTGCACAAGTGCATACATTCCCACACAATGTAAGTTGAAAAGATTTGGAATTTTATAGCGTTAAGTAATTCATTAACTTAAATGCTAGTCTAGCATTTGGTTTTTTTTCCTGTGTTTACTAATGGCATTAACTTTTGGAGGGAAAAAAACAAATTAACAAAATGCTAGCGTCATAGCTGAACATAGTATCAAATGTGACTTGGAACAACATATCGATGGCCATAAAATTGGAATTCATTGAGGCAAAGGTGGGATTAGGTTGCATGTGGCCAGAAAGATGCAGTAGAGGACTGGCAGAGATGGTGGCAGTAGATTATTCAGTCTGAGAAAGAGAGTGGTAAGCAATTTTCATGAGGAGTCCAATAAAAGAGTTGTGGGGAACCTAGTAGAGAGATTGGGGTTTGCACGATAGTTCACAAATACAACCATCTTACCAAGATCGTTGTGTAGCTCACGAGACAGGGAAGATAGGACAAGTATTGGTTAGGACCATCAGAGGGATTGACTAAGATCTAGTCAAATTATAATTAAATTGTGATGGACTAGGTTATAGTTTAGATGGTTAAGATTGACTTTATAAGATCTGATGGCTGAGATTACTTCCAGACAAAAATTTCTTGGTGCTTTTATATATGTATGTATTTTGCCTTCGTACAACTTCAAATTATGTAACATAATTAACAAGCGATCAAGAATAGAAGTTATGAGATTTGCATATCAAATGCCAAAAGAGCAGTCAATTTACCATAAAATGATATTGACAGCGGTCAAAAGCAAAGAACTAATATGAAAACAGGATACCCTCTAGAACATTAGTAAGAACTCAGCTGAAGCAGAGAATTTCTATTCAAAATATAGAAAACATCAGAACGTAAGGTACAGTCAGTAATTACTGTAATAAAGAATTTACAAAATAAATTTATACTTTATGGTAGATCCTCCTTTCCCAATTATGCCACCACAAGAGCTATGTGGAACAATGAGCCTCACTTTGGATTTACTTGCAGCATCATTGCTCTCTTCAGCCTATTTATGCCAGGCAAAGGGAGCACTTCAGGACATGTACTGGTCAACCTGATCGTGTACAAAACCTAATACAAAGATTACCTCTGTCAGAAGTTTCTCAAGTATAAGTTCCACTGCTTTTATTATTTCACTAGTGGCACCAGAAACCATGATTATCCTATCTGTTGTTCCTGGAAAGAATTCGTGACTTCGTGATAGCTGAATTCGAGCTCCAGACTGTGACTGAAATTCTGTGATTGTTGAGCCACCCTTTCCAATGATGCATCCAGCAGCAACATTTGAGACAAGGAATCTAATGTACATCGGTTTTTCTCTATCATCTGAGAAGAATAATCATGATATCAATGAAGCACAAAGAAAAACTAAATTAAGCGGGTAAATCAATACAAGAGGCATGGTAAAGGATTGAACATGCCTACCAACCAAGTCAATCCTATACTTCTTAAAAAGTGAAATGGTTAACAGGGAAAGGTGAAAGTAATTAACCATGGAGTTAAAGTTGATCTGTTATACTTCTTTGAGACTATTAACCACTAGAAGTTGATAAAAAATAGTAACCAATCTAAAATCATTAAATGCCATATGCATTATCAAAATAAATGTTTTAGCAGCCCCATTACAACAGGCCACTCAATCAAAAGTTACTTTAAACAGTATATATTCAGCATACTTTTGATATGCAATTTTTGGGATGCATGAGGTAAGATTTCAAACAGGAGATTTTTCATTTCCATCGTTTTCCTATCACTCAGCTCTCCCCTTGACAAGTGAAAAGACTGACCTTCTTCGGTTAGCCAAACCAAAGTAGCAAGTAGTGGTAGAGATCCAAGTCCACACAAGGCACCGGTTTAAGGGCTTGTATGGTTTCATCTGTAAGCACATTTGCATTATGCATTTCTGAACAAAAGCTTTAAGCAACTTCAACAGATCATATGGCAAAAAAAAATTTGTTGATTGTTTTGCTTTCACAAATCTCAACTTTTTCCCTGCTAGAAGAAAAAATATCTCTCCTTGTCCCAAAAAATCTCTTTTTCTTGGGATAAGTAGATGTACACAAAACAGCATCAAGATGTGGTTTTCTAGGTGAATGAGCGAAGATGGCAGATGTTCAGTGCAAACCAGATGTCAAGCCAGGCAACCATGAGGCATGTCAGTTTTCTTCCTATTCCTGAGATCCTTTAGAGGTCATCAAATAGATCTCCATGGTCCTATTTAAGTTTTACATGTGATTTAACAGAAACTCAATTGGTTTGCCACCAAACATCTTGAATACCATTTAAAAACATGCACACTTTATATAAAAAATGTTAATTCATTTTCTATTCCCACCATCTTCACCCAAAGAAAATTCCTCAATCTCATCATCTTTGGTATGAAATTCCTTAACCAGAATATTTCAATTTATCTATACCTTACTGGATGCCATAACATAACATTGTCCGCATACAGAAAAATAATTTGTTATATGTAGCTTGACTCCTAGTAATAATTTAGGTGCAAAAAAATAGAAATGGCATTTCATCACTCTAAATTTCCACAACATCAAGAAGATAATTCAATCACTACAATAGAAAGTAGAAGTACAAGATATAGATGAGAGATGCAGATGCACCACATAAGAGAAAATATTTTGACCAATAATCAATATTAGAATTAGAAATTTGGTCAACATGTACAGATCACAGCAAAAGCAAAAAACCTTATAAGCTTGGACTTCTATGATCTAATAACTAACTAGCAAAGGACAATAAGATGGCAATTCACCCTACTTTCTCATTCAACAAGAATTCCTTAACCAATTTAAAAATGAACTGTTATATGAAGATGTTCTACCCAACTTTGATTCAGTAACTGTATTCCACAAACTATTAGTATCACCACTTTACTAATTTTGAAAATATCAGTGTATAAAGAAACTAAAAGTCACAAACCCAATTGGCTTCAATAAATCACAAATTTCTAATCATAAGAATAAACTGAAAAATACTTAGATTGAACTAGGAGTTTCTAGGCATATCAGAAGCATTAAAAGTCTTGAAAAATAATAATAATAATAATAATAATAAAAGATTACCCATTGAAGAGTCCATGAAAAAACAAGCATTTGCTTAGAACAATGTGGCCTTCTAAATTTCAAGTATAAAACAGTTTTAAGAATCACAATGCAAAATATACTTTCCTAAGGAACTATTTGATAGTTGCTCACCTAAGACAACTGCTCAATTTATGTAAGCAACTAGCATCGTTCTCTCGAAGTTATACCACTCTTGTTTTTCTCCTTACCCATCCTTATTTTCTGACAAAAATATTTAGAACAAAGAGAAAACTTGAATCTATTCCCCTCAGAGCCAACATACTGCACGGTAGGAGAGTGAAGAAAGAATCACATCTTATCTTCCCCACAAGATTCCGACTAGCATCCAGATATTTTCACAGCACAAAGAAGATGCCCCTTCGATCTCCAGGAAAACCGACTGAACCGTATGTATCGATCTCAACCTCATTTCCAACATTATCAACGATGCATAAATTATAACAACAGTTGCAACCAGCGATTCAGGAATAAAACCAACAACCAAGACTAGATAAAAGATTTTCACCTCGAAAACTTTAAAGAATATGATCGCTAATGGAAACAACGTAGCACGCATCAAATCCAGCCAAGAAGAGAGGATTAGGGTTCGCCTCACCTGGGGACGGGGATCTTGAGCGAACCAGCGGGCGCACCGCGGGGGCGTCGAGGGATTCCATGGCGGGGGGTTTTCTCGAACGTAGAGGGCGAGAGAGAGAGAGATCACACCACCTGCGGGGTTCGGCGAATGCTCTTGATTTATATTTATAGTCTCGCCTGTCTGCCTCTGCTTTGCGTCGCAGTAGCGAATACTGCGGCGAAAGCCGCGCCAACTGAAGCCTTTCAACCTCTTTCTTTCCCTCTCTTATGGAAACTCTAGAGAGAGGAAATTAGAAGCGGAAAGCGGCCCCATCGTTCACCCAACCACATCAAACCCAGTATTGGGTCTACTACGGCGCGCTCAGCTGCGCGCGTTTTTTCTCAGCAGCAATATAAGCCTCAGAAAAATACTCTCCTCTGGCATCCGCAAGAACAAGCTGGGAAGTCCCAAGAACTTGAAGTCTGGCGAAGTGCAGCCCAGTTTGCTAGCCAATCAGCAACCTGATTTACTTTCATATTAATATGTTTATAAGTAAAATTAAAAAACATTGTAGATAAAAACTGTGAATCATACAGGTACGGATGAAGATAACAAGATTTTTTTTTTTATTTATTTTTGGGATCCATGATATCGCACCACTATTGTTGAGTTGCCTTCCAAAACAATATCTGTGGTCTCGAAACAACGTGTAGCGTCCTTTAGTCCGACAAAACCTGGCTCGGCCCACTAAAGGAGCTAGCCTGTAGGTTAGCTCGGCACAGGCCACCACATGGAACGGTCAACTCAGCACGGCCCGCATGTTAGCCGATCTTATTTTTTAAAATATTATTTAAATAAAATTAATTAATTATATATATATATATATATATATATATATATATCTTTATTTATAAGCGGGTACGTAGCTTGTCATCACGGTCGCATTATCTCTTTACTTCCTTACTCAATCATTTTCTTCATCTTCTAGCCATTTGAAAAAAAGTCATCAATTTTTATCTTCATATTTTGCCTACCACGGCCTTAACCAGATGACCAGTTCTTCCAGAAGTATCACAGTTGTAATATTTTCTTCAAACTCTATAAATTACACGGAATCCTTTACCGGCGATTTTCTCAATGTCGAAGTGCAGCTAGACTCTATAAGTCTTGCGTTTAGCCTTGGACAGCTGAATCTAATAGACTGTGGCACTGATAGCAGTAGTGGGCTCAAGGATATCGAATTCAATTTATGATTAGTGTGTACCATACTTTATCATGTTGATATCAAACTTAAACCTTTAGTTATAAGATAGGCAAGAGCTATCAGCACGAATATTATCGATTGTAGAGAATGGAAAACAAAATAGAAACTAGAGAGAAATTATGACGGCTAATTTGAAATTAAAAAGAAATTAAGATAGTTTAAGAAGGCTTGTAGGAGGATAAGAAAGATTTAAAAGAGTTTGTAGTTTAGTGTGAGATGAGAAAAAAAGGGTTGGAGCTTATTTATAAAGGTTGGAGGGCTTCCAAATGACTCAAATAATCTTATAAATTAACCATCTATGGTCGTTGAAAAGGACAAATAATTTTTCTTAACTAAAAAATCAAAATACCCTTTAGAAAAATGAGTATTTTAAAAATTAGACAAAAATAATTTTAAAAATCATTACAAGCCGTGCCATGTTAGTTCGTGGTAAGTTGTTGTGCCAGCATGAAGTGGGCCGTGTTGAGCCTATGCCCGTCCAACATAATTGACACCTCTATATGTGTCATGTAGATCTTAGAAGTTTGACAAATATGGCGATTATCGCTATTCAATAATAAGGCAAGGTTGCATCTAGTTTTTTAAAATATTTTTTATCTATTTTTTTAAAAAAATATTTTTTATTTTTTATTTTTTAATTTTTAAAAAGTACATTTGGTAAGTAAAAGAAAAAATTCTCATTATAAATTATATTTTTTAAAATGATAGGCAAAAAAGTTAAAGGGAATATCGTGAACCCTCGTGTTTTCAAGTTGTTTAGTCTTTATTTTTTAATTTTTTTAATAAAAATAATAAAATATTTTTAAATTATTTTAAAATTTTATTATATATTTTATTAAAAAGAATATTTTTTTATTCACTAAATATTTTTTCATAAATATTTTTTATTTTTATAAAATAAAACTAGAAAATTAGATTGTTTTCAAAAAAAAGAAACACAACCTAATTTTTTTTTTTTTCTTGATTGGCCATTAAGGAGGAAAAAACTGCTTTAACACCTAAAAACTTGGCAAAATAAAGATGAGCAAGATAGGAGCAAGTGAACCGCATAATATTAGTAGTACGAAGGATTTTTAATTTTTATAACATTAATTTAATAATTAAATTTTAATTAAAAATATTTTAAAAATTATTTACGAACTTTGAATGATTTTGGCCACGCCTTCATCCACAGGGAGACGAGGTGAATTGGTGAAGAAATCGCCCGCCATACGATTTCATTTCATTTTTTTTTTTTAAATCATCAGTATAGAGGATGATTTCATCCGTTTTTTATAATTATTTAAATGAAATTTTTTAACAACAGCCCCGGCACGCGGTCTTCCCCCTCCCCAGCGGCCCGCCGCCGCCCGGCCCAGCTCTCCCCTCCCCCCGGCCGAGTGGCCTCCCTTTGATCCTCCCCACCCTGATGCAGCTCCCCTTCCCACTCCCCGGTCGAGCGGCCTCCCTCGACGACCCCCCACCGCCGCGCGCTCACCACTGGCCCCCCAGGTCCGAAACACCACTCGCCCCTACCCCACCCCCTTCTTTTTCCTGCACTCCCTTTCTCCCTTCACTCTCTTGCGGTCCCACCTTTTGTCATGGCCGCATCCCTCGCTCCTCCGTGATTGAATATTTGATGAATTATTGAATAAGATACATAGCCTGTTACAGTTAAATTAAAAAGATGGCCAAGATTATGTATCATTTTTTTTATTATTTTATGGTGAAGCTGTCCCGTAGAACTTAACGATGAAAACGATGTTAAAATGATGTGAGATATGTACTTTTCGTAACCGTACGGTAGAATGAAATTGCTTGTTGAAGCAGAGGAGGAGATGATTGAATACGTCGACGCATGATGCCACATTTCTACGGCACCATCGAGATAACGTACCCTTTGGGAGGACACGGCGAGGGCTGCGCGTCTGGGGAGGAGTGGGCTCGCGCGCGGGGGAGGGGGTGCTTGGTTCACACCCAGGAGGCGGGCCGCACACGGCGGGGGCTGCGCGTCGGGGGGAGGGGGGGTGCGCAGGGGGGGTGGTTCACGCCGTGGAGGGGGCAGCCGTGCAGGGGGGCGGGGGGGGGCGGGGGTTTCACGCCGGATAGGGGGCGGCCGCGCGTGGGGGTCGTGGAGGGGGGAGGGGGGCGGGGATTTCACGACGGAGGAGGGGGCGGCCGCGCGGGGTTAGCGGAGATATCGTTACCACGAGGGCTGATTTTCTTTTCTTTTCTTTTTTTATTTTCTTTTATTTATTTTTTTAAAATGGTATTAATAATTTTAAAAACTCGTTAAGTATAACTGATGATCTCTTTTTTAAATCACAGACCATGTTATTAAAAAAACTTCATTTAAATAATAATAATAAAAAAAAAGAAATCCTCAGTATCTGAGGATTTCATTTTTAAAAAAAAGAAAAGAAAAGATTTCTTGCATGACCAAAATCATCCTAAATCTATAAATAATTTCAAAAATACTTTTAATTAAAAATTAGTTATTAAATTAACACTATAAAAATTGAAAATCCTAATTTGAATCTACTTTTTATGTTCAAATATATCTTAATACAAATATAAATAACATCTTCATTAATAAAAAATAAACACAGATGTAGATGTCTAATTGCAGAAACCACATCCAAATATCTAATTCTATTTGTATTTTTATTAAGTGTTAAAGATAAATAAATGAGCATATCAATATATTATTATATTATTAACTTAATTTATCTTTGATTTAATTATATCTTTAATTTTATGGACCTAAAGTTTGCATTCTTTAATATAGATATGAATTCTTATATTAATAAAAAAATATGAATATGAATATATTGGTACCAGATTCATATTGCTTCTGTGTTAGGCTGGAATATCTCAACATCTCTTCATCCACAGCCATTTCTCAAAGAAGGTAAAGCCATGATTAATCAATATGTTGTGACCAAAGACATCAAATCCATCTGCTCACTCTTCCACGCTAGAATTCACAATTTCCTGGATGCAAAACGCTAGAATTCACAATTTCCTGGATGCAAAGAGCACAACTGTATCTTTTAATCCCTACCAGAGAAACAGTCTCCATCATCAATTGCAACGGGCTTGATAAAATAAGCAGTCATCTCAACAGAGACATAATTGTAATATTGCATTTCTTTCTTTCCCCTATTATAGTTTCTACCTGTCCCCCTGATTTCATCTACTTAATGAAATCATCTAGCTGGGTATCACCCACCTTTTCCTCAGGGAAAAAAAGAAAGAAGGAAATATGGATCTAAATTCTCAGCCCCCATGTGAAACTTTGGGAGTATTAACAGGCAACATTAGTTCTTTTAAAGAATAGCATTTTAAGTGACAGCTTCTCTCATCTGCTTTGTTTTTGTTGATAAAATCTTTCCAGTAGTAGTTTAAGGAGCGTCACCAGAGGGAATTGGTGCAAATTATATGAGATGGTTGATAATCGAATTGCCAGTCCAATATTAATGGGCCAGACAACCTTTTTTTCAAGCAATTCATTAAAGACAGGAAATAAACATGATGCAAAGGCACACAAATTACCTCTAATGTAGATGAGAATGTAAAACATCTAGGAAGCTGCTGCTTGTTGATTAAGTTCCAAATGGAAGAGTTGCCATGGTTTAAAACATTGTTTTAACGGCGACAGCAATGGTTTTGACTAGGATCTATCTATTAAGTAGCATATGTTAGTAACAGTTCCAGAATCTCCCAGAATCAACCTGGATTGGCTGAACTGAGTTCATAGACCTCAGTTTGCCATGAACATAGAGTGCACTATGTTCTATAAATAGATAAAATGAACATCCTGCAATCTCAAAGCTTTCCATAAGACACTGGCCAACAGAGAAAAGGGGAGATTCTTTAAGACTAGACCAGCATCCAGAAGTAATTTGTCTCTAGTGAATCCTGCATCACTAAATCCTCTTCATATAGGACTTCCTGATTTCTGCTTGGCCTTCTCAATCAGAGGTTTCAATTGCTTCTTCTCTGCGAGAATCTTCAGTAAGTTGAATAGGAATGGTATGTAATTGTGCTTCCTCCTCATGTTTTCTGTCTTCCATTTCTTGAACTTCTCCTCCTCCATCAGTATTTTCTCGGTTACACTTTCTATCCCAGAGGCCACCTCCGCAAGTGCTTTGTTTATTGCTTCAATGGCAGCACTTTGCTTGTTACCTGTAATCATATGATCATTCAATTGCTGCAGAAAATGTTCCCTCTTCTTCTGGAGCTCTTTAAGTTCAGCTGTATACATCTCCTTCCTGTTCTTTATAATAGCCATGAGATTGAACCTTATCTCATTTTGAGAGTACCGATCAATCCGTTCCTGGATCACTGGTTGCACCATCCGTAGCCAATCCATGTCTCCTTGTCCACCAGGGCATTGCCCGAGGCTGATTGGGCCTTCCTTCAGCCCATCTAGCTCATACAGAACCCCATCAACTGGAATGTAACTTATAAAATGGTAGACATCGTCGTCTTTCCCTGCAGCTTTCTGTTCTTCAGGGACAAAAGGCTCAGGCCTTGAAAAGCTGTTGTGTGCTGCTCGAATAGCTTCACTGTTGTTGATAGACAGTCCTTTGAGTTCTGGAGGAAAATTCTTGGTGAATTCTTTTAACCCTGACAATTCTGGGCCAATATCAATTTCAGGACAGTTCATCAGAATAGAAAGGATTGCTTGGGTTGCACAAGCATTGTTAATAACCTGCAGGCAGATTAAATCAGCCTAACAACACAAGGGCATAATTGGCAGATAGCAAAATGGCTACTAATGAATAATGCTGCTGACCTGGCTTGCGAAAAATAGATTTGGGTTTGGGTCCTTTATCACAACCCGATCATCTTTTTCTCCAGGCCGCCATTTGAAAAGGAATATCAACCCATAGACCGGCCTGCAAAAAAATAACAGTGAGTCAGCCAACTGGATTGAAGCAGAACAAATAAAATTATAATAAACAAAATAACTTGGCGATGGAACGATTACAAACCGTAAATTGTTAAGGGAGTCAAGGTCTAGTGAATACAACTCCTCCACCTATTAGTCAAAATAAATAAATAAATACAGAAATCAAGTTTTGGTGTAATACTAAACCAAAAGGGAGACAGCAACCAACGACATTGTGAAGTTTACAAGGGATCAGGAAGCATCCATCGGCAATCACGTTGCAGTTATGAACCAAGCAGTGATCAAAAAGAGCACAGAGTGTTACTGAAAATTGATCAATCATAAGCCCTAAAAAGAAAATCACAACCTTACCATTTTCTACCTGAGTTTTTACCTACTTATGTCTGGCCATGTTGAAGGCTCAGTGAAGGATGAATTTCAAAATTAAGTTTCCAATGCAAAGCAAAACAAAATATGTTGAAAGAACTGCCACAGCTATTGCTTTCAAAGAACTCAACCCATTAATTTGCTTGAGGCTTTACAGTTAGAAGGTAAAGGATAAAAAAGCTCAGGCTAAACACTATATAAGACATTTGACTTGAAGATAGGTGAAAACCTACAAACAACAAACCATTAAATTTTGATTTAATCTATCATCATCTGCTTGATTGTTCCATGGATCCATGTAAATGTTTCATGATTCATGGCTAAACTAGTGTTCAAGGGAATACAGGCCAGAAAATCTCTACCATTTATGACACAAATAGACAGGCATGGGGCCCAAGCGTCCCCATCCCACTTTTATCTCCACCCCTCCTTCACATTGTGGACTCCCAATTACTTTTGTGTCTCCACCCCTGCTAGTTTGATTCCATTTTCTTCCCATCCAAACAGGCCCCTTCAGGCCTTTTAGCGTGTTCTGCAGAGCCACTTCTTTCCCTTCACTATTTATTCTAAGCATGAGATGGTGTGGGTCCTAAAGGTGTGGCCTTTCATGTGAATGGCACGTGCAAGGTTCTAATAGGAATAATGAAGTATTCTAATCAACATGATACATCTTTTAGCATTTGCCCTCACTCTTGACACTTTTTTATACAAATAGCACTGCAAGAACTCATTACCTGCCTGAAATTTACATACTTAAACGGTCTGAACTAAAATATCATTGTTAACAATCATGAGATTAACATTTTTTTAAAAGAACATTGCGTAAAGAACTGGAGAAGATTTTAAGCTGCATTTGGTTGTGGACTAAAGTTTGTGAGAATAAGAAGAAGTTATCCGGGCACCATAGAAGGAATGGACTTATTCCATGGCATAAAGGTTTTTTGGCATTCTATTGGAGGAGAGCATAAGGAGAAGGAATAAAGTGCATCTAGTTTGCATCAAATTTCACAATGATTCGGATTTTATCACAAGGACAATGTTGCCCTCTCACTTTTTTGTTGATTTAATAGGGTGGATAGAAGTAGAGGGATGATATGGTATTTAGACTATCTCATAGGATAGAATAGAATATTCCACCCTTCCCCATGAAATTGGCTTATGATGCAAGAGGGAGGGATATCTCCTCAAGTGCCATAAGGATCGAATAACTATATTTCGTTGGCCCTAAAAGCAGTTTAGCAGGATAAAGGAGAGAAGAGGAGGTTATCCCTCCTTTCCCAAACATTCCCCATCTAAACATCAAGGAATATAGCTAAAGAACTAGAAATGGTTATAGGAAGGATAAATGATCCGAAATCAGGAATCTTATATTTTCCCCTGTTTCCACCATTTTTACAAAGATTATGGGACTACGTATGTGATAATTATACTTTTTAAGACAGCCTTATATACAAGTATATTGTAACTTCTTAAAGTCTTGCAAATATAAACTTTATACTAGATTGAGTGCCTTTTAAGAAATTGGGTGGCAACATTCAACCTTTTAAGTTTTTTAGATACATTATTCTACTTGCACTGTAAGATAATTCTCCTCTTTACTGGTCCCAGTTACCATATCGGCACTTTACAAGTACAATCAGGTACAATTGGTATGACATGGCGCACATATCATACTGACATAGAGTTGAGAGACCCTTTTCTCTTGTCCATTTATGGTATCATTTGAAACTGAGAGGTACAAGTTGGAATATCATGGAATCAAGCAGCATAAGGCTTGGTCATTAGTTTCGGACTGATAAGGCCCATAAGCCATGCCAAACCTTGGAATCGTACCATTAACTTCCTAGTAAGTACAACTTATGCCCGATATGTGAGGCAATAAGGACTGGTATGGCAGACCTTGCCCAAAAGCCAGTGGAAAAGAGGACTAGCATAAACATCATAGTTGGAGTTTTTTCTAGTAGTTCTTTAATCTTCTATAGAATAACAAATTCTGAATAACTTGAATGATTTTGATGTCTTGATTCTTTTCCAAGAAAATTATATACAATCAAGATTGTAGAAGAAAAGAGGGAAGAGAGCAACTAGAAACATGCTTTCAGATTGCCCTCTCCTCATGGGCATTGCTTCCTTTCACTTGTTTGACATGGTTTAGTTATGTCAAGGAGCCAATGCATCCATCATCTCTAGTTAACCTTATGTTTTCTTTCTCTGTGAGTACTCTTTCTAAGCCTAAGAGGATCCAAGGGCACATGCTAGATTGGTAGGAGCTTAATCTACAATACCAATAGTAGGCTGGACCTCAGATTGAACTCATTAATCCGGTCAGCTCATCCAAAATTCCCCATTCATCCTGTCGGTTGCCTATGTTTCATTGTCAAAGAATCAATAACTGTTACCAGAGGCTAGTCACTAGTGCCAAGCTAGTCTTAAAAGGTCCACAAACAGTAACAAATCATACTTGAACATGTATGGCACAGCAAAGTTAAACAGATGTGCCTAAATGCACAAACATACATACACCTTGTTCCATGAAGCACATGGGGACTAAATATATTTAGGTAAACAGCTCCTTAATTGGAAGAGATTATTTCAGTTTTTTTTTCCTCAGCGGAATCATTCACACAAGAATTATTCACTAGCACTGTCACAACAAAACGATGAAACAGACAAATCAAAGCAGTTAGCTCATATCGGTTGCAAATTACTCACCTCGTTATAGCACCAGACATAACTTTAAAAATTATAATGATAATGCCTCTATTTGTCATCCAGAGGAAGGGCACAGTAAAATCCATTTTATGTCACACAATAAAACTATTTGTTCCAAATGTCCACCATTCATTTTTAAAAAGGTGATGATAATACTCATCATCAAGACCTGTATAAGTCTAACAATCCTACACATCGAGATCGCCATATGATCTCAAGTCAGCACACCAGACAGTACACCTATGCTCTTACAATAAGTGATATCTACAATATTTAGGACCAGACGCTAAGATTTTAATCAAACCATCAGATACAAATTGGCATCCTAAAGATCAACGCTAACAAGGAATTTAAATTAAGCAGCTAAAATAATGCTGTGCCACCCAAACCATGCATGATGAGTGAATAAAAACTACCAGAGTCCATGCTTTAGGATTGATTACAAAGTACCTGACATAAACCAAAATCTGAAACTAACAGCTCAGAGGCATTGTCATCATCATGCATGCAATAGAAAGCAAGAATATTGCAAGATAACTAACAAAGATCAGTTTTTGATGCTAATAACTAAGTATAGATGCAAATAGTGACATTATCTAATTTAAGCACAATCAGATGATAAACCACCAATTTTTTGAAATAATTTAAAACAAAAAGAATGTAACACAGAGGGCAGTAATAAACTTGCCTGAACACCTTTTACTTGCATCTGTTGTATAAGTTCAGTAAAAACACCTGAAAATGTAATTAACTTATTAGTTAAAACAAAATGAAGCACATTTAACAGAGATAACATGCAAAACACTAACAAACACATATTAGAAATTTGCAGCATTCTAATGGAGCATGTTGAAATACATCTAGACTTTCTCTTATTCACTCTGTTATTTGGGTGACTGCAACTTTGTTTTGTTCCTTTCTTTTTTTGGGAAAAAAGATCTCTCAGGAGAAGAACATATTGATATTCCTATCATGCCACATGCTCATCATAGTATCATACTACGCTCAAAATGATATGCAACTTTTTCCATTAATTTGTAATGATGGAGACTGCAAAATTGAAAAAACTAAACAAACAACATAGTATTATCAGTTAAAATTGCTTTGCAACAGTATGCTAGACAACAAGCCTAACAATGCTCATCAGGAATGACTGTAAAACTTGAGTTGAAATTGGGGAACAAGCAATTGAAGCTATGGATGCCGCATGACAGATTTACATCATAATATTTGAATTGTTTCTATAAGTGAACCATTCAAGTAGACAAAAAACCTATAGTTAGATAACTATAAAATCTCACAGATGTTATTCCTTTTCATTGTTTTAGTACAGTTTGATCCAAACATCTTCAGAAGTTAGAGGATGAACAGAAAAAATTTATTTCATACTCTAGTCCTCTTTTGTTTGCAATCAGGTGCCAGCTTGATGATATTAATCATACACCAGTGATATTCAAACAAACAGAGGCAAAGAAAGAGACAGATCCAAAAGAAGTATAACATTGTGAATGACTTCAATAGCTGTCTTTGCAAAGTAGTTTGATCACCATAAGCCTTGGGACTATGTAGATGTTTAAGAAGGCAATAGGAAGAGGCCTCCAACATTGTGTGGTCCAGATCTTGGGCTATATACAACGAGGATTAAGATTCTCAGTCACATAAGAAGATATTTTCAAAGAAAGCATCAAGCTGAATATAAGGTGAAACTATGAAGAAGAAGACACTGGATGAGTATATCAAAGGAAACATGTGGTTTGCTGTAACCAAGAAGAAGGGGTGGCAAACCTAAATAATTTTGGGAAATCTAACAGAGTGAGGAGCCTGTGGTATGGATGTGCTCAGCTTGGCATCCAAGGATGAGGAAAGAAGCAGGGGCAGCAAAAGCTAATTTATATAGAAGTGATAAAATACTAATAAAAGTTTGGTTGGTAGTGGTTGCGCCATAAATGCATTCCATATAGGACATTATTCATTTCCACTTCCATAAAGAATGCATTCCATATAGTTTATTATAATTCTATTATTCCTTTTTTGAACCACAACCTACAAAACATTTCCTCCAAATTCAAGTTCAACAGCTGAACCTGACCTTAACTAATTAATTAACACCATAACGATTTCAAATAACATAATACATGAAACCTCCTAGATATTAGTAGCTGTCTGTCACAAGAACAAAAGAGTATGAGCTTAATACAGATCTTTGGTGTAGGTCCATTGTGAAAAGAATTTTGCTTGCCTGGCCACAGCTAATATTTATGCTTCAGATAGTTACTTCTTGCTTGGGGCTAGTAAGTTATTAATACTTTCTCGTAAACTTTTTACCTTTTCATGCCCACCAAATTACCTCTTTCAAGACTATCATATATTTTTCCAGGTTAATAACATGTGGATCTCTCCTGCATCTGACCTATCATATATATAAGTTAAGTATTTAATCATACTAGATCTTTTGCACCGTTCTTTACTAATTTAAATTTTTCATCCCAAGCACCAATTTCTTAACATGTATATTCTTTGCCTTTAGATCTTCATTAACTCTTCCAACCATCTAAAAGATATGTCATCTAATACCATGTCAAAATTGGCTCAATTCTCAAGTTCTAATTCTTCTCTATAATTTTTTTCTCTGAAGCAAGTCTCATTGTTCCCAACAGCATTATGAGGCATGTTACGCTTTCATTTCTTTCCTCCAAGATTTAGCAAGCATATCCATTTATACTAAGTAATGTTGTGCAGAATGACCTTCCATTGGCATCATCATATATTCTTACACATTGATCTCTTTATACATTCATATTCAAACATATATCATATTTCTGATATGCTCTATCCATTCTTCAAAACAAAACTTTCATCTCATTTCTCTTCTCATAAAATGCATTTTAATCTCCCACAGTAAGCCAACCGCTGGACTTCTATCCACAATGCTATCAAAATAACTCCACAAACGAACAGCATAAAATGAAGTGATAAGAAGTCGGCATGTAGCAACAAATTCTATCCAAAAAAAGGTGCATTTTCTTGTTTTCATCGCATAGAACAAAAATTGTCACAACAAACAGGGTTTTACTTCAGATTTCACATTTAAAATTTTCTAATTTGCAATTGCTCACCATTAAGGAAAAAGAGTTGAAAACAGAAACATTGCAGAAGAAAACAATATCTCCAAATCTTAGAAAGCATGGCTGCTTCAAATTCAAAGTTACAAAATAATGAGAAATTCAAAAATAATCCGCCACCATAAAAAAAAAAATCAAGTTCATATCCACAACTTACCAGGATCAGACTCAATTGTGCACCAAGACATGCTTAGCACTGCAAAGAGAAAGTCGTGAATCTTGTTGAATTATGGATCATAAATAATAATAATAATAATAATAATAACCAATGAATATCAAACAAACTAAACTAGAAATCAATAACTACATAGAAAAAACCATGGTCATGCCACGATGAAGTTGACATGGACTTTCTCTTTCATAAAAAGTTTAAATTCTAAAATTCGTTGATTCACTACCGTCGAGATTAATCGTGAGTTCCTACATTTGCTAACCTAGGCATTGAGGAGTGGATTTGATCTTAGAAGTTTACTTTTAAATTCTATACAATTCTGAGAAAGCCACAAAATAAGATATCTGAATATGATTTAATTACGAATCATCAAAAAGGTTTTCTCCTGCAAAACTATTAAGCAAGCCTTCGATATCTTTCATGGGACTGTTTCGGAGAGAAAAGGAGAAACGGAGAAGGGAGATCACTCACCCGGAAGCCTTGCCGGCCGGACGACGTGCACCAGGTTGCGAGCGGGAGAGCGGCGATGAAAACACCAATCTCCGTGCCCTTATGGGAGTCAAGCCCTCGCCTCTCAGTTCCCCTTTCTTCCCTTGGTTAAGCCCACGAAGATAACGACGTCGCTGCAACGAAATTTAGTTGATCGAACTTATCCACCCGTGATGCGTTTTTGACGGCCAATTGGTGTAGTGCCCTTTTGGTATTTCCTTGGAAAAAAAAAAACAAGAAAAATATCATTATTATATATTAATAATATATATTATTATTATTTCAAAAATATTTTCTTAGGTTCCAAAAAAAAAAGTTACTTTTTAAAAATAAAAAAAAAAGTAAAATTAATGTAACCAAATACATATTTTTTTTTGCAAGGAGTTCGTATTTTAAATTTTAAAATAAAAATATGAAATAAGAGTGATACCAAATAGATTTTTTACTTTCTTTTTTCTTTAGATTAAAAATAGTAAAAACGTTTGTAGGCTAATTTCAGTTTCTTAGCATTTTGAAGTTATATTTTTTAAAAAATTATTTTTATTTTTATTCACTAAACTTGTTTTCATAAGTATTTTTTATTTTATATAAAAATAAAAAATAGAACTATTTTCATAGATCAAATGTAACCTTAAATATCATCTCTACGATGGAAGAGAGAAAAAATATATGTTTCATACATAATTTTTCCTTTCTCTTTCAACCAGATGAGAGAAAATGAAAGTGAAAAATTTTTTTCACCCTTCAAAATACAAAATCTCACTATTTGAGAAGATAAGACATAGGGTTCTATAAGGCCTTTTCTATACAATGTGTTACGTATAACGTCACCTAATCTATTATGGGTGGTCTTAAAGGATACCAAAGATGATCCTCCTGATATTAGTTAACAAAGGATGAGTTGCATTTTACGAGGCTATCAATTTGGTAATACAATTGTTAATGATTTGTGAGTCCCTGTTCATCATGTTATTAGTTGCCCACATCTTGATGGTAATAACCATAAGCCCTTCTAATGCACTCCTCAACTTAGGTTCTATTTGAAACCATTGTTATTAGTCGCTGAAAGAGCCAGCAGTAGTTATTTCTTATCAACTATATGAAATAGTTATTTCTCAGCAACTGGAACTAGCAGTTATCCCAAAAAAAGCTTTAGTCATTGATGTATCATAAATATGGGTGCTTCATGCCATAAGCTGCACTAAAGCTTCAAATTACAAAACTAGTACCACTATAGACTCCATCATTCAATTCAAAGTTAATCTTCGAATTACAAAAGCAATACTATCGCAAGCTCCGCTATTTAACATACTACTATCAAAGTTGATCTTAAGAAAGTAACGAGACGAAGGCTTTCAAGTGAGGTAGATTACTAAAAGATAGATATATAGGAGAGTCTATATTATTTCAACTATTAAAGATCTATCGATAGCCCTAGAATAAAGGAGCTCCATAATCTTTGTGAAAGCTTCTATAAGCATCATGTGCGAGCCTTTATTTGCATTTTCAAATATCCTATCATTTCTAGCACACCAAATGCTGTGAGCAACATAAATAATATAGATGCAATTATTCTAGCCATTATCACCTCATATACCTTCCTTTAGGTTGTTTAGAAAGGCTTCAACTAATTAGGGGCAATAACTGTGAAGCAAGAACAACAAACTCCTCATGTGTCTCTCTTCGAGATCAAATTAGGCTCTCATCACCTCGCATGAAAGGTTGAGGACCTGGCTCAAAGGACCCAAGTTTAACCATCATAGTTATTCCCTTGATTTGGTTTTTAAAGACTTCCTGATAATCTTAATCATCTAGACCTGAATGAGAAACAAATCCTACACATTGAGATTATGGTACAATCTCAAGTCAACACCCATTAGACAATAAGTGATAATCAGAATATTTGGGATCAAATATCATGATTTTAATCTAAACATCTATATACCCACATACTTGCCTTTCATTCCATAAGATTGCATTATGTATTCTTCTTATTTAGTTATTGTTACATGAGATTATATTATATGTCTCACTTGCTTAATTAGGTTAACTAGTGCTCTAAGCTATTATTTGTGCAACTGATTGATGCTTATTTAAAGTTTTAAAAATAGTCTTTAATTTTTAATAATGAAAAACCTAATAAGAAAGTATTGTAGGGCCTGCTATTGACTTTCTCTACCATCTAAGCTATAGCCAACTTCTCATTTCTATGTTGGTTATGTGGCATACCCTATAATGTTATCTTTCTTTCTTTTGATGACCAATGTTTACATCACACCTCCAAGCCCTTCTCAATTAGTATTTAAAGATAATTCATGCAATGCACAAGTATGTGACTAGTTGGATGCATATTGATATATTAAGCTGCATTTAATGGATTGAATGATTTTTGAAATAGATATATTTATTGATAAAAACTTATTTATTGAAGAACAAAAATAAAATAATAGTTTTGTTTTGTGAAACTATTAGAATTATTTCATATTTTGTAAAATATTTTGTAATATTATGACTATGATAAAATTGAAATTAATTCAAACAATAGTTGAAACATCTTGAGTGTCTAGCCCTGCCTTCAACATCCCTCTCCTTATGGTTAAGGTAATGACTTTGGGCATGGCTGATCGGTGATTACTAGTGATTACTAGTGATTCTGGCTTCATATAGGCAAGTTACAATCTGCAATCCAAATTAAGGATAGATTTTTAGAGTTAGCTCACCCATATAGGATCATGACCCTCTATCTCGGCCATTGTAGTATGTGCATCACCAAGGGTGTAAGGGGCATAATACCTTGGCTTCATTCTAACCTTCCCTTGGCTTATCACCAACCTTGTAGAGTCATAAACAGGATTGAAAACAAGCTATATATATATATATATATGGAGAGAGAGAGAGTAGATATGGCTACATTCAAATATAGCCAAATTTACATCCGGTCACCTCTCCTATCCTTGTATTTACATAATTTATGAATCTCGAAGATAGAAAAGGTGAAAAAGATGGGATGGCTTCAGGATTTGTATAAATTAAAGGATAGAAAAGGTGACCTGATCTTCAAATTGGCTCCATTCGAATATAGTAACTCTACACACACATATATATATATATATAATTGATTTGATTAAAAAATAAAAACCCAAACCTGGATACAGAAACAATTTCATTAAGAAAGAAGAACTTAAACTAGTTTTTTGATAATGTCATTAAATCCAAACTCAGCCAATTTACACCCCTAAGTAGAATGTTTTAATAAGTGACTGTTAATTAGATGCACCAATTTTATTAGACGATAAAGATTTAATAAGACAGGACTAGATAAGAGTGAGCATGGGTTGCATTTGGTTGATTCTAGGCTAGAATCCAGAGCCAATCTAATCAGAATTGGTTCTAGAATTTTGGACCAGAATCGATCTGATTATATCTTCGAACCAACTTAGAATCAATTCGATCAGATCGGTTTGATTCCGAGTTAATTCCGGATTGGTTCCAGAATATAATGATTTTTTTTTATTTAATACATGTCCAATATCTGATTACTAATTTTTTTTTTAGTTGTAATCAATAAAAGAAATATGTTTAGTATTTATTGATTAATTTAATATTTAAAGTTTTTAATAGAGGTGATGGATAACTTATAAAGTATTTCTGATGTTTCTCTGAGAACCTTGGAATTGAATTTTGGAACGAAAAATCAATTCGGTGAAGATCGATTTAAAAATTTTACCCTCAGAATCAATTTTATTAACATTTATAACCGAGCGAACTCAATCCTTTCGTACCAAGTTGGCATTGATTTTTAGATTATCTTAATCTGCTGCCAGTCCTGGAACTAAATAAGCTGGAGAGAATCCTCCTGTTGCATACCAGTACTTTTTCCTTTTAATTTTTTTGTCTTTGTCAAGGAAAACAACTGTCTTTAGTGTTAATATATTAGTCTAGAGGCCAAACCAATAATAGAACATGATAGGAATCCTTGTCCATATATATTAATATAACTAGATAAAAACTTGCTCCTCTTCCATGATCTCACCCATTGTTTATTGAGCAATGGGTTGATAGAGATATGGATGAGGCTGCAAGGAGGAATTCATGCACAAAAAGTCCTCATACTTATTGGATTCTTATTGAGATCAGATGAATGATAGACTAACTTTGTATACTATTCCATCAATCACCACATACATAACAAGGGGAGTGGTGAGGTGAACCATTTTTCCATATAAGACCAATATATATATATATATTTTTCATATAGAATTAATAATGTTTTATTTGAATCAACTGGATTTCTGAATTGGGATTTCTATATGGTCAAATAGCAAGCAGCAAGTGAATAAAAGTGCACAATGATCTCACCCATCATTGCCCTGAAAAGTTAAAGATATGATATAATAAAAAATATTACAGTGTAGTGGAAAGGAGAAGAAATTTACTCTACCATCTAAATGACTAACTTGACAACAAGCTCACACAAGATTGCTCCTTCTATCTTTTCCTTTTGTTTTGACGTTTTATTTCCCAAGAACAAGAAAAAAGAAACCCCCTTCCATTTAGTGGAAATTCCTTACTTGGATTCCAGAAGGTATTCTTTCAAGTTTTTGAACTAAGTTCTTCTCAAAAAAAGAAAAAAAAAAAAAAAAAAAGTAAAGGATATCCTTCCTTTAAAAGATTTACAAAAAAGTAAAAAATCCCTACAAAAGATCCATTGGAACTCTTGATAGATTGACAATGCACTCCCAAAAAAAGTTTGGGTACTGATAATCATTTCAATAGATGATTAGAGGAATCCTTGTGAAAGAAAATAAAAAAAATCAACAAAAGAAGTTAAGAGATGGGAGGAATTATGTTTGCTGAATAATTTTTTTCGAATTATATTAATTTGTTTTTAACTTTCTCCACAGCCAAATAAGGCAGGGAAGTGTCTCTGAAAAATTGAATTTAAATCCTACTCTAAATGAAAAATTGAATTTTTGAAACAAGCTACCTAAGTTATTCATATGTGCACTTCTATGGTAGTTATCCATCCAATTAAATTGAATTAAAAAGAGGAAAAAGGAAAATTTTTGAAGCCTTATAGTAGTTACAAATAAATCCTCTGCCTTATTTCTGATTCATCAAAGATAGATATCCCTTCCAATGAGTAATAATGGATTCAAACAAGTCAGTATATTAGAAATGAAGTCAGACTACATCTTGGCGTAATGACTCAATGGGCCCATCTTGTTCTATTGCGTGATATAATTCATCGGCGAAATTCTTTATGCACCACGTGCGGTGCAGAAAATTTTCACCGCACACTCTCATTCGTTCATGTGGAGCGATATCTTATTTTATTAATGCACGTCCCGTTCCTCTTTAGAAATTTTCTGCATGTGAACGAATGAGAGCGTGCGATGAAAATTTTTTGCACCCCATGCGGGGCACAAAGAATTTCTCAATCACCGATATGTAAGCACTCTGTTAGTCCGTGTTAGTCGTGATGCCCATGGCTTTAGTCAAATATTGAGCATAAGAAGTATTTAACCACATACATCATAAATGGTAGTGAAACAAAAGCAGATAAGATTCTTAGAAAAGAAACATGACTCCTTTGTCGGATAGCTTCCCCATGTTTATTGGGGACCAGACCAATTCACTCACGTCTTCTCGGTCATCTCTTCTATGCTTTTCCAAAGCAATTTCTCTTCTCAAAAATTTTGCACCAAAATTTTCTTTTGATCCTCAAACTTTCACTCAAAATTCATTATACTCCTTAAAACTTACTATAATTTAACTTTTTATATTTTCAAAATATTACATTCTTTATATTTTATTACATAAAATTAATTAAATAGATAAAAAAATTGATATATAGTTCTGATGCAAATACGTAGATCATCATTTGAGCTCTCGATATTTTACCATGTTGGATAAGTGCGCTAGTTAGTCCATTAATTTTAATTTTATCTCATGTATTATTTAGCGTTGGCAAAGAATGGAGAAATAGAGAAAGCGGCGATGCTTAGCAGCAGACGAAGAAAAAGGGAAACGATAAGGGGTTCAATGGTAGAGATGAAGAAGGAAGGAAGAGCACGGAATTGAAATATTAGCGAACGGATGGCGACAATGATAGAAATCAATGACGATAGCGATTATGATAGTTCGTAATGTTTAGCAACGAAAAACAAGAATAAGAAGAAGAGAAGGAGGAGAAAGAAAATATCAATTTTCATGTCAGCTCAGTTTTGCCAAATCGAATGCCACATCAGCCTAACTTGACCACGTTGGATGCTATATAGACGAGCCCCTCACTGCATGAGCCCTGTTTTAACGGTAAGAATCAAATAGAAATTAAAAAAAAAATGAAGTATAAAGATAATTTCATAATTTTTTAAATTTTAGGAATTAAAGTGATGCATCCTTTTTTAAGTTTGAGGTTTAAAAATATAGTTTAACCATTTTAATTTATCCGATATAACCAAGAGTTTGAAGTGTAATATTCTTAAAATACGAGGGAGGGCTAGTGCGTAAAAAGTGGAAGGGTGGGGACCAAAATGAATTTGAGGAGCGAAAAGGGGATGTTGTCGCCAAGATTTTATTCGTTTCCTCCATCACAGCAAGTGGTTGGTTGTGTGGGCCCCATCCAATGATAGAAACCAAGGGGTAGCCTGGAAAATAAGCGATCATCCTCCCAACCTACCGTTTCATTTGTACATACATACCAGGAGAAAGCTTATCATCACATCGTGACAAAACGTCTGGGGCGATCTCGCTCGCTCCTCATCGTTCTCCTCTTCTCTTCTTCTTCCTCTGTTTGTCTCCTTCATTAATCTCTAACGTGGAGAGATTTTCGGAGAGATGATCGCCAATAGTTTCCTCCGATCAAAGGCCTCCTCCAAGGTTCGCGGATCCTCTGTTCTGATTCGTTTTCCCCTCAAATTTTTTTTTTTAAAAAAAAAAAAATTAGTTGATGCCTGTAGTAGCAGTGCCAATTAGTTTGATTTGATTTTGTGTACGATTCTTTTCTTCTTTCTTGTATGGATTGGAAGGATGCATGTGGATAATTTATGGATAAAAGCCATAATTTTGATTTAACGTATTTCTTTTAAGAGAAGGGTCCCTTTTCTTTTCCTTAAAAAATGGAAAGTATCAAATCTCCATTAGAATTCCAACTGGCAGAGGTGATAGCCTCCTGAAATGTCTCCCAAAACAAATGATTGCAAGGAATTCGTATGGTTTATGTTTATCGCTGCTTTTTTTTGGAACTTGTCTTGGATGTGATCTGGATCAGTGCTTTTAGATGAGTGTTAAATTATTGTTATGAACACTTTGTGCTCTGTATGTAGAGCTTGCTTGCTTGTTTGTGTGAATTGGGTCTAGATGCTTACTGCATATGACTATTTATTTTGTTTTATTTGTTATTCTGAATCGATTTATTGATACCGGTTTAAGCTCAATTTCAATGGCATTTATGCCGAACTTGTATTGTTATTGTTTAATCAGTTAATTATTGATGCTTTTGGCCACACATTCTTGTTTATTGTATCGTTGCCTGATTTTGGGTCCAGCCATGATTGAAAATTCCGAACGGCTATATAACCATGCAGACCAGCAAATTGTAGTATTTGTGCAGCAATTTTAAATTCTTGTTTATGAGAATTGATTACTGATAATATTAAGCATCATTTCAAGTTTGTATTTTTATCTATCTTGTTTTAATCTTGTATACATGAGTAATTTGTAATGCATTTATGTTATGCATATAAGTACATAGTTAATCATGTGGCACTTGTTCTTATATGTGAATTGTGCATTCATATTTTTGGTTATTATCCAATTTTTTAAGAGTCCTCTAAACTGAGCAGAATGAAAAAAAAGGATTCATGTAGTTGACCCCAACTAGTTTAGAATTAAGGCTTTATTATTGTTGTTATTGCTGTTGTATCTATTTTCCTAGATTCCATTCCAAAGTGTCTTTGATCATGGACATTGGTACATGGACATGTCTTTAGAGGTCATGCAATTCTTTCTTATCAATGCTTTTAATAAGAAACCATATATTGATGCTTTTAATGACTTTTTCATAAAGTTATTTTGATGCACTTGTTCTAGATCCGATCTAGATGAGTGCTTCTAGATGACTTTTTCCCCCATGCCATTTGCTTATTTTGTTTTTATCATTCATAGGCTGGCATGCTTATCAGGCATGTTGCAACTGCTGGAAAGTTGCGCAATCATGCATCTCCATACACGACTCCATTTGCAAGGCTGATGAGTTCAGAGGCATCTCTTCAGACTAATCCAACAGATGAAAAAGGGTACTGATAATGTTCCATTAGATAAATTGATTTCTAGTTTGAGCACTGAATATGTCATTGCCATTTCATGTTTTGTGGCTTATTTTAGCTACTCATATTCAACATCCCACATTTATGCAACAGATCATGCATATTTTGCATTTATTAAAAGTGTTTTTTTGGTGCCTTTTTATAAATTTGCCAGGTTTAAGGGGCATGATATGTTAGCACCATTCACTGCTGGATGGCAAAGCACTGACTTACACCCCCTAGTCATTGAGAAGTCAGAGGTAATAACCTCTGTGATTTATGTTGGTCTTTCTGTTTGATTTTCACTGATAACATGCTTACATTGCTAGCATTTAAACGTTGGAGACAACATAAATTATGACATAATCATCTAGACTTGTCCCAACAATTTTATTTCAAGTTTATAAATAGCAGCTCTAAAAGTTGCAGCAAGCAAATATATATAAAAAAATCTTGACACTATTTGCAATTATTTGATGGATACTATGTTGAAGTGGTTTTACAAACCACATTGCTTCTAATAGTGCAGTGGAAAATGCCTTTTTACATTTGACTGAAGGCTGTTGTTCAATGTTGCAGGGTTCTTATGTTTATGACATCAATGGGAAGAGATATCTTGATACCCTTGCTGGATTATGGTGCACAGCTTTAGGTACTCAAAAACTGCTGAATTATTAATTTTTTTCTGAAGTACTGTGAGCAGCAGTACATTGTTTTTGATATCATCGATATTATTAGTACAGAATATTGATATAATCACATATTCTATCTTTATATTGCCTTGTTGTCATCTTAAAAAATAAATATAGCAACTTCTAGTATCAAAAGTCTTCGCAAACAAGCATTTGAAGAAGTCAGTAAGATCTACCAGAAGTATTCTATGCTTCCTTTTAATAAAAGGTCCTGGTCTCTTCTCCTTTATGTCCATGGGAACTTCAACTTATCTCTCCCTTTTGCTTAATCTTCTATTCGCCATCTTCTCAAATGATGGCCAGTATGATTATTGGTGTTAAGCAGGCGGGTGGTGCAAACCGTGTAGGCAATATTAGAGATAATGATGTTAGCAAGACTTATGAATAGTGCGTCATAATAACCAAGGACTCATTTTCATTATGCCATAGATAAAACTTAGTGCATATTTGGGTACTAGTCAAATATGCATGAATGGTGAGATTTCTTAGGACATCAAACCATAAGGTTGAAATGGAAGGGAAGGAGTGGAGAAAGCACATAGTTTCCTTGGTTGCCATGGACGTGATATCTTCATGGACTTGTTTAAAGTGAAGCATTTGAAGAGATTAAGTTGCTTAATAGCTAGTTTTTGGGTAGAACTAATTTTTTGACTAAGCACCTCATGGTTTTTATTTGATCTCAACACTTTGTAGAATTATTAGGAGCATATATGTTTCCATACAATGATCTCATTTGGACAAATGTTTTGGTCAGTTTATATTATCTGAACGATCAGTTTTTGAATGAGCTAGGATTTGTCCCAGTGGTCAAGCCTCTCTGCTTAGCAACTAAAGGTTCTAGGTTTGATTCTTGGTGGTGCATCCTGAAAATCTGGCCCTGGGTAATTATAGTGCAGGTGGGTCTCCCACCTTCCCTCTCGTTGTGAGAGAGAGGAATGTCCAGCCTTTGACATGCATTTCAACATATCTGCGCTGCTGTGCTGATACAAAATTTTACATATGCATGTTGATATAAATCTAAGTTGTTCTCAGAGAGGAGTAATAACTAAATCTTTAACCAGTTAACATTGAAATTTGATAGTTGAAGGCCTAGTCAAATTCTTGACTTTTATTCCTTGCAATAAGGTTATTCTGGTGTCTAACATTGTACCTGTGTTTTTGCCATGATAGATTTGGTATTATTAGAATGGTCCCTAAACTTGGATTGTCTATGGGGCCATACAGGTTTCTTGTGTATCATTTTTTCCAGGTGAAATGGAAGATGTTCAGATTTTGCAATATTTATCTGCCAACAATTGAATCAATAGTCTGATGTAAATTTAATGTTCTCAGTATGGAGGAAAAAATAATTTTCTTTACTTTTTAGTCAAGTTATGATTCTTGCTGTTCTTCAAGCCTCAAACTGGACAAAGATTTTCTGATACTCTTGGTTGGAGCAAAAGTTTTGGGAACTACAAGCTTTTTTACATATCAAATTATGCACTATGACCATTGACTAATTTAATTTCTTCTTTCACAAATATGCTATTTCAAATTTTTTCAGGTGGAAGTGAGCCTCGACTTGTTGAAGCTGCAACTATGCAATTAAAAAAACTGCCATTTTACCATTCCTTTTGGAATCGTACCACAAAGCCTTCTTTGGTATGTATAAATTTTTTTTGTATGATTAACTTCTTTTCTCTTGCAAACACTCTGCTGCTACCATAGTATTTATGTATCTGAATTCTGTTATATACTACTGCATGACCTACTATGCTTGTAAGTTGGATTTGAAAAGTTGAACCAAAAATACCACACTGCTACGACTTAGATTTTGCCTCAACTATGGATTGAGTTCTGTTTTAATTAGGTGAAGGCTTCATTCTACTCTCCTAGATTCATTTTATCATTGTCAGTTCTGATTGATTTTAAGTTTCACTAATGTATTTGCAGCTGCTCTACTTTTTCATATTGAATCATTGATTAGTCTCCAACAGATACTCTATAATATGTGTCGATGATTTTTTTTCTTTTTACTGCTGTTCTTGCAGGATCTTGCAAAGGAGCTTCTTAAAATGTTCACAGCAAGGAAAATGGGAAAAGTCTTCTTCACCAACAGTGGTTCAGAAGCTAATGATTCTCAGGTTTGTGTTTTCCTTGAATAGCTAGTGGATACCACAAAGGATTTCTCATGCATTCTTCCATTTAAAATTAATATTTTAGTTTATTTGGATGTGGTCATACTCCCAGTTCTTGATGAAAGAACAAATCTGGCTATTTGTAGATATGCTGGAAGCAATCTAGACCCCTTTTTGTTTTTCATTGTAGTTAAGAGCATGTATCTGCCTCTTTATTGTTAGCAGTGAAGATTGAGTAGTTAAGGTTAACAAGGAGTGCAAAACTTGGAGGGACCACCACTCAAAAGTAATATTGGAGAACAAGTAAACACTTGTTTCCACTTTTATTGTGGTGATGGGCTGGGAATAAACATTGACATGGTGTGTGACTTTTCTAATAACTAGCACTTATAATTTTTTTTTAGATTTTGGAGACCTGATGTTTATTTGAGAAATCTTTCTATTCTCATTGTCATCTTGATTCAATACCTTCTTCTTGTTCTGTTTCTGATTTGTTTCTTTGGCATGCTTCATCAAGACATTTTCAGTTGTTTATGCTGATGTCAACTAGCCCAATCATGCTAAAATTTACCATGCCACTAGATTATGTTCTGACCTATGGATCTGGGGATGTCAACCTGGTTATGACAAGGATGGATTGCAGGGTTTTAAAGCGGTATAGTGATGTAACCTGCCTGTTATTGATGCTGGACATTTTAAAATAGGAAAGACAGTGAATTACTCTTTCTTCTATTACACATTTTTTTCGGCAATTAACATATATTGTAGTATGGAACTTTATTATTCAATTAAACATGGAACTGCTATCAAGGTTTCTTGGGATGTCTCAGCTTGATCCTTGGGATAATTCTTGCATCTTAAAATGCTTGGTGCAAGCTTAAGATGAACTCATTGTCAACAATTTATTTTCTATATTACCACAGCATTTGAAGGTCGAGATGAACAACTTTTTATTTAGAAATCTCTATAACAACTAGTTATGTATTCAGAAAGGATGTGAATCGTTTAATCTGAAAACTTGTTGCAGTTAATGCATACAACAACTATTAAGCCTTAATCCCAAACTAGTTAAGGTCAGCTACATGAATCTATTTTCTCCATTTTAGTTCTGCTGTTATGCAGAAACCACTAAACTGCTCTGTTTAGAAAAACAGTCTTGTCACATTCTTTCTGACGTTTCTATAATTTTTTTACAAAATCCTTAGATCCATCCTGAAGTTTAGCTGTAGCAATAATAAGATAGTTTTTAACAATGATGAGATGAATGTTTGGATGTTCCATATTCTGCTTGAAATGCCATCAAGTTGGCTAGTTTGCAGAGCAAAATGAAGAATACAATGCAACGTATGGGTTCCTAAAAGAATCAGGGATTAAACTTTCTTATATGGTGGCCTTTTGGTGAATCAAGGATAATAAATATTATATATTTTTTTCCATCAACCTGATGCTGACTGTATATGGCACAATAAAAGTTGCCAAGTTACATGACAGATTACCCCTTTTTTGTGGGGTATTGTAGAGAATCAAATTTTCCTAGGTATAGAAAGCATCTAGATGAAGAGGGTAGAACACAAGTTTGACATAAAGAACCCTGATCATCTGTTTGGGAATGTTGTCAAAGTCATGCCTCACCTACCTCAAGGCAATGCTACTTCATCAAGGGGCAAAAGCTTGCCTTATGTACACCTTGCTGTGGTGTTGAGGATCAAATAGGGCATGTCTTAATCAATGTGTGCATTGTCTTTGTGTGATTGTGGATAGCTGCAAATTTGTTGTGTGCTGTCTGACTGGCGTAATGTGTATTTGTAAGTGCATTTTAATGACTGTCGTAATGTGTATTTGTAAGTGCATTTTCATGACTATCTGTGGGTGTGGCTGAAGTTATTTGCTGTGTTTGTATGTCTATATGTGTTGCATAACATCATGAATTGTGAATTCATTATATGTGTATAGATATGTGCATATTTCTTGTTGTACCTCTGTAAGGTGTGTGCCTTGCTTTGCACCTTGCACCTAGGCTACAAGAAAGCTTGATGCCTTGGTGAGCCTTAAGGCTTTAATAACTTTGGTCTTATGTACTAATTAGAAGGAAAGAATCTAACTGAAATCATTCTTCCTGCCTGATGACAGGATGGTGACAAGCCAATCATAAAGCCACTTATTGTAGTTTAGGCTTTCTTGATTTTAAGTTTAGTTTTTATTGTAGTTTCAAGCCTAGATGTGATTGTATTAGGTTAAAGACTGAGAGAAATAAAGTTTTGAGGGTTTCCAGAAGAGTCTTACCATTTACATCTCTGTGAACCTGCAGCAAGATTTCTTCAGATGGTGACTTTGACCACTCTATGCTTCACAGTTTGGTCACCCGCATATTAAAGTTAAAACCTGGTGCAGTTTTCATGAATTCTTTCTCATCTGTGCTGCTTAGTAGATATAAGCTTTAGAGAAGGCATGAGCCATTGATGTGGTCCATCATCTGTTGCCACAATCAAAAAAATCAATGAATTCTTTTCACTAACTTCAATTTTCTTCAGATAAAATTAATGTGGATAGGTTGGCCAACAACTCTTGGTCAGAAAATAATGATAGTAGATGAGCTAGCATTAAATATTGGAGATGTTTGGTATGGGACGATCCTTCTTAGATCATTGATGATCTTGATTAAGGTGATGGAATCATCACATTTGGTTGCCCCTCCGTAATTTTACATGGTAGTAATCTCAAATCACCTTTACCTCTAGAATCGCCATCCAACCTAGTGATCTTAAACCTATCCTTGAGTATGGATATTCAAGATAATATATATATATATATATATATATATATATATATATCATATATGCATATATACATACATAGTTTATCCTAATTTATAACATTAAAAATGTCTAGAAATGAAAAGTCATATTTTAGCAATTTCTAATCTATGCATCAAGTGGGTTAAAAAATGAATGGTTAAAATGATGTCAAACTATTTTTTTCTATGATCCAAGCATTGTATTATATTAGTTTTCAATCTATACATGTTTTAATGTATACATCATGATCTATAAGGTGGATTTTCAGTTTAAATGTTTTATTATATATTTCAGCATACTAGCATAATGGAAACTGCTCATTTTTATGCCTATTTGACACCCACTTGATGCATAGATTGGAGGCTGCAAATATATATATATTATTAGTTTCTAAGTATTTTTACTATTATAGATCATGATCAATGTATGGATATTTGATTTGGATACTCCATTATCAATTCAAAGAGAAGTAGATTCTCTCTCCTTGGAGTATAGTCCATCCCTATATATATTTTCTGAGCATTACACACACACACACACACACACATATATATATATAACTGGGAATTTCTTTCTATCAGGTAAAGCTTGTATGGTATTATAATAATGCATTGGGAAGGCCAAACAAGAAGAAATTCATAGCGCGAGCAAAATCGTATGTCATCAAAATTAATTTCTTGAAGAATTTATTTGATATTTAATTGCGATATCTTTATAAACTGACACCAAGTTGATAGAATGCAAAGCTCTTTTCTTGTATCTGTTTGTCTAATTTTCTGTCTTGTTTGCGTTTTGGGCAGATACCATGGATCAACTTTAATAGCAGCTAGTCTTTCTGGGTTAGTAACAAAGGTTATATATTCTTTTAATTTTGATTCTGAAGTGCATTTTTGCTTTGAAAACATGAGTCACCTTGGTTTTATTTTTTGTCACTATCAAATTTGTCTAGTTATAGCGTACAAAGGTTTGTTTCTGATTCAGTTCCCTTTTGTTTATCATCTGTTGGCCTCTCATTCTCTGATTAAATCTTCTATTTCATTAACAATTTGCTGCATCTACAGCCTTCCAGCTCTGCACCAAAAGTTTGATCTACCAGCATCATTTGTAGTACATACAGATTGTCCTCATTACTGGCGCTTCCATCTACCTGGTACTTATTTAATTACTTTAGGGATGGTTGAACTTTTAATATTTTGATGATTAATCATTGTTAAGCGAGTATCAGGTGAGACGGAGGAGGAATTCTCAACCAGATTGGCTAGTAACTTGGAGAATCTTATCATTAAAGAAGGACCTGACACAGTAAATGCTTCTCTTTTCTCACCTTATTATGGATTTTTTTAAGTTCAAGTAGGTTGTAGTATTTGATTTGATATATGTTTCAGATTGCTGCATTCATTGCTGAACCTGTAATGGGTGCTGGTGGTGTTATCCCTCCTCCAAAGACTTATTTTGAGAAGGTAAGAAACTGAACTCTTTACTTTCTACCTTGTCTTTATACAATTATCAGCAACTTTTATTTTATTTTTGTTTATTCACGAGCTAAGGTTAAAGAAAAATATTGTCTGCAAATTTGAGTGCTTGAGCAATTAGTTTGGGTTGGATAATGTAAATTTAAAGAGGTACCTTTGGATTGGCATATAAGTTTCTGATTGCAAACACAATCTTCCTGTATCCACTTAATTTCTATCTTTTTTACTTCCACAAACAATTTTTTTTTGACCCCATGAATATCATATAAAATAACTCATCTTCAATAAATATGTGGTTATGTATTACTAGAACCTCACTTAGCACATGCTACTGATCTCAGCTATATTTTGTTTCTCTAAATTTGATAGCAGAAAATTCATCATCATCGCAAAACTTTGCATTTTTCCTTTGTTTACTGAGTAAAGGCTGGGTGAAAGAATACTGTTGGATAAATACTTGAGTGCACAAGTGGGCCACATATTAAGCAAGCTATTTTTAATGTAAACAGGAATTTTATGCACTGCAAGTTCTGGCATGAGAACTCACCAAACCATAGCATCTTCTAGGCATACAACTAATGAATTTTCAAATTGCTACCAATCTTTTATTTTTACCTAATTGCTTATTCCAAACTGCTAATACCATTTTAGAGATAACACTTGCTTGGTTGGCTTTAATGTAGCTATTGTTGTATACACATGAAAGTCACCTAGAAAAGGCAAGCATAGCATTCTCAATGATGGTTTCTGACGTCAAAACCATGATCCCAAGCTTTCAGGTTTTCTTGAGGATAGTTGTTACAATTTAGTTTCATCACATTCTCCACACAGGAAAGGGTTTGGACTTCTCCTGGAGCTTTTAGAGCTTACAGAGTTCATGGACACCCAAATTTCACAATCAGAGTACTATTTGATTTGAGATTTGTGGTTGTGGTTGTTGAGGAAAAAAATCTTGAATCTTTAAATATTTCTACTGGCACAAGAATCATGTTCCCTTAGTTGTAAGTGGTGTTTGGTTGTTGTTGGAATATAGACATAAAGAAGCCCTATTTGCTAGATCCTGAAATAGAAATAAAAATAAAAATATTTTTTTAAAAAAATGAGGCAGAAGTGTGGAATGCTTCAAACTTGCTCTCTATTGGCTTCACTACATGAAGAACGCATTATTTGTGAAAAAGGGTTCATGTCTCATGTCTCAAATTAGCTGAATAACGCTGAAACATCCAACCTGCTTGAGTTATACAAGTTGGTAATGTTAACATAAAAGGCAATCAAATGAAAGTTCTTATTTACATTCTCCACTTCAGGATATCTGACATAGCTTTGAAACCACCAAACCCTTGATTCTTTAGGTCCCTTTTAGAGTTAGTATTATGTTTGTTTACAGTCAATGCTTTTCTAGCAAGTTTCTCACATAATATATCATTTTTTTGCAACCTAAAAATTCTTGGGGAGGGGTTTTATAGCAGGATATCAGCCCGCAAGTCCTTTGAAAACAGAATGAGATTTCACCTGACTTTAATAATGAATTTCATATTTTTTTGTTTCACTTTATGCATGCTTCACTATTTCCACTTTGTGGATGTTTCTTTATGGTTAAAAGGGGGAAAGTTACTGTTAGGAGTCCCATAAACCCCATAGTTGGCTTAAGATTGGACATGAACAAACTTCTCAGGCTTCCTCATAGGTTAAAATTAATGTTACTCTCAGGAGTCTTGTGAACCTCATAATTGGTCTAGGTTCGAACATATTCTACCTATGTCATACTACAATTTGTGCTATAATGGACATTATCTATAAAACATCGTTATCTTTCATTTAAGTGCCCTCATTCAAATCTATATCTTTCATTGGCTGTGTGATTTGAATATTTGGTCTATACAAGCTATTTCATTTTCATTTTAGTAGTCTGCTCCATCTACTATGGTTTTCTTATTTCTACCGATACAATTATAGGAAAGATAGAAGCTAGAATGGGAAATTTCTGACAGTTAGAATGGGAGCTTTCTGACAGAGTTAAAGGAAAAAACCACCTTGAACAGTCACTAACAATTCAATGGTGCTTTACTCTGACAAACTGGATGCAGACTGCAGAGGCTATTCTCACATAAGAATGATGCTTTTCACATATTTGAACATCCTGGTTCATACATTACCTTTTTTTTTCAGAAAAGAGAAGAAACTTCTATACTCTTTGAAATGCTGTGCATTTGCCAAAAGTAACATATACTGCAAAATTTCGCAAATGAGTTATGGACACCATAAAATTCTAAGTCTCACATGTACAAAGGGCACGCAATGTGTTAATTACATGGATACATTAATTTTTTTCATCCTTATTTTGTTTCTTAGAATTTTGAACTCCAGTTTTTAATGTGAAACATGCATATGGTGCCAACCAAATTGTAGGAACTCAGTGCTTGATTCATCATATGACACTTTTCATATATGATTAGATTATCTGGAAGTCATCTGTTTTATGACAATGTGTTATGTAGGGCCCATTTATTTTATGTCAGGTCTTCTCCTTCCAGTGCAGACCCTTTCACACACATAAGATGTCAATGATCTTGTTGCACTAAGCATCTGAATGGTTTCCCATCACTTCATCCTTGATCATTAAAACTCCTAGTTATTCTATAATAAAATTTATCCTTTACTTTGCCTTTCCTAATTTTGCTGCAATCACTCCTTAACATTCTTATCTGTACCACACTCATGTCACTACGACCAAATCCTCCTGGTAGCCCAATGTTCAAGTCCAACATCTCTAATACGCTTATGTAATCAGTGCCCTCTTTTTGCTTCACTAGTTTCTGTTTTACTCTCACTTCTAGGTGATGATTGCAGAAAATTCGTGCATCATGCTCGACCAATATTGAATGATCCTCATGCATCTCCCCATTCTTTTCAAATAGCTGGAATGAGATTGTGATCAGGGTATTTTTTGCTACTGAGTCAGCCAAGTTCATGTCTATATTTGTGCCCATCGAGATAACAATCAACATGCTCTCTTTTGGCTCAACCCTTTTTCTTTTCATACTGGTTGTTCACATTCAATATCTTAATTCTAGAGTCACCATTTTCATTCATCAACATCAACATTTTCTGCGCATAACCCATCCTGGCTGCCTCATGGACAGTGGTAGTTTATCTATTTCTGAAGATATACTCTGCCATCCTTTCCCATGGAACTTTCAGCACAACTTCCTTAAAAGTGAAGCATGTTAATTCTGACCAAGATTATCAAATACTTTCTGGACATATAGAGACCACACTCATGTTGCAGGTGCACTGACTTTTCTGCTAATCAATACATTACTTTTTGATTTTTTTTTCTTTTTATTTTGTCCTTGAAAGATCCACTACAATTGGTAACTTTGCTTCCTAGTTCACTTGATAATACAGTTGAATTATTGAAAGCCATATATCTATATGGTATTGGGACTTCCATTCTCTGCCTTCCATCACTTCGTTATTCTAATTTTCTGCAGATTCAAGCCATTGTAAAGAAATATGATATTCTCTTCATTGCAGATGAGGTACTAATACACTAACTACTTTCATGTTTACCAAAAAAGAAAAGAAAATATATATTTTTTATCCTCTGGATTGGTGTCAAATGTTACTTTATCTATGTTTTAGGTCATCACCGCCTTTGGAAGGTTAGGGACTATGTTTGGATGTGACAAATACAACATTCAGCCTGACCTTGTCTCCATGGCAAAGGTGAGTCAAAATAAGTATGGTTTGATAACATAGTCCAAACAACTACTGTGTTTACATTTTCTGATTTTCCAGGCCTTGTCATCTGCATACATGCCCATTGGTGCTATTCTTGTTAGCCCAGAAATTTCAGAAGTCATACATTCTCAAAGCAGCAAACTTGGTAAGCTACTCAGTCATTAAAGACTAATTCTTGTGGCTCTTTGAAGGATGAGTACTAAGTATCCCCACTTTAACATGCCTAATTTTAGGTTCATTTTCTCATGGATTTACTTATTCTGGGCATCCTGTTCCGTGTGCTGTTGCATTGGAAGCACTTAAGATTTATCAGTAAGCGTCACCACTCCTGATGCATTTCTAATTTTGAACTAGCAACAAGTGCCATACACTAGTTTTGTGCATCAAGAAGGGCAAGCATAGGTGATTAGCTCATGATGACTGCACATTTCAAAATCCTGACCATTGTGAACTAATTTTCACCAGGGAAAGAAATATTGCGGAGCAGGTTCAGGCTATATCTCCAAGGTTCCAAGAGGGCATTAGAACCTTCTCAGAAAGTCCCATCATTGGGGAGGTACCCTTTTCTTGGTGCATTAAATCTCGCACTGTCTTGAAACCTATTCTTGTTCTGTATAGGCAATATTATTGACATATGATGAGAACCAACTCTTTATGTGCAGATACGTGGGACTGGGTTGATACTTGGAACTGAGTTCACTGAAAACAAGTCTCCTAATGATACATTCCCTCCTGAGTGGGGTATGTCACCTTTTGTGTTCTGCCTTATTATGCTACTCTCACTTCAATAGATGAATGAAAGATAATTATGCAACTCTCATTTGCTTTGATGGTTACATCTCATTTGATACAAAGGTAACTTTTAGCATACATGAGTGAACACAACTCATAATGAATTATGATGAATGTTTCAGGTGTAGGAGCGATATTTGGATCAGAGTGTGAGAAACATGGAATGCTAGTCCGAGTTGCTGGGGATAATATAATGATGTCACCACCCTTTATAATAACCCCCGATGAAGTTGATGAAGTAAGATGTTACTGTCTTGTTAGCTCCTGATGTTTGTCATTTTCCATATTTCTACTGGGCAATGATGCATGGGTTTTTAATCTCCAATTATTCACCGGTTCTTCAGGAGTCTTCTATAGCAAATATCATTACCGAATATCATTTTTGGCTTCTGTGAGAGTCTTATCAGTTGACAGGCTTTGGTTAGATACATAATTACATTACTACAGGATTTTTCAGTGGGGGCCTATTCCCAAACTTGTGGCACTTCTAGGCCTGTGCTACAATTCGAGCTATTATTTCTTTTACCAATGGAGCTGACCTTGCACTGAGCCAAAGTCCCTTTTCTTTTTCATTTACTTACTAGTTTGTGAATGCTAATGCCTTTAGTTTTCTTTCAGTTAATAAGCATATACGGAGAAGCCCTGAAGAGTACAGAGGAGAGAGTAGCAGAGTTGAAATCGCAGAGAAAGCAGTAACCAGATCGACAACAAGTGTTCGAAGGTGCATTAAAGAATTTGCTTCTGTTGTTTGTTGTTTATGGAGAAAATGTTAATAAGCAGAAGCTAGTTGTTAAGAGAACATATCTTACAATGCAATCTATATTTTCTGAAACGGTGCAAGCTTTAGTTTCAAGACTGGGCTCTGTACAGTTGTACAATCAATTTAGGCTTCAGTTACACCATAGGTCATTAGGTTGCCATATCCCCTGTCATGATGACACCTATTATTATTCTCTAGAATCTCCTGCATGATCTAATGTTTGCACATTTAGCCTACTGAGTGGAGTTTGCAAGCAAGCCTGGACTTGTCTGTGGTAAGCCATCAACTTTGTACCGGTCAGTCACTATCCTACTGAAAGTTCTCTCCTTTCATGCACACTGCCATGCACAAAGTCAATTATAACATTTTTGTGGAAGATAACACATCAAAACATGTTTACAGAGATCACTAATGTGTATCTCGTCACTGTCCTCGGTGTCTAGTTCTTATGTTATTCACATTTTGTTTATTTTATTACCACAGGTAAGTCTTGAAAAAATAATTCTATATGAGATCCATCTTAATCTTTTCCAAATTCACACAAAGAAATAGATTCATTCTAGTCTTCTTTGTGATACGTCTCTGTTTTCAACCATAAACAATATATTCACCACTTTGTTACTAAAGTTTACAGATCGGTCTTTCAAAGTTACACAGACCTTGTATGATAGCAATTTTTCACTTAAAATTCACCAGTTGTTATCTTTAACATTAGAAATCTAACTTCTGGTTCTATTATTAGCATTGGTTGTCCTATAATTCAAAAGGCCCTGGCTGCAACAGCTATCTATTTAGCAACTTGAGGTTAGATTTTGAGCATCTTTCTCTTCCTCTAGCTTTGACACAAAACTAAATACAGATTTAAAGATTTTTGGTGAGGAATGTGGACTGCACCTGCACCTGTTTGTGCATACAGAGAGAGAGAGAGAGAGGGAGAGGGAGAGAGACTTTGCTACACTCGAGAGAGAAAGAAATAGACTTGTTTACGTTCGAATGCAGCCATTCTATTTTTTTCACTTTTTTCATCTTTCAGATTTGTAAACTATCAATTTAAGGATGGAGAAAATGATCGGATATACGTTTGGCTATTACATTCGAATGTAGCCATATTTACTTTATATATATATATATAGAGAGAGAGAGACAGAGAGAGATGAATTTGGCTTCACATTCTACATTCGGTCAGTATTTTTATTCTTAAATCCATACGGATTTTGAAGTTATCTTATCTTTTTTATATTTTTTATTTTTGAGATTTATGATTTATATGAATCGAAGGATGGAAGAGATGATGAGATTTACATTTAGTTACATATGACTGTAACTAAGTCCACCTCTTTTTCTCTCTTTAATCTTTCAAATAGCAAAAGCACACTAAATTTGGAACTTTAATCTTCGAATAACAATTTGAATGCCTGGATAGATCCAAAATCTCCATGAGCTGAAAATAGTCGACCAATGCTAGCCTCGAAACAGTTCTTCTAAAATGAGAAAAATCCAAAGATCTCAACCATCAGCAGCTTAGGATAAGAAACAACCGCAACTAATTCATTCAATCTGAAAGAATTTAGATAATAGAATACAAATAAAATGCCACCAATCAATCTCTCCAATTAAAACATAGTGAGTTTGCCCGGATATACAGAGATTCTAAGAGCGATAACTTAAAAAGAAATTTTAGAAATTATAGTAACATGTGCAACTGTTGTGATATATTAGTACTCATAAACATATGATTACGGAAGTATACATATGAAAAGTTTGATTCAATTAAAATAATGCAGAAATCTAACTCACAATTTCTTTTTTAAAAAAAGAAGCTGGAGAAAAATAATTATAAGATACATTTAAGGTTACAAATATAGTCTTAAATAATTTTAGCAAAGATGGTGGTACCTTCTGCAAACTATAACTCTAAAACAAACTATAAACATTAAAAACGGGAATCCAAAGTTTTTTTGTTTTAAGAAAAAGAAAGCTAAGGAAATGTAAAAATCTGGCCCACAAAGTTTTTTTTTTGGAAGAAAAAAAGAAAAAAAAAATGCCAAATCATGCATGCAAAATATAAATATGAAAAATGAGAATCCAACCGAGTTTTTTTTTAATGAAAATAAAAAAAATATAATGTTTTTGGTTAAAAAAATAGAAAAAGCTAAAATAATTAAAAAATATTTTTTTATTAAAAAAGCAAAAACAAAAACTTAAACAAATGGCCCATGCAGGTCTCAAATAAGATATCATATGATTTTTATCTCCCACATTTTATGAAATATAAATTTTCACAAGTAATTATTTATTTTTTAATAACAATAAATATGACGAATCCAAAGCCCTCAACTTGTACTCTTGGAATACCATAAATGTATTAGGGTAGGTTTTGTTAAGTGAAGCTAGAAGTTAGAAGCTACTTAATCTATTTTCATTCCATATGTTGTTAAAGTTTAAATTGGTTGATATTGGACAAAATATAAAAGTATTTAGATTTAGACCAACCTTATGAACTACTTCATATTTTATGATATAGGCTTGCTTGGCCTTGATCTTATTAGGTGGAGGCCTAACTTAAGATTTGGTCTAGAAGTCGGGAGATCTAACCTTAACTATAGAGGCCAAATAAATACTAATTTTTTTAAAAAAATAAAAGGTGCATTAGCTCCTCTAAAAATGTAATCTTTTGGTACTCCAATCAAATCCAAATGAATAATTAATAATTATAAAGAAGATTACTTTTATTTATCACCTACTAATTGTAAAGCACATGCAATTGTGCATAGCAATTACGAAAATATTTTAATATAGAGTAAATTTTAAAAAGACTTTAGCACGAATTAAGTGCTAGTAGATTTTCTTATAAAATTGTTTGAGATTTATTTGTTTAGCAAACAATTACATACAATGCATGAATAAAAATTTTAGAAAAGAGAATCATAGGATCCCTTTTATATTTCTTTCCTTATTACCCACAAAAAAGGGGTTAAAATTGATCAACACTTAGATCAAGCAGGAAGAGAGACCGCCAAAAACTCACCTCCCTAAAAAAATAAGGATTGGAATCCAATTATCTTTTCCTAGAACAAGTAATATTTCATTTTTAATTTAAATAAGCATGATTATTTAAGAAAAAAATAAGTTATGTATTTTGATAAAAGTGGAAGCCTATTTTTAATAGAAAAGTGACCAATATAATTATAATTGAACATTTTTCAAATTAATAATTATCATTTCTTAGGATTTATTATAGTATACATTGATATTTATAGTTGACTTCAAACTTCAAGAGTCAGAGAAGATGCTTGAGCACAAGAAAAAATTGGAAAGACTAAAGTTATTATTGGGAGAACCATCTAACACTCAAGTCACTGAGAAAATTAGAGAATTAGAAAAGAAGAGGAATGAGAATAGAGATACTAGAGAATAGCTTTGATCTTTTCTAGGTTTCTTCAACATTAAGTATCTTCTTTAATTATTGGAGCTTAAAATTAATTTTGAATGTCAATAGATTAGCATCATTTATGAAAACTTATAGAAATGAAATAAAAATATAAAAACGTGACACCGGAAGAAGGAAGAGATTAGGGGATGAGCAAAAATACTTAGTCCTTCTAGCTTAGTATCTAGGTTGGATCCCAAAATTCTTAGAGAAATCCAACAAACATCTTCGTCCACAACCAATGGAAGTGGTCACCCAAAACTAGTTTGGCATGCTTATGTAGTGAGTTAAACTCCTAATTAATCTAATACAAAATTTGATTCGTAAGGATCAAGCCAACAAAATGCACAAAGAATAGATCTATGGGTCATGCTGAGCTCATACAACATCTGATCTTAGTAACAATGAAGAGAGGACACACACTAATCTCAACATCAATAAATAGAAGATGAGTGATATGGCAACCAAGCTTGGAGAGACTCCTAAGACCATTCTGCATGGTTTGCAAAAAATTTAGAGACTTCAACAACTAGCTAAGGTGTGCTTGACAAATAAATTACAGAGAGAAATCAAAAGCATAGAGTTATAATGAAGCAGGTCAAGAGCAAGGGAGCATATATGAATGACGAATTAGAGTTTACTAATAAGCCATTATCCATGAAAGAAATCAAGTCAGAACAACTACTCTCAAAGTTCAAGATGCCTTAGCTCAGCCATATGATAGGATTTTAAACTTTATAGATCACATAAAGAGTTTCAAAGCTTTGATGCTATTGCATAATATGCCAGATGCAATCATATGTCGACCTTTTTCTTTCACTTTAAAGAAGACAACTCAATTCTATTACTTTAGCCTCTAGCATGCTTCAATCAGCTCGTTTAAATAACAAAGCTAACAATTCATTAGCCCTTCATCAATAGTAGAAGTTATAAGAAAGCTTTAGCTAACTCAAGGTGTCGGCCCCCTTCTCGACAGCATGATTTCTTATAAAAATTAGGTAAATATCTGCTAATCTTTATGCTAAGCACCATAAAGCCCTAGCGATCCTTATCTAATTGTCATAAGTTACATGCATAAAAATACTGTACCTATTAAAAATTCTGACCTGCTCATTTCATTCATCCTGTTTATAACATAACATCACAATTTATTTCATCCTGCTCAGAAAAAAAATAGATTTTCATACTATTCATCACATGATTCTAAGCAATATAGTCTCATCTCAATGCTACTATCAAGATCATATTCACAAATTTATTCTACAATGAGAATCATTTCTCATATCCACCCAAGTCCAAAATACATCATAAGATTGCAGTCATACAAATCCATCCATATCCATTTCAAATACATATACAATCCAATAATTAACAACCCAATTCACTTTCATGCTTTCCAGGGCTAACCTGCTATCTTTGATCTAAAATCCAAAAATGTCAATAATAAAGGGGTGAGACCTAAGTCCCAGTGACTAGATAACCATCTAACAATGGGAAAAAGCTGAGAACCATATTATAAAACTCATAATAATACCAACATCACATATTGCGATCGATACATGAATCTTTATAAATGAAATAAGTTAACGTATAAGTTAACTTATGCTTCCAATAATATAACTTAAATGAAGAAATATCAAAATTATAAAATTTCATGATGGTGGGCTGGGTGTGCCGCCACTAAGGTACATCTCTACAGTCGCCCTCCTGTAGGTGTACTCTCAGTGGGTGAGTGTACTGAGCGCCGAGGATCCCCGCACCACATGGTACCCCTCACATGTGTGGTTCACCCTAGGTGTGAGCTTGCCCCTTTTCCCTGGGCCTCCTGCTTGCCCCCTCCATGGGCCAATATCTCTGAGCCCCCTCGAGCTATATATAGTAACCTAGCTCGTTACCGAGCTGTGATTCTTGCCCCACTGGACTGCTTGCAATCTGCCCCATTGGGCTGATCTAGCTTGTACTCCCCCTGGCCTAGGGATCATAGTACGATCAAGTCGCAAGGAGGTGCCGGCTATAATAGTGTGTGCAATGCTCATGCTATGGCACAGTATATAGGGTGATCAGCCCCATAGATGGCCCAATGCTCTTTATGCTGTATGCTGTAAAAATATTCAAGTATAAGCTTATAATCCAATATATAATCAGCTATACTTTGAAATATTTCTATTCATGTATGCTCATGCATCACTTTGAAACACAAATCTGAAAAGTAAATTCCATCTTTACTGAAACATATGTTTTATTCAGGTAATACTTTCATGAAACTTTATACTTTGCTCTGAAACATACTATAGCCCATGTTTTATTTTCTTTTCTAAAACTCATGCTTTGCTGAAACTCTTGCTTTGCTTTGAAAACATGTTGTAAATCCATGCTTATTCTTTAAACTCATGCTTTGCTTAAAACATGCTTTAAAAATATAATATCATTATAACCGGGTTCTCATTTCTCATATTTGACTACTGAAGGTACTATACTTAGCATGATACACTCTAATTTGTAGCAAAATATCACTATACTATTATAAAACATTTCACAAAGCTCGATGAGGAACCCACTCATCTTTTTGCTATTTTCTCTTTTTCACAGTTGCTACCCCTCTTGAAAAGGCTCCGTTACTTGACTTCCTTGAAAAGGCTCCGTTATTTATGCGACATATACCTAGATTTTCATTAAACATACATGCATGCTATATGCCTTAACGTCTCAGTATAATATTCTTCAATCCCTAACATACTCAACGATTTACAACATACTCATGCTATCACTTCATTTATCTCTAAATCATGAGATTTTAACATCATTCTCTAGCTTAGAAAAGTTTGGACTTACGTTAGCAAAGATGGGCTAAACCACCAAGCCTTTTTCCTTTCCTTCTCTTCCTCTTTTTCTCTTCTTCTTCTCTTCTTCTTTTCTTTTTTTCTTCTCTTCTTTCCCACGGCTAGCTGAACTTCTCCTCTAGCTGAACCTCTCCTCTTTCTTTCTCTTTTCTCCCTCTTTTTTCTTTTTTTTCTTACGGTGGCTTAAGGGCTAAGGAAGGAAGAGTGAGTTTTTAATACCCTTAAAAATTCCCATTTTGCCCCCTTTCTATTCTTAAGTCATGTTTTTCAAAGTTTACATGGCTTCCTCTCTGCCAAGTATTTTTTTCCTTCAAATTCTTTTTCCCATCTTGCCCTTAATCAAACTCTCAAATGACTTTTTATCAAATTTTACTTATGCCCCTGACCAATTTTCGTTATCAGATGAATGACAGGGGTTACCCACCTATTAGACAGCATGGATACTAACTAATGAGAGTGATATGGGTCTTAAATTAATTCCACAAAAGTTTTTTATCCATCAAAACTCAAAGTTAAGCATGCTTGGTTGAGAGTGATGGGTGACCTCCTAGGAAGTCCTTAATTTTATTCATTAGTCGGCTAAAATACCGACTAACAAGAGGGAAATTGGTCTCATACCAATTTTACAGAGAAATTTCCGACAGTAGTCAATCACACTGTGGCTAAAATTTGTCCCAAACCACTTTTATAGAGATATTTCCCAAAGTAGTCGAAAGTAGTCGACTATTTTGGATAAAATTGATTCCCATCTCTTTTTACAGAAAAATTTACCACAGTAGTCGAGTCGACTACTATGGCTAAAAACTATCCCAGATCAGTTTTATAGAAGTTTTTGCCAAGTAATCGACTTACGAGTCGACTACTTTCAAGAAAGCATCCCAAAACTATACGTTAGCCGGCTCTAAAGCCAGCTAACATCCTAAAATCATACGTTAGCTGGCTCTAGAGCCAGCTAACATTCCTAAATCATAAGTTAGTTAGCTCTAAAGCCAGTTAACGTTCCTAAAATCATAAGTTAGCTAACTCTAGAGCCAGCTAACTTCCTAAAATCATTTTTAAAGTTATTTTAGGGCATTTTAACCTCCAAAATTTTTAATCCAACCTCTCCCAAGGATCAAAAACAATTAGTAAACATTGAAATCATTACAAAAACTTTAATTACAAGTTCAAATAACTGACTTTATTAACTTTTGGAAGGATCATGGGGAAAACTCAAAATAACTTCAAAATTTTTAACTTTCATATTTTTTTAAGATTACCACTCAAATCATTAACACTAGAAAGCTAAACTAACAATAAAAACATGCTTAAAAATGAAATTACAATGCTTCTAAGTTCGGGATATTACACAAGGACAATCAAGCAAAAGAGGAATGAGCCACTTCAAGACTATATTTAATGGTTTAATAATGAAGCATTAGAAGTTTAAGATTTGAACTCATTGGCCATAGCAAAAGTTATGAATGATCTAAAGAACTCACACTTTAGCTTTTACATTTTGAAGTGCCTCTTATGGATTTAGTTGAGCTATTAGTATATGCTAAGAAATACATTAATGCTAAGGAAGCATTGCAGATCAGAAAGAATTAAAATAGAACCAAGTTAATAAGAAATGTAGAGGACAAGATAAGCATCGAAGGGTCCTTTCAAAGAATAAATTTAGTTTTTTACAAGGTTTTTGGAGATAGATCTCTATCAAAATGAATGCCTTAAATGAAAGAATAATTGAAAAAACCTTGCAGCAAGTTAAATCTATGCTTCCAAGGGTTTGCATGAATCTAGATAAGTTGCACCCTTCCTGTTTATACATATTATGCCATTGAAGGTGTCTAGTTGTTAGGTGACACATAGTAGGGGTGATATTCTTTTAGAAGGCTAACTCTATTCTAATTATAGATAAGGATAAACATTGAGTATCTATAACTCTACTGAAATAAGGACTCTAGAGTCTCAAAACCTTAATGGGATTCATCTAGGGTTCCCAAACCCTAGGGGGCACATAACTCTTGTAAATAAAGGTAATAGGGAATAGGTATGCATAATCCTCTTTGCTTTCTCATATTCCTGCTCTCTAATTCTCTTAAATTCTTTCATTAACTTAAGCATTAGAGAGCCCCATTGGGGAATAACTCCAATCTATTACAAGCTATAGGCATCTTCTTTAAATGGTAGTGCCTGAAACAAAGTTTTAGCATCCACAATATATTTTTATATTTTTTATTCACAAGTCATATGATTCTATATATCCATTTTTAAAAGATATAAATGTCATATAATATCTTCTGATTTCTTTATGTTATATCATTTTGAGGGGCCTTCGTTGCCAAGCAATACAAGGAACTGAAGAAATTATAAAGGTGATAATGCAATTAACGTAAATAGATTATTTGGTCCAAGTGTAATATAGAATAGGTATGGCGGTAAAGATAGAGGTTAATAGAGCTACTGTGGGAGGAGTTATTATAATTTGGTTTGATGAGATAGAGAAAGAATAATAAAAAAATACTTTATTTTTCAAGGTGCTTAACCACGTTGATTATGAATAAGAAAAAGATGTATGGAAACCTAAGAGGAGGTGTCATTGTGAGGATGAAGATAACAAAAAAAAAGTATTAAATGAAAAGATGTTTATTTTATATTTATTATAGTAATAATTTTATAATTAATAATATATGGTCGATTATTAAACTATCAATTCTAGGTTGTCCAAGAGAATATGAGTAATTGGCTAAATATACTTGTGTATATTTATCTATTTCTTAATCAGCATAAATATTACATTGTTAATATAAATGAGGTTAAATTTTGTTACAATTAATAAATTATTATAATTTGAATTTCGGTGGATGTGATAGTTTTATTATGCATAAAATTATAGATATCTCAATCATAAGAATTCCTCTCTCAAATTACTACTCAACATCAGACAACGTTATATTAGTATTTTAAATAAATGTAGCATAGCTTAAACCTCCAAGAGAGAATCTACTAGACTTAGGGAATGAATAGTTAGAATATATAGAGGCTTTTATATAACATTCAGATAATTCATAATAGATAGTTTACCTTTTTTTAGTTTAATTTCAGTCAAATATGCTATTTTCTTTGCCATTCTTAATTTGTTTTTAAAAATTTCTTATAATCTCTCCATGTAACACACCGACAGATACGCGTATTACATTTTTCTTTTTAGTTTGGTCTTTATATGAGTGGTTAATATTTATTCCATTAAAGCATAAATGGTGAGTTTGAAGTTGTTGATATTGAAATTAAAAGTTAGATTTGGAATTATTGACATTAAAAAAACTAAAAGCAATTTATGTAGAGAGTGAAGGTTGTTTTTAACTATTTTTAGTTAATCTTAAATATGAAGTTGATACATCGCTAAAGAATATAAAAAATATTATTTTTATCAAAAAAACTATAAAATAATTTCTCTAAACAGATGCCTCAGTCAAAGCTACCATTCTCCTCTATTTTTATGCGTCTATGGTTGAAATTATTTTGCATCACAGTCGGTTTAGGTTTTTGAGATCATCCTAACAGCATTCAAGCCGTCTTAGCTCAGCCGGTAGAGCGCATGGCTTTTAACCATGTGGTCGTGGGTTCGATTCCCACAGACGGCGTGTTTTGTTTTATTTAAAATTTTTTTCTTAATTTCTTTTGACTTAATTTTAAACAGGCTATGGATTGGATCCAATTTAAATATGATCTTTGTTAAAAATATTGTTTTTTTCTTAATTTCTTTTGACTTAATTTTAAACAGGCTATGACCTTTGATAAAAATATTATGAATGATTGACCTTTTTCAAATACTAACTATAAAGTGATTAATCCTCTAATGCGTCAACTGGGTCATGGAGGGTTGACTCATGGGCAAGCACAAGTAGAACAATCTTGATCGAGTGCCAAGTCAAAGGCCTAGATTTAAAGATTATTCTACCATTTACCAGCTCATTGCCACACCTAATTTTTTTAAAAAAATTTTAAAAAAAAATCTCTTCTAGTAATTTAGTTAAGAGGTATCCTAACCATACTAGAAAGATAAAAATCCTAATCAAACACTTATTATTATTATAAATAAATATATACAAGCATGTTTGATTGCTTACAATTGGATGATCTATATAGGTTACACGTAACTAAGATACACCCTAAGGCCCTTTAATTCGATGCAATAAAATGAAACATATCCCTAAACATAGGCTCTAGATGCAGTCTTAAATATTATAAGCACCTTTCATTCTCTTCAACAACTACAAAACAATAATATTACTATGATTACAATAATAAAATATTATCATGCTATGGTCATCAGTCTTATTATACTAGTTTTTACATAATAAAATGATAATAAATATCATAATATCATATAATAATATATTATGTATTATTAAAATATAGTTATATAATATAATATACTATCCCATGTTATAATATATTTTATCTTATAGATCTTATAGTATAATTTAATATTATAAGAAATTATTTATTATTATTATATTACGTTATATCTTTTAAGATATTATATTATATTATATTTTAATAATTATTTAGTGAAGCTAGACTTGGTTACATTCGCATATAACCAAGTCTATATCTAACCATTTTTTTCATTAGTAAATCTTCTTGAAACTCCAAGCTAAAAAGTTACCTGTTTACTATCGTTTCTTATTTTTTTAAAAAAATAATGAAATAAATAGAAATTTATAGAAAAAAAAAAAGCATAAATGAATCAATAAATAATATTTATTGTTTGTTGTCCATCCATTGGTGTCTCACTTGATTTAAGATTTCCTTACATTGCTTACTCTCCCTCCTGGTTTAGATCCCCCTCTCAATTTAGGATTTATGAATTTTTTTTTTACTTTGACACCTTTTTATCTCAATTATTCTTCCACTCTGGGATGGCTTATAGCCATACGTATCATGTATTAATAGTCTCCATAAGTATATAAGAAAGTTAATCATTTGAAAATGTATAAAACTAAGAAAAAACAAATACTTTTGTTTATTAAAATAAAAATAGGAGAAAAAGCTCAAAGACAACCTATCAGTATCACATGGGATGTCACAATGCCATCAAACCTTATGAGATCTTGAAATTTAAACAGGTTAACACACAACGATATTAGGATTATTTTTTTTTTCTTTTTCTTTTTGATGGAATCAATATTAGGAAAGTAAAAACAAGAATCTATCTGCTTGCACTATTTGCTAACCAATTTGCCACAACTTGGGGTAATATCTATCAGCTGAACTAACTCAAGATAAGCCCATGCAGCTAAAAATTTATTGGCCACCCCTTGCTGCCAACTTGAAATTAATCATCTAGACTGGATTAGACCCCTTTGAACGTTCCATCCAATCCAACATTGAATTTGGAGCATTGCTGAGATCCATTCTTATTTTCTGCAGATAATGGGCTAGAAAACCAGAGTTACAAATACCTTCAAATACTCTCAGCACTTCAAACTCTGGTAAATATATTACTTGTCGCTTGATCAACTGTCAAAGACTTTATGAGCTTAATAAATCCATACTTTCAAATCATAAATGGAACTTAAAGAGTGACGTATCTAAGAACATTGGTTTTTTCCTATTATCATGTTATCTATAATAAATGAACAGTGATGGATATCATAGTTGTTGCATCAAATATCAATGGATATATTATAACTGTAACAACAGATAATATTTCCATCATGAAGGGCATCCTAGCGTCACACAGATGAATACCATGTCTCCATTACAATAAATAATAATTCCATATAGTATCTAAATGCACTAAATGGACTGTACCATTCAAATAATCCCAGTGAAGCTCTTCATCTCTTTCTTCCTCTTTTTTTTTTTTTTTTTTCTTGCTGTAAATAAATGTTCTTTGTCCCTTCAAGTAAGCACACTTGAAGAGTTACTAGCAGATCATTCCTTCATTGCATCCGAAGTTCTTAATTCCCTGTTTTTAATGTTTCTGTTTTCTCTTTAAGGTTTTTTTCTTTTTTTAACAAAACAAAAAACTTAGGAGGGCAGACATTGAGTCCCATGGCAGAACTGAAAGTTCCAAATGAATCGAGTCAACTAGTGAACTAAGTTAGTCCCAATCCAATTAAATCTAATAGCCTATGGATAGGTCGGAAACAAAAGTTAGACTCAATTGAAAAATCATGTTAAGTCTAAATTTTGGATTAGGATCAAAAATTAGACTTGATTCAAAAATTGGATTGTATCTCAATTTTGAATTTTCCAGCCTGACCCAACTGTCGGTTTTGAATCCAAAAAACAAAAAAATCAATCTCAGCCTAACTGTTATCCAATCCAGTCCAACTCGGAAAATCCAAATTATACAAAGTTCTTCCTAATTATAAATATAATTCCTAATTCAGTGAACAAACTCTCATTTAGACTACCCTCTCTCCCCCCAACTTCAACAACCTGTCAGTAATATCAATATGTACTGTTAAGAATTGTAACATGTAAACTTTATCTTGAGAACAGCCAATTTCTTAAATTAAATTAAAAATACTTTAAATAAAAATCAAATTTCAATTATCATTTCATACTTTTATTTAAAATCATAACAACCTTATATGGACTATTAGTTATTATAGTTTTAGTTATATAACAAAGTTAAATATTTAATCTAAACTGTAGATCAGAGCCAACCGAACATTTCAGGTTGAACATGATTCAAACTCAAACTCAACCAAAACAACTTGTTAGATTATAGGCTCAAAATCTTTTCTAGAAATTGAAAAAATCAAGACCTGAACACAAAACTAGGTCAGGTCAGGTCAGGGCCAACCACTCTCAGGACCGACCCATTTGCATCCAGTCCACTGATCCACTGGCTTCCAATACCAACTCCAACTCTGCCATTGATGATACCTAGTCTGACCAATAACAATGACAATATTATTCCAAACCGCAGAGTCTATTAAAGTTCTTTGGTTAAAAAGGCACCTCATCCTCATGCCTAGAAAGGATACTTATTAAACCATCTACAAAACTTCTAGTGTAGCTTCGCAGAACTGGCAGGCACCACTTCTCGAATATAAACACGGGCAACAAGCCATCACCCATGAAACAAAAATCTTAGGCTCAGACATCATCAAGAGCAAGAACACCTGGAAGAGACTTGCCTTCCAAGAGCTCCAAGCTTGCACCACCGCCAGTTGAAATGTGGCTCATCTTGTCGGCAAGCCCGGCTTTCTCCACTGCTGCAACAGAGTCACCACCTCCAATGATTGTGGTGACACCTTTCCCACTGAGATCTGCCAACTTCTTTGCAATTGCCTAACCAATCAAAGAGAGTATTATACTCTGTCTCATAATAAGATGAAGCTTACACTTAAGACCTATGTTATTTAATTTACCTTGGTCCCTGCTGCAAATTTGTCAAATTCAAACACTCCCATTGGTCCATTCCAAATGATAGTCTTGGTGCTATCTAGAGCTTCACTGAAAGACTTGATGGAGTCAGGTCCAATGTCAAGACCCATCCAACCATCAGGGATACCAGACGCAGGTACAACCTACAGAAACAAAGAAAAAGAGTGATGTTTAACATCTAACTTATGATGACTTCCAGCTCAATTACCAAATCAGTAATTCCACCAGCAAATTTAGTTCATGACTTGGATTTCAACCATTCATCATAAAGATATGTATTATCTGTGTTCAAGCTTGGAAAAAGTTACGTTGACTATCAGGCAAAATGATGTACTTCTGTAATCACCATCTCAACAGGTTATGCACCTTTTATTTTTCTTTTTCAACAGGTCCAGTATCTACTAAGTAAACAAACAGAGGTTTTGCATGACAAATCGGTGGCAATAAAATCCAACACTATGTTCACAAATTCTTGCAAAAGTCTATCACAACTAATCTTAGGAAGGTCTTTGAGGTTTTGAATTGCTTGTAGGTCTTTGATCTCACTCTTTACTTGTTAAAACCGGAAGTCCCCCAAGAATATCCACAGGAAAGAAAAGACAAACCTTGCTTTCTGCATCTGCAGCAAACTTGTTAGCTACAACAACATCGGTTGGCAACAAGAGAGACACGCCTTTTGACTTTGCCTTCTCAATAAGTTCTGTTGCAAGATCAAGCTTATCTTCCTCCACAAGTGATGACCCAACAGAGTACCCTTGTGCCTTGTAGAAGGTAAATATCATTCCTCCACCAAGAAGAAGTATATTAACCTTCTCAAACAGTGACTCAATCACACCAATCTTGGTGGAGACCTTTGAGCCACCAACAATGGCAGCAAATGGCCTCTTGGGGTTTGCCACTGCTCCGACAAGATAATCAAGTTCCTGAGGAAAAAATACAAAATTTCATGAAAATTCAAATTGTGGGACTCAACAGGCATACTATAGTGTAGTATTCTTAAACAATAGCAAAGCTTGAACCTGGAGAGTTGCATAAACTGAACAAAAAAACAAGGCCATCATCAAAGACAGGAACTTCAGAAGATATTCGGCACATGCTATATACTCATTGAACAAGCAGGATAATGAATTCCAATAGTACATAATTTAAAATGTGGCAAGATATGAACCTCTTGAACATTTATTGGAAAAGAAATAAGAAAAAAAAAAAAGACAAAAGTGCCATCATACCTTCTGCATTAGGAAACCTGCAACAGATGGCTTCAAGAATTTGGTAACTCCCTCTGTTGATGCATGTGCCCTATGAGCAGTGCCAAAGGCATCATTTACATAGAGATCAGCAAGGGATGCTAACTTCTTAGCAAACTCTGGATCATTTTTCTCTTCTTCCTTGTAGAATCTCACATTTTCAAGAAGCAGAACCCCACCATCTGGTAATGAAGCAACCAACTTTTGAACTCCTTCACCAATACAGTCATCAGCCATCTCAACCTATTTGAATGAACCAATGAATCAGAAATGAAAAGCATCCCTCATTAATGTTTGACAATGCCAAAGAGATATTGATAACAGAGGCAAATTTTACATACATTAACTCCAAGAAGTTCAGATAGCCTAGGCACAAGAGGCTTCAAGCTGTACTTTGGAGTGACACCTTTAGGACGCCCCTGAAAATTCAAAACCAAATCCATGAGTTCCACATATCAATAGCCAGGAAATGAAAAAGAGGTAGTAAGTTCAGATAATCAATAAGCATTGATAAAAACTATGGAAGTAGACCTTGTAGCAGCAAATATATTACAGCTAAATAACGAGAAACACTGCAGCAAACTATAGAACATGTGTATAAAATGAACTAGAATGTGTAAATTATATTGCATGCATACCATCTAAAAGGGAAAAAAAGTAAATTTTTAAATCGATATGGTTAAAAGAGCTAGGTGCACTTAAGCACAAAGGGATCTTGGAGACTAGGTGTAAGGCGCAAAGTATAGGTACGCGCCTGAGCGAAGTGAGACGCATATTTTTAAAATAAATAAATAATTTATATACATAAAATTTATAATACATAATAGAAAAAAGCTAAAAAATCATAATAATAATATATTTAGCTTATTAAATTAACAAAAAGCCTCCTCTTTCTTAGCTGAAATTTTAGTTCCTTAATATTTTTCCTCCTCTTTCTCAGATGATAGTATAATTTTTGATGTTCCATCTCTTTATCTTCCAATTTTTAACTTTTGTATAGGATAAGAAAAATAATTGTATATGAGATGTTACATCATAAAGTCAACATTGTCTAATATAAATATAATAGATTTAAAAAAAATATTATAAATATAACTTATGAAGGAAGGCACTTCTTTCTTACATCTCAAATCAGATTAAAAGCATACATTTTTTCACCATATGTGCACCAAGATAAAAGCACCTCACCTAAGTCATAAAGAGGGTCTAACTCGCCTTAAGTGCGCCTTACACCATAGGCACACCTTAAAATATAAGAAGCGTTTAACCGTTGGTGTATTGTGCCTTGTACCTTAGGCGCATCTTTAACATTGGTTTAAATCCCATGGGATAGGATCATCTTGGCTTTTCTATAGAATGACATGCACCACCGTCTCGCCCTGTACCAATATTTGAAATAGAAGATGTTTCAAGACATGCCAATTAGGATGCTAGAACAATGGCAGGATAGTCTTGTCTTAATACTTGGGATGGCAACCCATCTCGACATCTCACAGAATGTCCCATTGAGATTTGGAACTATGAAAAAAATAATGCATAAAAAAACAAAACTGCAAAGAACAAAATGCTAGTATAGAATTTCATAAAACAGAAACAAAGAGATATTACTTTTGAATAACATCTGATTCCACATCTAAAAGGTTACAAGTATTAATGCTAATTCATATAACAGGAATGAAAGAAACCTATGCCACAAAGGGCTATGGATCATGAAAATAAAATATAACATCAGAAAGGCACTACAAGAATACTTTATCTAGCATGCAGTATAAGTGACATAGCCCTCCAACCTGGTACTTGGCATGCTACCATACCACTGCATACCTGGCAGGCCATGCACTGGCATATAACAGCATAGCATGGCAAGGCAGAGAATAACATAAATCATGCCAGTTACTTGACATGTTGTCATGCTAGTGCATGCCCAGCAGGCCATGCACTGGCACAAGGCACCGCATAGCATGGATCATGCCATTGTCAAAATGGCATGCCACTGGCCCAGAGTACTTCTATCCTTGATGCAAATGTACGTATGCGTCATGTATATCTTAAGCATATACTGCATGCAAGAAGAGTCTATCCTAACACAAAGAACACAAAGTAGGAAGACTAACAGTAATGGATAATGATGTATCAGTAGAGCTTCTACTTAAATCCTGTTAGTCCATAATCGTATGGTCAGACACAGGGTTAGTTCTGCAATTGACACACAATATGAATCGACAAATCTGGGAAGAAAATGGGGGCAATAAAAGGAAATTTATAGATGTTACTACTACTTTTTGTGATAACAAGAACAGAATATAATGCTATAAGCAACATGTCTGTATAAGGATATGGCTTCAGAATAATTCGTAGAAAAATTGATGAACTTCTTTTTTAGAAGTTTCAGGAAGCAGAAGTCTAACAAAATCAAGAATAAAATTATGTCTAAAAACATTTGACAATAAGTTCAGTCCAAAATTACATATATTGGTACTCACATTGCATGGATGTTCAATGTATCATATTTTATCATATATTGTACATGGCTAAGAAATTTGACATGAAGTTTAACACTTCACTGAGGAGCGGAGGAGAAATGGAGCAACAAGAGCTATGGGAGAACCCAATGATTTCCACAACTCGGCAAGTTCAGGACAGAGCAATCCATGCACAAGTGATTCTTGGTATCCCAAAATGCTTTGGCCTTGCATCATGGCCTCTCCAATTCCTCCTACCCTGCTATTCTTCCATCCTCCCACCCAAGCCAATTTTAATGGCACAAATACCCAAACATACAAGTACCATGTATAAATGGCACCAAAACATCCATGCAGCCTATTCCATGCTTATCATAAAATTGCAACATCATGAATGGTGGTCATTTAAAATTACTAAAAAGATTAAAAAAGGAGAAATATTTTGATGGAATTAGAGAGAGTAGCCACGCATCATGCAATGTTTTACATGCTCATTTTTGAATTGTAAAGCAATGGACGGTGGTCATTGGTATCAACCAAAAGAACAGTAATGGAACTAAAGACAATTGGGCAATATGTTAAGCAATATAAAGCACCTATTTGTCGAATATCTCGTCAAATAAGTGCTATATAATTGAAATATGCCAGATTTATAGTGTACCTGAAATTTTTGTGCATTTACGCAAGCAAAAACCCAATATCCTATTCTATTTGCAGTTCTTTCCATTGCATGTTCTACATATTATCCGTTTCTCAAAAAAGTGAAAAAAAACATCACGATATTAAGTTCTACATGAGATCTACGACATGCAAAGATATGATTTCCTTGATCAGTCCACCTCCATCCTCCCACAAAGTTTCAAGATCATAAAAACCAAGAGCTAATTGTGAATATAGATCGCACATCAGATCACACCATAAAAAAAACGGATCTTTGACAGCCCCTAACGACAGGGAAAAAAATGACAAAAAGAGACAGAAGAAGAAGAAGAGCAAAGATGGTCAGTTGATAGATAAATTCAAACTTTCTTGCTGAAATTTCCATAAATAAAAATGGATAACAGAGAGACTTTTTACAAACCTCAATTGTACTATACAAAGGAATGATCTAAATCCGTGTAGAAATAAAACTCTCTAGAAACAATTTGCAACAAAATACCTCTTAAACTAATAAAAAGTCCAAAAAAATACGAACAAGACAGCAACTGATAGAAGAGATCAAAAGAAACAATTTTGATCCAAACTAAATAAAACGAAGAAGAGATGGATCAGAAAGACAGGGTTGATGGAGAAAGAGAGGCTTACCAAATGGCTACAGAGGATGACCTTGGCGCCACGCTCGATCAAGTACTTGATGGTGGGGACAGCGGCCCTCACACGGGTGTCGTCGGTGATCTTGAGGTTGTCGTCCAACGGAACGTTCAGATCCACCCTCACGAACACCTTCTTCCCCTTGAGATCGGCTTCCTTGAGTGTACTCACACTCCTCTTCGTCGCCATTTCTCCGCCAAATTAAGCACCGAAAAATTCCCACAGAAATCTCACCACAAACGTAAACTCGATCGCGATCCGATCCGATCACAAACGGAGAGAGAGAGAGAGAGAGAACGGTGCGTCGTAGGCAAAGGGGGGGGGCGTGCGTAGGTTAGCACGGCTTGCAAGCGTACGCTATCCAGAATGATATCCATTGATGCGCTCTCGGCGCAGCCTCCGGTGAGCCTCGAAATGGACGGCTGATGACAGGGATTCATCGTTGGGGCTTATAATTTATTTGAAAATGAAGTATTTAATCTATAATTATTAAATCTCGATTGGGTCATCGAGTCATCATCTATCAAGTCATCATCTGCGGAGCGTTTGAAGTTCTATAATTAAAGTTATGTTATAATTCAAGTCGCATTCGAGAAAGAACTTGAAAAAAAAAAAAAAAGAAAAAAAAGAGTGAAATGAGAAAGATGGAGAAGAAAAAGAACATAACTGTAGGAAGGGAGGAGGTAGAGATGGTGAGTTTTGAATGGAGGTGTGAGAGACCTATCCAAAGTCAAGGAAGCAACAGTCAACCATTGTATTAACCATTGTATTATGCCTTTGAGGTCAACTAAGATCATATAACATCAATCTAGGGTCTATGTGATTCATGTGAATTCCCAATATGTAAAAACTGCATCTATGGACAAAATCTTTTGCTCCAATAGCTGGTATTTGTACTAATGGCTACCTTTTTTTTTATATATATTTATGTTCGTACATGCATTTGAATTAGGTCAGACAAGAACATGCTAGTAGGCCCCATGAAATGCTTTAGTGCCAATTATTCATTGGTTTACTTTAAGTTCCGCCATATCACGGTGAAATGCTTTAGTGCAGATTATTCATTGGTTTACCATCCTAATATAGATTGGCATGCTTGGTAAGAACACCAAGGCTCAATACATACCAATATCGAATTTTGATTTGATACCAATGCAATACGTTTGTCATGGAGCAGTATAAGCTAGTATAGGATACCATAATTTCTTTCTTGCATGTTCTTGATTTTAAAAATTTTGTATTAATTAAAATACCAAAATAACTAATCATTATTCATATGAATTTTCTCATCTTCACCTATGCATATCTAATGCAGTTATAAGTGACTACCATGCCTTTATCAGTGCATGCGATCAGCATGCCTTCATTGGGATATCAATTTTTCCATAAACCGTAACAAGTTGTTTGGCATGGGTTGATTTTGTAAAGATCACTCATGATCCTGAGATGGTAATAAGATCACTTATATTTAATACCTTTCTTTAGGCAGTGATGTGCCATCACCATGGGATTAGAATCACTGCTAAAAGGAGTGATCCTATTTCTATCCAAATGGATGAGAATGTTAGATCGCCGAGGTGATAGTGATCTTCACTAAAAATTGAAACAATTTTATCCTTATATTTATCAATCTCTCTTGCATATTATTATAATATAATATATTATTATATATATATATATATGATAATATTAATATATTAATAATATATAATATCATAATTTATAATATTAATTGTTATTATTATTATAATATATAATATATTATCATTAATACTATATTAATATTATTACGTATATTAACTATATATATTATATATTATAATATTAATAAATAAAATAATATTAATATATAATTATTATATTATTATAATATATAATAAATGTGTATAATATATATTATTATAATATTATTTATTATTATAGTATAACACGTTTCTTATCTTTGGATCGATACAGATTCTAAAATCATCCATTTTTTTTACTTTTTTTATCTTTGAAATCCGTAAAAGATATCCGTAAACTATATGAATTTAAGAATGAAGAAAGTAATCGAATTTAGACTTGGCTACATTCGAATATAAATCTATCTCCTATTATAATATATAATTTATATATAATATATTATTATTATTATATAATAGATAAAACATATTATGTAAATAAGTTTTTAAGAATATTATTAGTATTTTATGCATGATGACCTTTCATTATTCTGATATCTATGATCATCAATAATTTTTGATTATTAAAATATTTCATACTAAATAACATGATGTTGGATCATGATAATCCTATCACCGATGATCCTAATGATTAATCAAGCAGCCTCTAAATGGCAGATAACAACACAGGATTGAACAGCTGCCTTGGATCAAACACTGACCTCACATATGTTTTGAAAGGCGGCAGTGTTACACTCTGCTGCTCAATTTTCAGCAAAAATCAGCCACCAAGATCTTAGGAGAGGATAATTACAACAAAGAGAGCTTCAAAAAGGTGCAGCTAATCCTTTCTCTGATGAGTCTACACGATCTTTGTTGATGTTCTCTCTTATAAAGGGGCATCATTTCTCACTTCAGTTCAGCATGTTGTCACCACAGCAACATAGAACAAATCCAAACTAGAAACAAAAAATTTTCAAACAAGTACCAATAGGGAGGAATTAAAATGAAAGGCGCAAATGGCAACTGCCATGTTCAAAAATAAAAGTCATGCCAGGGCTCCTTATAGAAATCAATCAAGAGTCATCCCATCAGCAATTGAAATTTAAACTTCAACTGTGAAGCCTCCAAAAGCCTTGCTAATAAAGCAATGACGGATAATACCAGGAAATTTTCACACTTTAACAGCCAATAAATTTCAATGGAGAATCCTGTTGAAAAGTTCATATTTGAAAGCACCATTAAAAGCGTAGGGCAATAGCAATTTACAAAGTTGAAAGGCAAAAGGTTGGAAAAGTTTGGAGGTGATTATTGCAGACATCAAATGATCACTACTAGAGCCTGGTAGCAAGGAGCAACCAGCTTTTGTGAAGCATGAACCAAGATCTGGTAAAATTCAAATAGCCAATTTTGACTAGATAAGCTAGAACTGCCTCAATGTTTCGCGTCTTCTTCCTCACAGAATTTCGTGTATTGGTCAGAGTCCATTAATGAGCTCAACTCGCCTGCATCACTCACCTTGACCTTTATAATCCATCCATCATTATATGGGCTTGCATTGACCTGATTCAAGAAAGAGAATATCATATTACCATCCTTTGAATAATTTGATTCTTTAACCACAAAAGTTACAAACGGCACGAAGTAGGTCTAATATGAGGTTTAAGACATGGATGCAATTTTTTCCCTTTTTTAATCAGAAAAGGAAACGTCATGGGAATGCCACCTTCCATGTTCGTGCTTATGCAAAATGGGATGGGGATAAGGTGGTGGTAGGATGGTATTCATGAGACATTGAGAAGCCAGCTGGACAAGAAAAGAAGAAAAACTCTTGAGGTATAGATTGATGGAAAAAGGTAATAATTCCTTTATCCAAGTCACATTCTAGGAGTATGGAAGGGTGTAGCCATCTAAACTCTAAACAGTCATATCCTAAATTTTCTCAAAGAATGTTTTCCAGATATTCTCTGAAAAGTTCCTAAAAGTTAGATATTATTTCAAGTGGGGTATGGTTACCTCAACATAGAAAAGTCTCCTACTTCAATGTCTGGAATAACTAAGGATAAGAACTTAAAAAATGGAAGTACATAAGATGCAATTGAGATAAAGGGTAATTCTACTATAATTCCTTACAAATTATAGACAGAACCAAGGCACATATTCCTTTCAATACCTCGACTTGTCAAAAAAATAGAAAAAAAAAAAAAAAATAGTATTGGATAAACAGCAGACTACAGATGGTATAAACGAGAACAAGAAGCACGACGGTTGGCAGCACAAGGACTTCTGAGATAGATTTCCACTACTTTAGTATTTTATTCTAAAACTTTTGACTAATCTAGTTATTAACGAAACTTCTTAGGAATGACTATTAATACTCAATGATGTGACTATGCATTTTATGCAAACATAACCAGGAGATCATAATTCAAGCATAGTTTCACCTTTCATGAGTCTTGCAGACAAGACAAAGTTGTGAAAACTGCATGAGGGGTAGCTTGGATAAGGCTATTTTTGCCATGGATGTTATCAGAAATATATTGTGAAGACTAAGAAAAGGCCATCTATTTAATAAATTGAAAACGCTTTCAGCTCATACATACCAATCCAGGAGAGTTATTGAGCTCAGTATTAACTTCAACTACTTCTCCAGATATGGGAGAATTGATGTCACTGGTTGCCTTGACACTTTCAACTGCCCCAAAATTCTTTCCCTGTATCACGTTGGCACCAACTTCAGGCAATTCCACATACACAACATCACCCAAATGGTCCTGAAAACAAATAACACCACTGCGTTTTGTAAAATAAAGAATGAATCAAAACACTTATGAAAAACAGGAAAGATAGAGGAATATTAGGCAAAGTTTGATGGCTTCATAGCACAGAGATCACATCTCTATGGAAATGATGACAAAATAATTCCTGCACCATAGCAAAATTTAGCAATCTGACCTTTATTGTGAAGAGACAAAATTCAATAATTGAATATCCGGGTTGATTGTCACTATGTTGCTTCAATAATTAGAACTAAAAAAAATTCATTACACTAGTGCAACAGAGCTGATCAAGTATAAGACCTGAGCATGATCTGTTATTCCAACTGTTGCAGACGTTCCATCAATCTTAACCCATTCATGTGTGTCAGCATATTTCAAATCCTTCACAACTGCAATTGAATGAAAAACAAATTTAGTCTAGGATGGGTTCTCTAACCTTTAAAGTAAGTGCAGATGTGCAACAACCACTATTCAACTGTAATTTTATTGTAACAACAATAAGAACAATAAAACCTTAATCCCAAACTAATGTAATTGTATCTTAACTTTCACATGGTATGTCTATCCAGCACTTAGATTTACAATGCATGTACAGACATAATAATTGATAAAGACATAATTAAGATATATTTACCATCTCCAGCCCACTTCACAAAGTACAGCAAACCATGCGGTCGTACTTTGTCCGTTAACCATTAGAAATTCATGATCTGATGGGCCTTCACTAAGGGTCTCCGAGCTATTTAGTATACAAATTGTAAGCGACAAGGGAGTCAAGATAAAGTGACAATTGATCTTTGATGTCCTTGTTTGCTCATGAAAAACCACAAGTGAACAACATTTGAATCATCACTATGCAGGGGGTAAGGAGTGGTGAACAAGGCCTGATAGAAAAGAGCACACAAGAGCCAAACTCCTCTGCAGAGTAAACAATATACTGACCAAGAACTAAATTTGTTCTTCCAGCTGAATAAAGGACTTCCTAACACAAATGTATATTGGTAACAGAATATCTATTAATAAACCTCACAACCCAGTCAACATCTAAGGTCTTACTAAAGTAAATTCATGTATTGGTAATGAATGTTCATAGGTCTCATGATAAAACTTTTAGTATATGATATAGGTGTGACATAAGGCCGAAAGATAACCAAGGAGATAATAAAAGTCTCTAGCTAACAATAAAGAGAAGGATCTACAATAAAGAAGATAAAGATTTTCAAGGCATTTTTTAATCACATTTTCCATTAACTAGACATATCTGAGTATAACAAAGCATACTTGTTTCCAACATAACAAAGGCCACTAAAGTGTGGCATCATTGCTTCTGGGTCGAACAATAGATAATTTTTTTGAATCTTGACAATCACATGAGCTAATTATGAATTGCTTGCCTGGTTAACTCCCATATTTAGAATGAGAATTTTTGCCTTCATTCAACATATCAGTGTTCATTTTCTAACCCTGATATAAGTCCTCTGGGAGTTGGACAGTTTATGCCCCAATTTTTCCCAGATTCATAGTATTTTTGTGGGTTTTTCTTAATCTATACCAGCTCTGGGCAACAGAACGACAAATCTTTCTCTCTCCTCCTACCAACCATTCTAAAATTATGGGACCAGAGAATCTTTCAATATTAGATTTTCTTGCTGCGCTTTTCACTGTTAATTAACATAAAATCTATTCAAAAAAGATTCTCAAGAGAAAGTAGAATCAAGCATGAGATCACTTCCCAATTCTTTTGAAGCTCTATTAACTGGAAATTCTTACTTAGTGCCAGTGACCAGAAGAAACCTTTCCCTTCCCCTGCTCACCCCCTCTACCACACTGAATAAATTATATACAGATGAATCATTGCACAAGAAAACAATGCCTCCATCGCCTTCAATCCCAATTGAGAGATCAGCTATGGAGCCATTTAACCGCGCTCCTATTTCACGTATACCAACAAACAGATCCAACGAATTCAATTTATAAACGAAAAAAAAAAAAAAGTTAGGAATTTCCAGAAAAAAAGAAAAATCACATAAAGTTCGATATTTCAAACTCATACTAGATCCATGATCATTGACTGAGTAAAACCAAAAAAACTAAGCAAATCCCACAAAGAAAAATCCGAACTTTAACTCAGAAAGCAACAGATCTTTCCATTTCACGCACCCATCACCGAGATCTAAGAAAAGAACAGGACCACCCATCAGTCCATTCAAACAAAAACCTCCAACCAATAATCCAAAGACGGAACACAAGAGGCTAATGAAATGATCAAGGAAAGATCAAGAGAGAGCGACAGAGATTCACCACTGGCAAAGCCTCTTGAGAAGGTGGAGATCCTAAGGTAGGAGGCGGCCCTGGAAGCCCACAGCAACCTCGCCGCCATGGTCACACCGAAAGTTAATACCTCTCTCGCGGCTATTAGAGCGAACTCGTTCCATTGGAAATATTTACATATATATATATATATATATATATCTCTATATATAACCTAAAGGTACGAGAGATATGTACGAGATATCGGATCTTAAAGTATCGGATGATACGAACCTATACACCCGATACACATCGGCTGATAACGTAGGAGAGGTGCATGGATTGCGGCGGCGGAAAGCGGTGAGAGAAGTGGCGGCGGAAAGCGGTGAGAGAAGTGGCGGCGGTTGGAGCCAATGTTTGGAGAGCCGGGCTTGACCGTTTGGGCCACCAGCAGGCCTAATATTTGCTCCGAATAACCCTTTCAACTCAAATTTAAGGGCCATTCGATGCATCGAATCATTCAAAATATAATAATAAATTAATCAATTTAAATTTAATTAATTTATTAATTAGATCAAAATTTTAAATTTAAATCTAATATGTGTATTGCATGGATTATACGTCATGATTTGTATAATCCATTTAATTTATATAACCTTTGTAATCCGTATAATTTGTATAACCTATAAATCTTATGTAATATATTTAATACTAATTCACTTATAAACCATAACTAAAGTATAAATAAATTTTTTTATTTAAAAAAAATATATAAAATTTTTTTATAAAAATATATTATCATTATTATAAAATAATAATTAATTAAAAAATAATACTAATTTAGATAAATAGGCCTGACAGATTATATGTTGGTTAATGGAACAGATTATATGAATTGATCCATTTAATAATTAAATAAATTATCGTCAATTCTAATTAGCGGATCAATCCATGATCTGACTTATTTATTAATCGTGTCAAATGAATCAAATCGATTTTGATTCGAATCCATTTATACTCAATTCGAATCCAATAATTTCGTGTCAGATTTAAACCTTATTTATAGGATATATATAAAATTATTATTTAAACTTAAATTAAAATAAAAGTTATTCTAGTCTTTCAGACTCTTCAAGCAGCAATTAAGCTATCAGCTTGTTCGAACCACTCCTAAGCATAGCTCATGATCGAGACGATGGGACTTAAGGTCATCGATCTTGGCTTTGATCAACTCTTTATAGGTTAATAAATATATTAAGTAATTAATTAATAATAATTTAAATTTAATTGAAATAAAACTTAGGTGCAATTTTGTATAAATGGATCATCCGATGTGATGAACAAAATAGGAGAGAGAGAGAGAGAGAGAGAGAGAGAGAGATCAATGCATACTAAATGGTCTGCATGCATAAAATTGTATTCAGCTTTAGTTTTGTCGTGTGTGTGGAAAAGAGAACGGCGAACGACCGAGCCCACCAACTCCAAAAGAAAAGTTGGTGGATCGAGGCGCACATGCGCACCGTACGAGGCATATCCTGTGGGAGTCCGCACAATTGCTGTTATTGTGATGTCTCAGTTTAAGCACCTTGGTCCAAATCAGATACTTTGGGTCACATTAATTCTCTCTTTGGCAGAAGCATAATGGCAGTAGGGAATGTATTTATTTGGCATATGCTTGATAATTGGAATTTGTACAATATATTAAAGATTAAAACTGAGTGTTTTTTTAAAATAATAAAACCACCTATTATAGCATATTTGTATTAATATTTTAATATAATATTATTACGAAGAAGAGTAAATTATAGGATTTTTTAATTTTAAAGATTTTTTTAAATGTATAAAATTTTTTTGATTTAAAGAATCCAATTATTAAGAAAAACTTGCGATACGATGATTTATTTTCTTAGTTATGCATTAGTTCGAATAGTAAGTTTCTTTATATAATTATATTTAGCTTTTTTTGAATAAATAGAGTTTTAATTCTATAAATATGTAATAGTCCTTTTGGCTTATCATCATGAAATAATATTATTGGTTCTTTTGTCTGAAAACTCAACCCTATTGAAGTGCGTCATACATGATATCGGCTAAAATGTACTTTTGATCCTCAAACTTTCACTCAAAATTCATTTTGGTCCTCAAACTTTTAGTTGTTATAATTTAGTTTTTGATATTTCATTGTATGTAGTTAGTCGAAATTGTTGGAATGCAATTTTTTTAGAACATAAGGAGCTAAACCATAATAACTGATGGTTTGATAATTAAAATAATTTTTGAGTGAAGGTTTGAGAATCAAAAGTATATTTTTGCCTATTATGTAGTGTATTATATTATTTAATACGTAAATTATAAATAAAATATATTATATAGTGATATTTTTACTGTATTAGATTAAATTTTATTAAAATTAGATGAATCCACTTTGGAACTAAATTGCGATGAGCATCCCTTAGAAGGCATTTTTGTAGAAGTATGTAGGTTCAAAAATATGCAATGATGTACGATCCCTGTAACATAAATGCTGAATTATTTCAAAGATATTGCACAAACAAAAGTGAGAGAATGCATATAGGTATTTGGTTTGTGATGTATATTAGTAAGTCTATGGAGCCTACTACTAGTTATATAAAATAGGAACTACATTTATCAAAAACACAAGTGATTAAAAACATTTGCTCATTTAATTATCTTTTACACGATGTTAAATGCATTCAAGTACTAAATAATAAAGTATAAATACCATACAAAAAAAAGGAGAAACAAGAATATCGATATCGGGCTTTCTATCTTATCTCATGTCAATTTCTATATTTTTACTATTAGACAAGCATACAAAATGGCTAATAACCATCTCAATTATTGAAGCATTTAATTTCACATGACTTTTATACATATTGCGGGCATTTCTTTCTATTAGGAGGATAATGAGTATTTTAGATTTGTTTGAGGTATAGAATTTGATATCTGTTTGAGGGTAAATATTATTAAGAGTTGTACTTTTTGAAATAAAAATTATATGAGTTGCATTTGATACGAGCACAAAGCTATAAATATTGGATTCATCATATTATTTATGCTTTCAACTTCTATCTATATAAATAAAATTTTGAATAAAAATATATACTTAATAGAACAGATGAATAGTTAGAATTATCAAGCGGAGGGAGAGTTACCAAGCTATCCCTCTTGTTGAAGTCCATGCAACTACATCAGGCTTAGTCCCTTGCTCACAAGGGATTGAAACAACTCTTTCATTTTACTAAAAAGCCAGCATGTCCATGGATGTTAATCAAAAAAAATAATGCATCCTAATATCCACTTCAAATGGGACATTCTCTATTGCAGTTAATACACCCTCTAATCTTCTCAAAGCCCACCTTTTCATAAGCATTGAGCATCAAAAGTTTTAAAATATATCAACTGATATTCATATTTCATACTGATTAATATTTTAAATTCTATTGATTTATGCCAACTAAGGTAACAAGATCTAGAATTTTATATATTTATCATGAGCTTGATGAAAACTTAGGTCCTATTTGAACGGTTGCTGAGAGGAGAGAGCGGTAACTGTTCACCATCAGTCATCCAGCGGTTGAGCCAACGGTCAGGATTGTTTTGGCTAACTAAAACTCAACAAAGCATCAACGTTGGAACGACCCGTGGGTTCGGCACGTGCGAGGTGCTGTCACCTCCCGGTGAGTCATACGGAGGCGTGATTGGGATCATCGAGCGCAACGAACTTAAAAAAAAAAAAAAGTTGCAGGTATTTTATGGGGCCCCACGTCACAGCTGGAAAGCCGATCCCTCCACGGGTGACATGAGACAAACTTTTCTTTTGACTAAATTGCCCCCACTATTTTTCTCGTTTCAACTTCGATCGGTGAAGAATACGAGTAGTAATAAAGTTATTTTGATAACATTGAAGAGTATTTTAGTCAATACATGAACCGACCGGTCCACACGTCGGGATGCGAAAAGCCTGGTGGGGTTTGCTGTTGTCGTCAGCGCGACCGAGAACATAGACTGATATGTTCTTATCTGATAACATAACCCCACTTTTGTGATAGCTACACCTCTCTCTCTCTCTCTCTCTCTCTCTCTCTCTCTCTCTCTCATTTATGTTTGAACGGGTGTTTGATGCTTTCTTTATTTTATTAGGGTAAAACCGACCAGATATGTGATGAATATTAGAAAACTCTTGCAGTTATAGTTATTTTAATTTTAATATATATGTTTGAAGGCCAATTAGGAAGGAAGTCTGAATATGGAAGAGAGAAATGAAAGCCTTGTTAACTTTGTTGACAGAGTCTCTTAAAAAAAAAAAAAAAAAGTTTGCATTTTAATAGTAGAGATAGATGATAAATATTAATTCAAGTTTGTTTGGTACATAGATTGACATCATAGACTTGATTAATAAAATGGCTTAGGATAACAATGGATTACTACTTGAAAAAAAAAAAGAAAAAAAGAAGAAGAAGAAGAAGAAGAAGAAGAAGAAAGAAGGGGGAGGATAGAATAGGTTTGACTTCAAAATTCAATTGATGTGAGCAGCCTAAAACCTAGATTGATTATTTGTATGAATGGTCTAGTATGCGCTCAACCTATTTAAATATCACTTAGATGTATCTAGCATGAGCTCTAGAAATCTAAATTATGAAAGTTTGGTGATGATGCTTGAGATACGATGATGAGATTGCATCCACCAATAGAATAGAAGATGATGAGGATGATTTGGAAATAAAATTGGGGATAACAAGTTTAGCATAAAAAAAATAATTTGTTGTGATGTCTTTGATATGACTTGCAATAATAGGGGAAGAGTATGAGGGGTCTCAGAATTTTCTGATCAAAGCTCTTTGATGCTAAAGTTGATAGAGGAGAATGATTTAGGTGGCTAAGGATAAATCTTGTAATCTTTTATTTTGTGGAAAAAAATAGAGGCTAATGGAGTAGAGGAAGCTGAGTGTAGTCTTACTGAAAGTAGGTTGTGATGGAGATGGATGAAAATCTGAGCCCACAGGAAAAGTCCTTAGTCCTTGGACGAGTTTTTTTTTTTTTCTTATAAATAAGTTTTGTATTTGATGATGAGACCATACAGCTTATCTAAATAATGGATTACATGCTTTATTATGATAAACTTACCTTTTTAGAAAGGATTGCGTTATGTGTCGTAGCTTATGATCTTTGCAAGCAGCAATCCACTCTATTTTGCCAAAAGATATAAGCATCTTATCTTATCGAATGCGCATCACCTGTCGATTTGTCAGTCATGTGCTTTCAAATTATCTTATCGTTCATACCATCGATAGCATTGGCATAACACAAATTGTCACGCACCACCTTACTGAACGTCGAAGAGTTCAGTCTCATCATTTGGATACCTTATTTACAAATTTATTGGACTCCTCAATTAGTTATTACATGATCTAATGATCATCTTATATTGTCTTCCATATATAACTAGAATTGCTTTTTACATGCAGTATTTTTTATCTATTTTATCAAAAAAAAAAAATGAAATTAGGCATAAAATGACAAAGAAAATTGAAGGGTCTAAAATAAAACATCCAGTCAACAAAGAGTAAAAATAAATGACAGTCAATCAGGGGCAGAGTGCAAAAATCAACATCCAGCACCCAAATTCATACAAAGAGTGCACAAACAAAAACCTCTCGGTGGAAACATCCACTCCCACAGTCCCAATGACATTCCCAATGACATCAACGAGACGCCCTCTCTGACCACCCTCCAAGATGAAGCACCGATTAGTAATTAGACGGTGGAGAACTGCTGAATATTATGATTTAAATTCAGTTTGTGGCCGAATTACATCATCTGAGCCGAATAATTTGGCTCTCCAACCAGTCAAAAATATATAGGCCGGCAGAGATATCTGGGTCTCAGAGCTAACAAAGAGAGCTGGCCAAATGGTCTTCCATGGCGATTTAAGATAAAAACAAGAAATAGGAAATGGGACAACGAAAACAGCGAAAAAGGAGATAAAAAAAAGGAGGCTAACTCCTTGTTGGACTTCGTCGGCAGTAGCTTTCTCCAGATCGGCGAGGGTCGGTGTGGTCGGTCGGCTTTGGCCGCCACCGCGCGGACCAAAAAGGCCCTGCCGCCCTTCCATAAGTTCAGTTACTAAACTGCCCGCCTTTAACCTTTTCAAGTGCTTGAAGGAAAGCTGGTTGGTTCTGTCCAGAGGATAAAAGTGATCTTAGTGGAATGACTTCTTTAGCCTCTGCATTGTGTAAGCGTGTGGCATTAATTAACCATGTTTAGGCCTTTGTTAGCTAACTAATCATCACTTAAAGAAGCCCATGGAACATAGAAGTAGGCATGCGTTAATTAACCATGTTGACCCTAGAAGTAGGCCCCACTCAAATGAATCCTTTTTCTGCCTTTAGCTGAAAGTCACGCGACAGTTTGGATCATGTTAGCAACACCAACAGCACGATCGATAAAATAGCTGATAAGATGATTCAGAAGCATGTACTCAATAAGATAGCAAGCAGTGTACACTTAATAAGATCCGATGTGCATATCTTTTAGTATATCTTCTATAGCCTCTGCATTGTGCAAGCATGTGGCATTAATTAACCATGTTTAGGCCTTTGTTAGCTAACTAATCATGACTTAAGAAGCCCATGGAACATAAAAGTAGGCATGTGTTAATTAACCATGTTGAGCCTAGAAGTAGACTCCACTCAAATGAATCCTTCTTCTGCCTTTGGCTGAAAGCCACATGGCAGTTTGGATCGTGTTAGCAATATCAACAGCATAATCGACAAAATAGTCGATAAGATGATTTAGAAGCATGCACTCGATAAGACAACAAGCATACTTAATAAGATCCAACGTGCATATCTTTTGACAAATTAATGGGATAAATGTTCGATCCTATGGTTCCATCTAGTAAGATAAGTTTATCATGATAAGGCATATGACTCATAATGCAAAACTCATATATAAAGGAAAAATTTATCCAGAAATAAAGGATCTCTAGACCCCTTTCTTTGGACTTTCTTTACAGTTTTTACCATTCACCTCTAATAAGGCAACCCTCAAGTTTCCTCTCTTTCATTTGTTTTTTATACTCTCCTTCCACAAATTCAGAGGCTATGAGTTTGCCCTTCCTTAGAACTCTTGGCATACTCTTTCCCTATTATTATAGATAGTTTTGAAGATTCTTCATCTCTTGTGGCTGGACTTACGATCAAGCATCTTCACTTTTAATTCATTATTCACATTATCTATCTCGCTGGTACCTTGAAGGCCTACCACCGCATATCAAGCATCAACAGAATCTTAATTCTAAAATAGATGGGTCGGCTATGTTTAATTTATGTAAGAATCATTTCTATTCATTTTGCACGCTTTAAATATCCAACTATGTTAGTCATAAGATCTAAAGTAATTATTCTTGCAATGGTTTTATAGAGCTATGATCATGCCTAATCGAAAGGTGATGAGATAAATGTACTATAAATTTTATAGCGTAATTTTGCCGAGTTGATAGTTTTAAAAGCACCAGTGAATTAGATTTTATCCTGCATTCATCCAGTCCTATGTTCATTTTTAAAGAAAAATGTAGAAAGTATCACCTTATTAGTTGAAAATTAGCATATAATTCACATAATGCAGTGAAATTTTTTTCTTCTAAACTATATTTAAAATATAATATAATAATATAATAAATTATAGCTAGTAGGATGCTTTAATATCAAATTTATATCAGATATTAATTAGTCAACTTTATTGATGATCCAATTGAAGCATTCTTTCTTTTTTTTCACTTCTTTTAATAATTGTTCTTAAAATACAATATAACAACGTAAGGCTTCAATAATTAAATATTTATTATATATTAAGTAATGAATGTTAATAATGGTCAAACTTATATAGATGTTAATTAAATATTAACATGTAGCATCATAGTTTTGCTATTATTTTCTATTATTTCTTATTATAATTAATGGTTAATAATGGATGTCATAGAAAAATTCATTTACGATTGATTGTATAAACAATGGCCATATTTCCATTATGGTGGTAATAATGGTTCTGAAAGGTTCCATGCACGGAGGAGTTCAATAACAACAAATCTCATGCATCAAGTTTTTGGAACTCCATTATTAAATAAAAAATTATAAAAGAGCTGTGCAAATCTTGGATATATGAATAAGGTCAATCTATTTTATATAATATAATTACATGCAGCCATCCCTCTAGCTGGATGCGCTTCAAAGCTACTCAAAAGCTTTGTCCAGTATTGCACCCACTCATTTCAAAATGATGGTGTGTATATATATATATATATTTAAACCCTGTTACAGTTCATGAGATAGCAACTTAGGTGAACCATATAATTCTAAAGTAGTTCAAAATATGTCAAAATAACTTGCTAAATAATAGATCTGTACTTGAAATCCGACCCAATACCTTGTTGGTGTACAATATTAGTGAAGGATACTGACATTTAATTGAATTTATATTTAAGTTTTAACCTAACAAATATATTTTAGATTTAGTTAAAATATGCTTTTGGTCCTCAAACTCTTTCAAAATTTATTTTGATTTACAAACTTACTGTTATTATAATTTAATTCTTTATGCTTTTAAGAATATCGTATTCTTGATGTCCTATCATATAGAGTTCAGTTAAAATAAATAGAGAAGTTGATGTGTCATATATCAAGTTTATGAGTTTATTTTAGGGTAATACGTTAGTTATCTTGTTAATTTTAATTGGCTTTAGGTAACGAAAAGCTAGGAATGCAAAATCCTTAAAACATAAAGAATTAAATTGTAACAATTGAAAGTTTGAAGGCCAAACAAATTTTGAATAGAATTTTAAGTGCCAAAAGTATAATTTAACTTCTAAATTTTGCTATGAATTATATTAATGATTTCTTTGTGAAAATTATTGACTCTAATTATTGATAGCTTTTTGTTTTTCAAAAGAATTTAAAGCTATTAGCCAACAGTTTTTTCATGCAGCTGCGGTTGATAGCTACTGAATCAAACCAAGATTCTTTTTCAAAAAAATTAAAGCTATTAGCCAACAATTTTTTCACGTAGCTGCGGGTGATAGCCACTGAATCAATCCAAGATTCTTTTTTAAAAAAATTAAAGTTATTAGCCAACAATTTTCTGGCATAGCTGCGGAAGATAGCTGCTGAATTAATCCAAGGTTTTTGTCCAAATCTCATCAGTGGGTATTGTAAAATCTTACCATCTTGATAAACCAGCACTTTCCATGCAAGCAACTTTAAAGAGGAGTCCAGATTACTCAATATATATATATATATATATATAAAGGAAGCCTCCCACATGAAAGAGGGCCCTAACACTCATGCTCAGTTAAAGGATTTACTTTGCTTTCAGGCACCGCCGAACCCCACACGTGCGAACAAAGCGAACCAAGGGCATTTTCGTCCCAAACTTTACCGAGGACGTAAATTCTGAGCCCAGACACCGCTGCCAAGCCCACCGGAATCGGGAAAGCCGTCGCGGGGCAACTCGGTAATTAAAACCAAAGCGGCGGGCCTGGTGCGCTCACCGCCGCCCACGAGAATCTGAGCTGGCCGATTGGGGCGGAGAAGGTAACCACACCACGAGGTGACCATACCCGAACTCCTCTCCGTCATCCTCCCCCCGGCCCCAGTATAACTACTGTGAGCTCTCCACCTCCACTCTCTCGTATAAAAGATTCTCTCTCTCTCTCTCTCTCTCTCTATTCCCCCCGCCGTCTCTCTCCGTCGCGATTTCTTTCAACAAACGCAATAAAAAGACGAACGGAGAGGGAGGGAGAAAGAAGAAAGAGGAAATCCTTTTGAGAGGCGATCGTCTTTGGATCTCTGAGGTGAGGAAGAGATCTGCTTAATTTTTATCTTTTTTGGATTCTTCGCGATTCTTCGGAGGATATTCTCATCTTTTCCGCCTTTTTTTTCCTTCCATTCGTGATTTGTTCCACTGATGCTTTGCTTTGGTTTCTTGTTGATGATCTCTTCGTTGTGTACCTCGATTTTCCATCTAGACAGCAGAGTATCAGGGGTTTTTTTCGAAGTTATGATCCGATCGATCGTCATATCGATGGTCATGTCTCTACCGATTGATCGTATTGTTTATCTTGTAATAAAGATCGGATCGTTCGTGTCTCGGAAATCTCTTCCGTTTTTATGCTTCTTTTCATTTTTTTAATTTTTCGATCGATCTTCGAAGAGTTTGGAGAAGTTCGAATGGAATAGATTTCGTCGATGGAGAAAAAAAGCGATTTAAAATCCGAATTTTTCTCTATTTTTTCGAGAAATGGCAGCTATTATTCCTGGAAGCTTTTTTCTAGGGTGGTACACTCTCCTGTATCCGCCTTCCCAAAAAGCCCCCGGAGTGAAATTTCCGGTGGGGACTCGATCGGCTTTCCCGTGGCATTTAGACATTGTCATTCCCAAAATGCTCCCGCGTTGGCCTTTTCGTCCGAGGAATACTTTTGAATTTTTCTGCAATTCTATTCCATATATGGCCCCCGGCTAGCCGCGAAATAGCTGGCGACGCTTTGTTCTGTTCCCTAAATGCCCCCCGAGAAAGGAAATTTGCGGCTTTTGTCTTTGCTTCCACCGTATCACGTCTGGGGGCCAGAAACAGTAGGTGGGCGGCGTAGTTTTTTCCCCCATTCGTTCAATCGTTTGGGTGGTTTTATCAATCAAACCTAGCACGTCTTTTAAAGTTTCCGACCATACGAATGTCGACGTGCGAGTTCTTGATTAAAGATGGGTGAGATCAACTAGTTTAGCCACATCACGAAACAACGTGTTTTGCTAACATCCAGCTGACACGTGTACACGTAATGGCAATTAGATCACCTCTTCCCCAGCAACAGATTCCGTGATGACGCTGGGCGTGTAGGAACGAATGGTTGAGATCCGTGTCACAGCCCACCGATCATCGGGACTCGTGCTGTGATCCGAGCTATGAGCACGGTTGGGTTAACTGGTTCGTTTATGTGAATTAATGTGCTTGGTGGCTTACCGGATCAGACGGCTCTAAACGGTTTAGATCGTCCTGCACTACATGGGGGCTCACTATGCGTGAGCTATTTAGTTCAGCACAGTTGTGGCTGGAAGTGGGGCTTGCAGCATACAGCAATTCATTTGGCCGAAAAACCATGCTGATAGAATTAATTTTTAATTCATAAATACTTGTGTAAAAATAAGTTTTATTTAAAATATTTACATCTAATCACTCAAGAAAACATGCTACCATATGGAAAGCTATTAGTATAAAATTTTGAAGGTCTATTATATTTTAAAATTTTAAGATTAGATCCGGATAAAATAAGAGCCAATGCTTGAGGTATTCTTCGAGTTGGATTTGGTTTGGGTCAAGTAATGACCTGAGTTTCGTCCAAAATTTTTTGGGCTCTAACTTTAACTCTAGACCTAACCTAAATTAGCTTTGGCTTAGTACATGGTCACACAATGTATGCTTGCTAGTGTGCTTGTATAGGATGTGTGAAAGCCAGATAGTCCATTATTCTTTAGTTGCAAATCTAGAATTATGAAATATAGTCATATAGCTGTTGCTACATATGTTTAGGTATACTTTAAGCATGCATGAGTTGTTGCTACATATGTTTAGGTATACTTTAAGCATGCATGAATGTTGGATGCAAGGTTTTTTTGGATGGGTATTTATGTTTTCTGCATTCCACAGAAGCTAAAATGGAAGGAGGGACGCATGCAAGCTATCCAGAAGTCGAGGTGAAGTTGCCCGGCAAGGTTGATGTAAAGGTAATCATTTTTCTCTTTCTTAATACTTGCATTGCATAATGTTACTGAATTACAGCACATTCCGATCAATTGTGTTATGTTATAGCAAATCTTGCACATGAATGACCTATAATATTCAGTCTACAGTTTTATGTTGAAGTGTTTCCACAGGAACTTATTGTTTTGGATTTTGATTTCAACCTGAAACGATTGTTTTGGTTCTTCCAAGTCAGCTTGACTTATTAATTTTTATATAGTTTTATTTCAGAAAAAAAGAAAACAGCGCATGGTTTGCACAGAATCTGTAATCTGCATAAATATATAATGTTTGTGAGATAGGATCATGGATGGACAGATCTCAAATGATGTCTTAGATTTGAACAAAATGTGCATGATTTCCTTCTTTCTTTCTTTCCTTTTCAGGTAAGTTTATGCAGAACTTTATCATTTAAAATAACCCCTACTGAATATATCTAGTGGAATAAATAGAACCGTGTGGACTCTTTGTCACCAATATTATAAGATAGTCTTGATTTGATTGGTGTTACCGCATATACACAATTTTCTTAGTTACATGCTTTAGTGGGACTGGGTGTGTAGAAAGACTGGACTAGTTAGTAGACAAAAAATGGCTTGAGGACTTAAGGTTGTTCTCCTTGAGTTGCAAAATCTTTGGTGTTATGCTTATTATTGACTCCATTTTAAAGATGGCACAAGCTCCTTGACTTTAAGATTTTTTATCCAAAAACTATCTGATGTTTAGTCTCATTTTTCTCATGCCTATATTTTTCACCACAAGCTGATGTTTCCTTAATGAAAACACGTTTGGCATCTAAGACATTCAATTCCTTTTTTAGACTTTTCATTATCTTTTGGCCCTTTAATCATCTAGAGGCTATATTCCTATATACCTTTCCAAGCTGCATCCTATACTGGGATTGCACTGGAATCTTAAAAAAGAGGATAACTTTATGAATGTAGAAGGTGTATGTATTTGTGTTAACCATGAGAATGCTGAAACAACTGGCTTAGAAAAATCTTTGAGAAAGGTCTGCAAATTAATGCATATGTGAAAAGTATCAGAGACTTGCAGTATCACAAATATGGTGAATCCAAACCTTTTAAACTATGGATTCAAAGTGCAGTTATGAAGCAATACTAACTGGATTACCGCATGATTATGGAAAATTTTATAAACTCTAAATGGCTGTAAAGTTTGATGTAAATATGGAAATAGGTTTGACAAACTAATGCAGCATTCTGCAAGGAGAGAACCTGCACCTTTAATTGCTTCAATTTTCAAGCCTGAAATCAGTATGATTTTAGGTTTTCTAATTGTAATGTCCCAAGCCCACCTGCTGGCCCAATTAGCTAGTTAGCGGGCCGAAACCACGTGGCCCAAAAATTCGAATGGAAGTTAATTGGTAGTAAGTGAACTTGAGTTATAAGTACATAACATATTTCTTTCCCATCCGATATGGGACTATTTTTGGGATATTACAATCTCCTCCCTTATAATGCGATGTTCTCATCGCATGCCATAAGCTAACCAAAATCTACCTTGAGCTGGATCGTTGGTGCTATAAGTGTGGCTTCACGCTATGGCAAGACTCTACCACTGTTCCATGACCTTTCCTTCTGTCCACTAACTTCTGCACACTCGGGTCGGTTCTGATACTATTTATAACGTCCCAATTAACTAGTTAGTAGGTCAAAACCATGTGGCTCAAAAACTCGAGTGAAAGTAAATTAGTAGCAGGTGAATTTGAGTTATAAACACATAACACATTTCTTTCCTATCTAATGTGAGGCTTTTTTTGGGGTATTACACCAATGGACCAACAAGGGCTCTGAAGGTGAAATAGGTTGCAGCAGGTTTTCAGTATGAGAACCAGTCAATTTCTGCACCAGAAACTGAGAGAGGGATGTCATCAACAAGTAAGCACAGTTGGGACTTCAGGGGATGTAAAGTTGAAGACGACAATTGCAAAAACTAGAAAAAATGACAGTCCAAAAGTGAAGTATTGGACTACACAATTTCATTTAGTTCATATAAACCTTTTACATTAGCACTAATAATAATGGCTCCAACTGCCTAAAGATACTTAATGATATTAATATCAGTATAGGATTCTAAAGACTCTTTGACTAAAAAATAAGGACTATTTGATGTAGCCACAACTTACTAACACTTCACAACTTGCAAGACTACTAAATGCAATTTCAAACTACTAGATTTAATGACTACTTGACTCCAGCAATGGGTTTTTCCAATGGACCCAACTACTAGTTCAGAATTCATAAGCTTCCAAGTTTAGGTCCAAAACCAGGATTGCATAGGCTATAACCTTTTTTACTAAAATCTGCTCACTTGGCCTTTCTTGATCGCCATCATTTTTCCCGGGTTGAGAAAGACTCATCCTTGCATCTATCTTGTCATCATTGTAAAAGTATGGGCTTACATCAGCTACATTAAACACATCTGATGTGTTTAATCCAATGGGCAGCTCTACCTTGCACGCATTATCATTGATCTTCTTGAGAATCTTGCATGGACCAATTTTTCATGGCTGTAACTTGTTGAATATGCTATTCTTGATCTTGTCCTTTCTAAGATAAATCCATACAAGTTCTCCTTCATTAAAAACTAGCTTTCTTCTCTTCAAATCTGCAGTTATTTTGTATCCTTTGTTGCTCTTCTCAATTTGCCTTCGGACCTGCTCATGTATTTTTCTTATATTGGAAATAAGTTCACAACATCTTCAGTTGATTTACTTGGATTTGGAACAGGAATCAAATCTAGAACATTGTTGGGTTTAGTTTCGTAACTCTCTTAAGTGGAGATGTACCGGTAGTATGATTCCTAGACCTGTTATAGACAAATTCTGCATGAGAAAGTGCCAAATCCAATTGTTTAGGTCTGTCCTTCACTAGGCAATGAAGAATATTGCCCAGGCTTCGATTAACAACTTCAATTTGCCCATCTGTTTGAGGATGATAGGCACTGCTGAAGCATAACTTAGTTCTCAAACTCTTCCATAAGATCCTTCAAAAGTGGCTGATAAATTTGTTATCCTTGTTTGAAGTTATGCTTTTTGGCACATCATGTAGCTTGATCACCTCACAGAAGTACAATCTAGCCACATCAGATGCATCATAGGTCTTTTGACAAGGTATAAAATGAGCTATTTTAGAAAATCTGTCAACAATAACAAAGATCGAATCATGTCCCCTCTATGTGCACGGCAATGCAAGCATGAAATCCTTACTAACATCTTCCTAGGGAGCTTCAGGAACTGGTAAAGGCATTAAAGCCCAATATTCTGCTGTTGTCCTTTAGCTGATTGGCAGATGGCACATCACTTGATGAAGTTTGCCACATCTTTGTGGATTCTTGGCCAATAATAATCCTCAATCAACAAGCCAATGATCTTGTCTCAGCCTTCATGACATGTTAGAGCCCTTGTATGAGTTTCAGATGTGAGCATCTTTTTCAAAAATGAGTCAGGAATGCACAACCTGTTGCTATGAAAGAGATAGTTGTCATGCAGCTCGTACTTTTTATGACACTGCCCATTCTTTAAATCTGTCCAGACTTGTCCAAAATTCTTATCACCTTCATATTGATCCGATAGGACATTAAAACCAGTAACTTTAACTCTTATGGAAGTTAGTAAACCAGCCCTTCGACCTAGTGAATCAGCCACTCGATTATGTGTTCCTGTTTTGTGTTTGATTGTGAATGTAAATTCCTGCAAGAATGCAATCCATCTGACATGTCATTGGTTCAGCTTTTGTTGGCTGTTTAGATCTTCAGAGCTTCATGATTTGAGTACAATATGAATTCCTGTTGTACCAGATAATGCCACCAATGTCTGAGTGCCTATACAATAGAATAGAACTCTATGTTATAAGTGGAATACTTTAGCTTGGCAGCATCCAACTTTTTACTGTAAAATGCAACTGGTCTGCCTTCTTGACTCAGTACAGCCCCAATACCCACATGGGATGCATCACAATCAACCAGAAAAATCTTCTCAAAATCTAGTAGTGCAAGAACTGGCGCTTCTGTCAACTTCTTCTTAATGTATTCAAAGCTCTTTTGTGCAGCTTGGTTCCAAATGAAATTCTTTTCCTTTAAACAATCTGTCAATGGAGCTCATAATATGCTGAAATTTCTTATGAATCGGTGATAAAATGAAGCCAATCTAAGAAAACTTCACACATCATGCAGAGAAGATGGAATCGGCCATTCTTGAATAGCTTTTATCTTTTCTTTATCAACTTGAAGTCCATCATTGCTGACCGCATAACCTAGAAATGTTACTTCTGTAGTTCCCAAACAGCACTTCTTTGGATTTGCATATAACTGCTCCTTTTGTAGTGTATCAAAGATAATTCTAAGATGCTGTTCATGGGTAGCCAAATCTGGACTATACACCAATATGTCATCAAAATAAACTACCACATACTTTCTAATATATGGCTTAAGCACTTGATTCATAGCTTGCATGAAGGTACTAGATGCATTGGAAAGCCCAAATAGCATAACCAGCCCTTCATACAGTCCTTCACGAGTTTTGAAAGCTGTTTTTCATTCATCACCAGGTTTGATACGTACTTGATGATAGCCACTCCTCATATCAATCTTTGAAAAGATTTTTTCCCCAGCTAACATATCATTCAATCAGGGAATCGGAAAATGATACTTGATAGTGATTTTATTAATAGCACGACTATCAATGCACATGCGCCATGTATCATCTTTCTTAGGAGCCAATAGTGCTAAAACTGCACATGAGCTCATACTTTCCCTGATGTATCCCTTTTTCAGCAATTCATTTACCTGCCATTGGATCTTCTCATGCTCTTTAGGGCTCATGCAATATGCTGCCTTGTTTGGGAGATTAGAGTCGGGCATTAAATCAATATGTTGTTGCACATTTCTCATAGGAGGCAGTCCCGATGGTAGCTCTTCTAGAAATCGCTGTTTATATTCTTCAAATAAATGTTTTAAAGGGTTGAATGTTGTAGGCATAGACTGTTCTTCTTTTTCAATTAACAGAAAAAATAGAACATTATCCTGGGTGTCCTTAAGAAACTCAGCATGAGACAATATTAGTTGTCTTAATAGATCCACCCAGCTTTCTATCCTTCATAGATCTTAAAACAACATGATGATTATCTTTATAGAAGGCATTAGTATTTTGATAGCCATTATGAAGGACCTTGCGATCAAATTGCATGGTCGGCCTAACAATAAGTGGCAAGCATTCATGCCTTAAACAACATCACACTGCACACCATCCTTATAGTTGTTGCTTATAGAAAATGAAACAAGGCATTTGGAAGAGACAATTACCTCATTGCCCTTCTTAAACCAAGATAACTTGTAAGGGTGAGGATATTTCTTTGTCTTCAGCTGAAGCTTGTCCACTGCTTCTTTTGATATCACATTCTCACAGCTGCCTCCATCAATCACTACTCCACATACTTTGCCATTCATAGTGCAGGTTGAATAGAAGATGTTGTGAAGCCATTGTTCAGTTGGTTCTCTCTTAGAAGCTAGAAGAGTCTTCTGCAAAATCAGTGTTCATTGGCCATCACCATAATTGTCTTCTTCTTCTTCTTTCTCTTCATCTGAATTTAGATCAGTTGAATTATGAGAAACTCTAGCTTCATCATCAGCTTTTGGTTCTTCTTCATCAAGGCCATATATATTTAGATTCTTCTTTCTGCTATCAGATGAAACATGACCAAATTCATTGCATTTGAAGCACCTCATTGCCTTACAGTTTGAGGCCTTTGCTGTCCCATCCCCATGGACAACATTGTCATGATTTGTTGGGCTCTTTTTGGTTGCTGGTTTTGGCTTTTGATTGTAACTTCTCGTGCTTCCTGTCTATTGGAAGATGAACCAGCACCTTCCAATTGTTTAGAAGATAAACCAGCACCTTCCAATTGTTTAGAAGATAAACCAGCACCTATTACTCCTTTTCTTAGCTTAGTTTCCATAAGATTAACTTGTCTACAGGTCTCTCCCAAAGTGTAGATTGGGTGTATGCCAATATTATATACAATGGCTGGTTTTAATCCTTCAATAAACCTTGCACTAGCTACTCCTTAGTTTCAACCAAGTTAATACGAGCAACTAGTTGTCCGAACCCTTCAGTGTACTCTTCAACAGATCGATCATCTTGTCGAAGTCTTTGAAGGTTTTTGAACAAGGTTTGCACATAATCAACTGGAAGAAAAGCTGCCTTCATCAAATTCTTCGTCTTTTCCCAAGTTCTCACCTTGGGTTTTCCACGCCTTTCTCTTGTAGCCTTGGTCTGCTCCCACCAAGCCGAAGTGCCACCCTTTAGCTTCATAGCCACAAGTTTCACCTTCTTTTCTTTAGGTACTTCATGGTAATCAAATATTCTTTCCACAACATCCAACCAGTCCATGAATTCATCTCCACGGAAACTACCAAGATATTCTGGGATTTCAAATTGAACTTTCAGATTCATGGTGTGATGATTTTGACGAGGAGGTGGAACATAGCTGCTTTCACTTCCACCAGAATCCTCTTTTTCTCCATTATGAACATCCAAACGTTCAGTTGAGTTAAAACTCTCAGTTGATCCTCCAGTGCTCCAACTCGATCAAGTAGGCCTTTATTGCCTCAACCTCTACCTCCTCGACTCATCATGCACACAAACTATTGACTGATGGAGGAGTTATTTGGCAGAAGCGCAGGCTCTGATACCAAATCTGATGCAATGTTCTACAAGGACAGAATCTGCACCTCTAATTGCTTCAATCTTTAAGCCTGAAATTAGTATGATTTCAAGTTCTCCAAGGGATCAGCAAGGGCTCCAAGTGTGAAACTGGTTGCAGCATGTTTTCGATATGAGAACTAATCAGTTTCTGGTGCAGAAACTGAGAGAGGGATGCCACCAACAAGCAAGTACAGTTGGGACTTCTGGGGAGGCAAAGTTGAAGACAACAATTGCAGAAAGTAGGAAAAATGATAGTCTAAAAGTGAAGTATTGGGCTACACAATTTCATTTAGTTCATATAAACCTTTTACATCAGCACTAATAATAATGGCTCCAACTGCCTAAAGATACTTAATGATATTAATATCAGTATAGGATTTTAAAGACTCTTTGACGAAAAAATAAGGACCATCTGATGTAGCCACAACTTACTAAGACTTTACAACTTACAAGACTACTAAATGCAATTTCAAACTACTAGATTTAATGACTACTTGACTCCATTAATGGGTTTTTCCAATGGACACAGCTACTAGTTCAGAACTCATAAGCTTCCAAATTCAGGTCCAAAACCAGGATTGCATAGGCTGAAACTTTTTCTACTAAATTCTGCTCACTTGGCCCTTCTTAATCGTCTTCACAAACATTTAGATGTGAGGGTGACAAAGGACTGTAAGTCCTCCATGGAGGTTGTTTCATCAGCAGTAGTTCCCACGGGTGTTGAAGGTGAGAGCTTCACAATAAAGAAAAAGGGTGTTCTTTTCTTTCAAAAAGAGTCAAAGTTAGCATTTCCCCCCCTCTTGATAACGAACTTTGTCTGATTATCTTTACCTATGACATAACTTAAACTGGAGTGGATGGCACGATCTTCACCCTTGTCATTGCAGTAGTTGGCTTTTCTTGCACATTGTGGCTTGGTTATCTCAGGCAGATTATGTTGGATCTCGGGGATTCCAAAAAAATATAGTAATCATTCAAAGGACATTCTATTAGCAATGTGGTGGAAAAAATGTATTGGTTGTGATAATAAAGGAAACTCTCAGCTTGGTGCAAGGAGCAGGATCCATTGCTCAAGCAAGGGTTGCATGTGGTGTTGCATTCACAAAGCATAGTTAACTACTTGAAGATCACAGTTGGGTAGAGATTTAGCCAATTGTGATTAGAACCATCTTCCATTTTTCAGGTGATGCAATGTGCAATGTGATCATTGAGGATTCAACTTCTAATAAAAAACTGAGTGGAAAATTGAAGAGTTGTTTACTAATAATGTAGTCCTCCAATGAAATAAGTGCTTATTCCAGATGAAGTTGCAAATATGGTCAAACAAACAACAGAAATCTTTTCTGCTTAATTGATGCTAGTTGTTTAAGCATGTGCATGAAGGTAGAGGATGATAATTGTTAGCATCTCCTGACATGTCATACTTTGTTATGCAAGTGTTTGGTTCCTGATTTTCCTTCCTTATAAGAAGTGTGACAAGAAACAAATTCCATTCTGTTCTTGCCTCTAATGTAGCAAAAAAGAAACCATCTCTAAGCAGAAAGGATATCTCTGAGTAGAAAGGATAAGGGACTGACTAAATTGGCAGTTAAAGGTATGCTTGAGTTCAGAAAGCAACGCCCTAAACTGAGTGGAGCGGAGGAAAAGGATTCATGTAGCTTGACTCCAACTAGTTTGAAATTAAGTCTTAGTTAAGTTGAGTTGAGTTTAAAGGTATGCTTGAGTGCTTACTTTTGCAAGAAGAGAGCAACTAAAGAATGATGTCACAAGTGAAACAACAATGGAAGAAAGTTGAGAATTGCTTGGATCAAGTTGGCTGGAGTGCAGATAGTGGAACTTAAATAATAGTTGGATTCTTGTTCAGTGAGCTTCTTTCTAGTTTATTTACTTCGGCTGTTCTTATTGAATGTGCTTAAATAAGAAGCATCAAAAGTTTCAAGTTGTGATGCTCTAGAAGAAAATGATGCCAAATACAAGACCATTGAACTATGGAATATCTCAAAAACAGATGACTTTCTTTTTACAGTTGACCGAATTGCAAGGGGTGGGGGATGGGATAGAATAAATATATGGGTTCGCAGCAATGTTTCTAAGATGACGATGGCTGTAATTCAAAAAAGTATTGAACTACTGATTTTGCTGGATAAGGAAGGATTGTTAGAGTTGTCTCATTAAAATCCTAGTTGAATAATCCAAATTTCTTTTCAATTAATTTAATGAGACACATTATAAGTTTTGTCCATAAATGGTCTGATCACCAATTCATAAGCCACTAAATCTAGTTGCATTTGGTTTCAGTAGAATGCATTTTCGATATATTGGTTCATTTGATTTGAAAGTAAATGGATGTCCATTGGGTTATTATGGAGCAATAATCATCAAGGATAGAATGAAATGAAAGACATCTATATTGAGAGAGGCATGGATGTTGAATAAAAGGTGCTGCGCACTCTAGAGTTGAAATGGAAACTGAACATGGCTAGATTCTTTCAATTATTAGATTCCAAGTGTTTTGTATACACAACAACAGGTGTTGTCATTGAATTCAGTTAGGGTCAAGGGATGGTAATGAAAAGGAAAAAAGGATTGGAGATCTATACTGGCTGATATGGTAAATGCTGTAAGGAAAAATATATAGTCTTGGTTTTGCAAGACAAATCATCTGAGGGTGGTCCCAAAGGTCACAACAATCAACATTGGGATTTGAATATGATCTCCATTTCCTGAGTTCGTATGTCATGATGTTAATTAGATCTTTATAAGACAGTTATCTAGGGTTTGTTTCAAATGGCAATTTACCATGGTGGAAGAGGTGGAGCCTCTTCAAAGATAATTATGAAATTTGATGATATTGTGATGTAGCAAGTACATTGCAAAATTTAAGTTCTTAGCAAAATTTCAAATCATTGCTTGCATTCCAAGTCCATATATTGAACTAGATCTTTGGTTTTCAATAGAATATTGTGGAATAATGTTGATACAATTTATAAGCATGGTAAAGATGACTTGGAGGAAACTAAAAATGATTTTCTTGGAAGAAAATATTAAACGTATGGGACAATAGATCAAACTTATGATATAGAAGTGCTTATTACCATTTTATGAAATAAAAAAAAGGACATCTTAGGCCACAAGACTCTCGTCATTGCGGGATTTGGAGAGGGTCAGTTGTACGCTACTTTAACCCTGCATACAAAGAGACTTTCCGTGCTTCGAACCCGCAACACTTGGGCCACAAGAAGCAACCTTATTATTACATCAAGGCCCACCCTCTATTTATAAAATAAAAAAGAAGACAAAAAAGGATTAAAGGGATATAATTGTAATTCAATCGTTTAAATTTATTATTATAACCAAGGCCCTATATGCTCTTCTTTTTGGAAAGGCCATATTTCCTTGACATTGAGAAGATAAATTTTTCATACGATATGGATTTTAATACCCTTCTAAATATTACAAATTTCTCTTCTATCACCACTGTTCCTATTACACCCCCGACCTAAGACCTTAAGCTAGGGACACACCAACTGCTGCATACCAATAGGAGTGCCCCTACAAGCATGAAAGGCATTCATCATTATATCATCTAATGACTGAGCAATAGAAATAAAATTTTACTTATTATTCATCATGTCCAAAATATATTTTTCAATAATTTGAATATTCATCATTAATAGCAATTATGGTCTGCTATCATATCCTTAGGGGGGGTAGGTAGGGAAGAGAAGAGGGAGAAGGAGGCTTATCTAACTCTGGCAAAACCTGCGGCAATGTCTTCAGCAATGATGACTTAAAAGGGTTTCTCATTTGTCAACCTCCATATTACTCACTATTGGAATGATGCTCGTATCAAGGGGAAGGGATGCATTTATAGAGGAGCTCTGACTCCTCTCTCTTGTCAACTCTGGCCGGGACTTAATGTTCCAGTCCGTCCAGATTTCTAGCAAGACTCCGACTCGATTGGGAGTCTTGACCATACTTAGTGTGACGCAGATGCGGTCTCGATGGATTCTAGGCTAGTGAAGTGGACTGGACCCAGATCTAAGCTTTTCTCTTCTATTTTTTTTAAAAAATATTAAATAGGTTCAGCCTGATTTTCTTGAGTTGGGCCAGCCCAAAAATGCTGGGCCTCACAGTTCCCAAAAAAATTAGTAGGAATTAGAAAAGCGCCACTTTACTTGCTTTTGTACCAAATCAAATCTCCTTAACCTTACAACAACAACAACAATGAAGTCTTAATCCCTTGGGGTCAGCTATATTCTCAAGCAACATTATCTAAACTTTGATAAAGATAGCTAATTTTAACTTGAATACCGCTGAACAACATCATATAAAATAAACATTGTTAGAATCATTATTCTTATTTTTAACAAAGATCTCATGCAGGTAGATGAAGGTGAAAGAAAAATGGTATTTGATGGGGATCCATGCCTACAAAAGAGACAAGAGAACAAAGAAGAAGAAGATGATGAAGGGTCTGTATCTGATGGGGAATTCATAAAAGTAGAGAAGGAGTTAATAGATGTGAAAGAAAGCTCCCACCTGCTCAAACCAATAGCAGAATTAGAAGAGAACCCGCGTGGTGTTCATCTGAATTTGCTACCAATGGAGGAGAAAATAAGAGCACTTGAGCTCCAGCTTGAAACTGCAGCTAAAGAACTACAACATTCGGAATCTGAAAAATCCTTGTTAATATCTGAGGTTGACCTAGCAAATGAGAAATTAGAGAAAATGGACAAGCATTGCAAGGAACTTGAACTTGACCAGAAGAGAATGAAAGAACAGATCTTGGAAGATGAACGGAAGTATAATTTGCAGCTTGAGTCATGGCAGGAAGCATTGAGATCACTAGATTTGAAGCACAGGGAGCTGATTGATGTGAAGGAAGCATTCAATGGTCTGTCTGCTGAGCTGGAGAGCTCGAGGAAGAGGATGGAGGAGCTTGAAGCAGAATTGGTGTTGTCAGCAAGTGAGGTGTGCAAATTTGAGGAACTTAGCAACGAGAGAAGTTCACATGCAGAATTAGAATCAAAGAGGGCCTTAGAGTATGAGAAGATGCTGAATCTGGCAAAACTGGATGCAAAGGAGATGGAAGATCAGATGGGTAATTTGAAAGAGGAGCTGAAGGGACTCTACAAAAAGATTGCCGAGAATCAGCAAGTTGAAGAAGCTCTTAGAAGTACTGCGTTGGAGCTTTCACTGGTTCAGGAAAATTTGGGATTTTCAAAATCACAACTGACAGATTTGGAGCAGAAGCTTGTTTCTAGGGATGCTGTTATTCATGAACTGACAGAAGAACTAGACTTCCATAAGGCTTCTGAACAACAAATGAGCGAACATGTTCTTGAATTGGAAGGTCTGCTTTCTGCCACCAAAGAAAAACTCCAAGAAAAGCTTGTGGACTTGGAACAAGTGGAGTTCAAGCTTCAAGGGCAGATGAAGGAAAGGGAAATGATTGAATCTAGCTTAGAAAACCAAAAAATGCAGATATTAGCTTTGCAAGAGGGATTGGTTAAGTTGACAGGAGAAAGGGAAACACTGACAGGAGAAAGGGAAACTCTTCAAAGTGCTGTAGCTGACCTTAACACAAAATTGTCAGTGAAGGAGGAAACCTGCGGCCAGTTAGAGGCCAACCTGAATCTTGCTGAACAGAAGTTTACTAGAACAGACTCACTTCTTGCACAGGCAATGGCATATAAAGAGGAGCTTGAACAAAAGCTGAAATCTCTCGAAGGGCTCCATCATGAATCTAGAATAGCTGCTGAGACCGCAAGCCGGAGAAGTCTTGAGCTTGAAGATTTAGTACAAGCATCAACTACAGCAGAAGAGGGCCTGAAAGCACAACTGAGGGAGACTGAAATGAGATTGTCATCTACTGAGAAGCGGAACATGGAGCTTGAGCAACAACTAAACCTTGCAGAAGTGAAGTACATCAATGCAGAGAGAGAAATTAAAGAACTCTGTGAGAAAACAACAGAGCTCAGCACTTTGCTAAAAAAAGCTGAAGAGGAAAGTGAACTATCAAAATGCCATTTCCGCTCATATGAAGATACGATTAGCCAATTGGAATCATCTTTGTGTAACTCCTCTTCTAGAAACTCAAAGCTTGAACAGGAGCTGAAGGATCTTGCTGAAAAATGTGCAGAACATGAGGGTAGGGCTACTGCTACACATCAACGCAGTCTTGAACTGGAAGAGTTGGTTAATGTATCTCATTCCAAAGCAGAGGATGCAGGAAAGAAAGCAGGTGAATTGGAGCTATTGTTGGAAGCTGCTAACTATCGAACACAGGAACTAGAACAACTGCTGAGCATCACAGAGGCAAACTTTAGGGATGCTGAAGCAGAATCAAAGCAGTGCAGTAGCAAGATTTCTGAGATTTCTGCAGAAATGGAAGCATTCCAGACAAAATCGGCAAATCTAGAAGCTGTGCTGCAAGCTGCAAATGAGAAGGAGAGGGAGTTAACTGATATGTTGGACCTAGTAACTGCAGAAAGGAAGAATCTTGAAGATTCAGCAAACATTTCCAGTCAGAAGCTCTTGGAAGCTGAAAATTTGATTGTGGTATTGAAAAATGAGTTAAAATCCAGAGAAGAGAAACTTAAAAGTGTGGAGAAAGAACTCGAGGCTTCAGGTGTCAGAGAGAATGAGATGCTGGAGAAGCTTGTATCTGCTGAAGAAAAGTTAGAGCATCAACATAAAGAAGTAGAGCAAGCTATTGCAAGAAACTTGGAGCTACAATCATTACATGAGTCTTTAGTCAAGGATTCAGAATTAAAACTCGAAGAAGCAGCCGTAAGGTTGACTCGAAAGGAATCAGAAGCCAAGCAGTTGAATGAAAAGGTCAAGTCTCTTGAGGAGCAGATGACATTTTATAAAGATCAGGCAGCTGAGGCAACTGAAAAAGTGGCATCACTGAAATCAGAATTGGAGAAAGATGCTATAAAATTGGTTGCTCTTGAGAATACTGTTGAAGAACTCAATCAGAAGGTCTCAGAAGCAGAACTGAAACTTAAACAGTCAATTTCTGAGAATGAATTGCTAGCTGGGACAAACTCTAAGCTCAGGGAGGAGCTGGAAGCTCATCAGTGCAACGTCAATGAACTTCATGAGTTGTTGAATTCGATGCATGCAGAGAAGGAAGCAACTGCTGAAGAACTGGCTTCTCATGTGAAAACCATAGCAAATTTGACCGATGAACATTCAAGAAGGTTGGAACTCCAATTTGAAACTGAATCCCGTATGAAAGAAACTGAAGTCCAACTGCATGAAGCTATTGAGAAGTTCACCCAGAGGGATTCTGAAGCCAGAAACTTGAGTGAAAAGCTGCTTGCACTTGAAGCTGTGCTGGAAGCTGCAAATGATAAGGAGAGGCAATTGACTGATATGTTGAACATAGTTGCTGCAGATAGGAAGAATCTTGAAGACTCAGCAAACATTTCTGGTCAAAAGCTCTTGGAAGCTGAAAATTTCATTGTGGTATTGAAAAGTGAGTTAAAATCCAGTGAAGAGAAACTTAACAGTGTGGAGAAAGAACTTGAGGCTTCAGGTGTCAGAGAGAACGAGATGCTGGAGAAGCTTATATCTGCTGAAGAAAAGTTAGAGGTTCAACATAAAGAAGTAGAGCAAGCTATTGCAAGAAACTTGGAGCTACAATCATTACATGAATCTTTAGTCAAAGATTCAGAATTAAAACTCGAAGAGGCGGCCATAAGCTTGACTGAAAAGGAATCAGAAGCCAAGCAGTTGAATGAAAAGGTCAAGTCTCTTGAGGAGCAGATGACATTTTATAAAGATCAGGCAGTTGAGGCAACTGAGAGAGTGGCGTCACTTAAAGCAGAATTGGAGATAGATGCCATAAAATTGGTTGCTCTTGAGAATACTGTTGAAGAACTCAATCAGAAGGTCTCAGAAGCAGAACTGAAACTTAAACAGTCAATTTCTGAGAATGAATTGCTAGCTGGGACAAACTCTAAGCTCAGGGAGGAGCTGGAAGCTCATCAGTGCAACGTCAATGAACTTCATGAGTTGTTGAATTCGATGCATGCAGAGAAGGAAGCAACTGCTGAAGAACTGGCATCTCATGTGAAAACCATAGCAAATTTGACCGATGAACATTCAAGAAGGTTGGAACTCCAATCTGCAACTGAATCCCGTATGAAAGAAACTGAAGTCCAACTGCATGAAGCTATTGAGAAGTTCACACACAGAGATTCTGTATGAAAGAAACTGAAGTCCAACTGCATGAAGCTATTGAGAAGTTCACACACAGAGATTCTGAAGCCAGAAACTTGAGTGAAAAGCTGCTTGCACTTGAAGCTGTTCTGCAAGCTGCAAATGATAAGGAGAGGGAGTTCACTGATATGTTGAACACAGTTAGTGCAGAAAGGAAGAATCTTGAAGACTCAGCAAGCATTTCTGGTCAAAAGCTCTTGGAAGCTGAAAATTTGATTGTGGTATTGAAAAATGAGTTAAAATCTGGAGAAGAGAAACTTAAAAGTGTGGAGAGAGAACTCGAGGCTTCAGGTGTCAGAGAGAACGAGGTGCTGGAGAAGCTTGTATCTGCTGAAGAAAAGTTAGAGGTTCAACATAAAGAAGTAGAGCAAGCTATTGCAAGAAACTTGGAGCTACAATCATTACATGAGTCTATAGTCAAGGATTCAGAATTAAAACTCGAAGAAGCGGCCATAAGATTGACTGAAAAGGAATCAGAAGCCAAGCAGTTGAATGAAAAGGTCAAGTCTCTTGAGGAGCAGATGACATTTTATAAAGATCAGGCAGCTGAGGCAACTGAGAGAGCGGTGTCACTGAAATCAGAATTGGAGATAGATGCCATAAAATTGGATGCTCTTGAGAATACTGTTGAAGAACTCAATCAGAAGGTCTTAGAAGCAGAACTGAATCTTAAACAGTCAATTTCTGAGAATGAATTGCTAGCTGGGACAAACTCTAAGCTCATGGAGGAGCTGGAAGCTCATCAGTGTAATGTCAATGAACTTCATGAGTTGTTGAATTTGATACGTGTGGAGAAGGAAGCAACTGCTGAAGAACTGGCATCTCATGTGAAAACCATAGCAAATTTGACTGATGAACATTCAAGAAGCTTGGAACTCCAATCTGCAACTGAATCCCATATGAAAGAAACCGAAGTCCAACTGCATGAAGCTATTGAGAAGTTCACACAGAGAGATTCTGAAGCCAGAAACTTGAGTGAAAGGCTGCTTGCACTTGAAGCGGTCCTGCAAGCTGCAAATGAGCATGAGAGGGAGTTGACTGATATGTTGAACATGGTTACTGCAGAAAGGAAGAATCTTGAAGACTCAGCAAACATTTCCAGTCAAAAGCTCTTGGAAGCTGAAAATTTGATTGTGGTATTGAAAAATGAGTTAAAATCCAGAGAAGAGAAACTTAAAAGCGTGGAGAAGGAACTTGAGGCTTCAGGTGTCAGAGAGAATGAGATGCTGGAGAAGCTTGTATCTGCTGAAGAAAACTTAGAGCATCGACATAAAGAAGTAGAGCAAGCTATTGCAAGAAACTTGGAGTTACAATCATTACATGAGTCTTTAGTCAAGGATTCAGAATTAAAACTCGAAGAAGCAGCCATAAGCTTGACTCAAAAGGAGTCAGAAGCCAAGCAGTTGAATGAAAGGGTCAAGTCTCTTGAGGAGCAGATGACATTTTATAAAGATCAGGCAGCTGAGGCAACTGAAAAAGTGGCATCACTGAAATCAGAATTGGAGAAAGATGCTATAAAATTGGTTGCTCTTGAGAATACTGTTGAAGAACTCAATCAGAAGGTCTCAGAAGCAGAACTGAAACTTAAACAGTCAATTTCTGAGAATGAATTGCTAGCTGGGATGAACTCTAAGCTCAGGGAGGAGCTGGAAGCTCATCAGTGCAACGTCAATGAACTTCATGAGTTGTTGAATTCGATGCATGCAGAGAAGGAAGCAACTGCTGAAGAACTGGCTTCTCATGTGAAAACCATAGCAAATTTGACCGATGAACGTTCAAGAAGCTTGGAACTCCAATCTGCAACTGAATCCCATATGAAAGAAACTGAAGTCCAACTGCATGAAGCTATTGAGAAGTTCACACACAGAGATTCTGAAGCCAGAAACTTGAGTGAAAAGCTGCTTGCACTTGAAGCTGTGCTGCAAGCTGCAAATGATAAGGAGAGGGAGTTGACTGATATGTTGAACATGGTTGCTACAGAAAGGAAGAATCTTGAAGACTCAGGAAACATTTCTGGTCAAAAGCTCTTGGAGGCTGAAAATTTGATTGTGGTATTGAAAAGTGAGTTAAAATCCGGAGAAGAGAAACTTAAAGGTGTGGAGAAAGAACTTGAGGCTTCAGGTGTCAGAGAGAACGAGATGCTGGAGAAGCTTGTATCTGCTGAAGAAAACTTAGAGGTTCAACATAAAGAAGTAGAGCAATCTATTGCAAGAAACTTGGAGCTACAATCATTACACGAGTCTTTAGTCAAGGATTCAGAATTAAAACTCGAAGAAGCGGCCATAAGATTGACTGAAAAGGAATCAGAAGCCAAGCAGTTGAATGAAAAGGTCAAGTCTCTTGAGGAGCAGATGACATTTTATAAAGATCAGGGAGCTGAGGCAACTGAGAGAGCGGCATCACTGAAAGCTGAATTGGAGATAGATGCCATAAAATTGGTTGCTCTGGAGAATACTGTTGAAGAACTCAATCAGAAGGTCTCAGAAGCAGAACTTAAACTTAAACAGTCAATTTCTGAGAATGAATTGCTAGCTGAGACGAACTCTAAGCTCATGGAGGAGCTGGAAGCTCATCAGTGTAATGTCAACGAACTACATGAGTTGCTGAATTCCATACATGCTGAGAAGGAGGCAACTGCTGAAGAACTGGCTTCTCATGTGAAAGCCATAGCAAATTTAACCAATGAACATTCAAGAAGCTTGGAACTCCAATTTGCAACTGAATCCCGTATGAAAGAAACTGAAGTCCAACTGCATGAAGCTATTGAGAAGTTCACCCAGAGGGATTCTGAAGCCAGAAACTTGAGTGAAAAGCTGCTTGCACTTGAAGCTGTGCTGGAAGCTGCAAATGATAAGGAGAGGCAATTGACTGATATGTTGAACATAGTTGCTGCAGATAGGAAGAATCTTGAAGACTCAGCAAACATTTCTGGTCAAAAGCTCTTGGAAGCTGAAAATTTCATTGTGGCATTGAAAAGTGAGTTAAAATCCAGTGAAGAGAAACTTAACAGTTTGGAGAAAGAACTTGAGGCTTCAGGTGTCAGAGAGAATGAGATGCTGGAGAAGCTTATATCTGCTGAAGAAAAGTTAGAGGTTCAACATAAAGAAGTAGAGCAAGCTATTGCAAGAAACTTGGAGCTACAATCATTACATGAATCTTTAGTCAAGGATTCAGAATTAAAACTCGAAGAAGCGGCCATAAGCTTGACTGAAAAGGAATCAGAAGCCAAGCAGTTGAATGAAAAGGTCAAGTCTCTTGAGGAGCAGATGGCATTTTATAAAGATCAGGCAGTTGAGGCAACTGAGAGAGCGGCGTCACTGAAAGCAGAATTGGAGATAGATGCCATAAAATTGGTTGCTCTTGAGAATACTGTTGAAGAACTCAATCAGAAGGTCTCAGAAGCAGAACTGAAACTTAAACAGTCAATTTCTGAGAATGAATTGCTAGCTGGGACAAACTCTAAGCTCAGGGAGGAGCTGGAATCTCATCAGTGCAACGTCAATGAACTTCATGAGTTGTTGAATTCGATGCATGCAGAGAAGGAAGCAACTGCTGAAGAACTGGCATCTCATGTGAAAACCATAGCAAATTTGACTGATGAACATTCAAGAAGCTTGGAACTCCAATCTGCAACTGAATCCCATATGAAAGAAACCAAAGTCCAATTGCATGAAGCTATTGAGAAGTTCACACAGAGAGATTCTGAAGCCAGAAACTTGAGTGAAAAGCTGCTTGCACTTGAAGCAGTCCTGCAAGCTGCAAATGAGCATGAGAGGGAGTTGACTGATATGTTGAACATAGTTAGTGCAGAAAGGAAGAATCTTGAAGACTCAGCAAACATTTCCAGTCAAAAGCTCTTGGAAGCTGAAAATTTGATTGTGGTATTGAAAAGTGAGTTAAAATCCAGAGAAGAGAAACTTAAAGGTGTGGAGAAAGAACTCGAGGCTTCAGGTGTCAGAGAGAACGAGATGCTGGAGAAGCTTGTATCTGCTGAAGAAAACTTAGAGGTTCAACATAAAGAAGTAGAGCAAGCTATTGCAAGAAACTTGGAGCTACAATCATTACATGAGTCTTTAGTCAAGGATTCAGAATTAAAACTCGAAGAAGCAGCCGTAAGGTTGACTCAAAAGGAATCAGAAGCCAAGCAGTTGAATGAACAGGTCAAGTCTCTTGAGGAGCAGATGACATTTTATAAAGATCAGGCAGCTGAGGCAACTGAAAAAGTGGCATCACTGAAATCAGAATTGGAGAAAGATGCTATAAAATTGGTTGCTCTTGAGAATACTGTTGAAGAACTCAATCAGAAGGTCTCAGAAGCAGAACTGAAACTTAAACAGTCAATTTCTGAGAATGAATTGCTAGCTGGGACAAACTCTAAGCTCAGGGAGGAGCTGGAAGCTCATCAGTGCAACGTCAAAGAACTTCATGAGTTGTTGAATTCGATGCATGCAGAGAAGGAAGCAACTGCTGAAGAACTGGCTTCTCATGTGAAAACCATAGCAAATTTGACCGATGAACATTCAAGAGGCTTGGAACTCCAATCTGCAATTGAATCTAGTATGAAAGAAACTGAAGTCCAACTGCATGAAGCTATTGAGAAGTTCACACAGAGAGATTCTGAAGCCAGAAACTTGAGTGAAAAGCTGGTTGCAGTTGAAGCTCAGCTAAAAACTTTTGAAGAACAGGCCAGAGAAACAGCTGTTGTTGCAGAAAATTGGAAGGTCGAGCTGGAGAAGGCTCTATTGGAATTACGGAACATGGAAGGACTTGCTGAGGAAATGCAAAGAAAGGTTGATCATTTCAGATCTGAAAATGAAGGCTTGGAGAGTACAAACCTGAGTCTGTCTAAGAAGCTGACATCCTGTGAGACAAAAATGAATGAGCTACAAATATCATTGAATGTAGCCATTGAAGAAAAAGAGGAGATTTCTTTACAGCTTCACTCTTCAAGGAAAACAATAGAGGACCTGATGCAACAATATGATTCTGAGATAGTGAAGCTCCAATCCCAGGTTAGTAAGTATATCCATCTGTTAACTTTCATGTTATATCATTATGGAGTCAAACATATGGATTTTGAAATTGAAGCCTATTATATCATTCTAAGAACATGTTTTAGCGATTATATAAAAGCACTAGCACTAGAGAAATGTGCCAATATAAGATGTGTCATTGCAGATAACCTCTGTTATGCAAGAAAATAACATGCTCAATGAAATGTATCAAAATGCTAAGAAAGAACTTGAAGTAATTATGGTCCAACTGGAAGGACAAGCGAATGAACAGAAAGCCAGGGAAGTCTCCCTCATTGCTGATGTGGAAAATCTCAAGGCAGAGTTAGCTGACAAAACTCAATCAAAGATTTCACAACTTGAGCAACAACTTTTGTTGGCTGAGACCAAATACATGGAAAAGGTATTCTTTTTATTTTAAAGCTAGTTCTTTTTTCAAATCAGCTCCTGAGACCGTGTTTTCTATGAGTCCCCGTCTTTTCAGATTGAAAGCATGAGGCTGGCAGCTGCTGAGAAGGAAGTAGAGCTGACTTCCAAATTGAAGGAGCATGAAAGCACACTCCATGAGAGAGATGCCTTATATGAGCAGCTGAATGAAATCCAAAAGGAACTAGATCGTGCTCACAAAGCCATGACAGAACAGGTTACTCTTTCATTATACTGTCAAACTGTAACGCTCCAAGCCCACCCGCTGGCCCAATTAACTTCGTTAGCGGGCTGAAACCACGTGGCCCAAAAACTCGAGTGGAAGTTAATGGGTAGCAAGTGGACTTGAGTTATAAGCACATCACCCATTTTTCTCCCATCCAATGTGGGACTAAACTTGGGGTATCACAATCTTCTCACCTTATAATGCGATGTCCTCGTCGCAGGCTACAACCTAGCCAGAATCTATCCCGAGTCGGATCATTGGTGCTGCAAGGGTGGCTCCATCTCATGGCGGGACTCCACCACCGCTCCATGGGTAGCCCTTTCCTCATGCCCACCAACTTTCGCACACTCGGGTCGGCTCTGATACCATTTGTAACGCCCCAAGCCCATCCGCTAGCGCAATTAACTTCTAACGGACCGAAACCACGTGGCCCAAAACTCGAGTGGAAGTTAATGGGTAACAAGTGGACTTGAGTTATAAGTACATCACCCATTTCTCTCCTATCCAATGTGGGACTAAACTTGGGGTATCACACAAACATTTTCCATTCATCTTAGTTTTCCATCAAATATGAGCAATCATCCATTAGATTGCAAGTCATTTTTAATGTTAATTTTATATGAAAGTTGATTATCTTTAGGAAAAAATTGGTAAGTAGGTAATATGTCACTTTGATTCTTTTAATCTTAACTGCCTTTGTAGTGCATTCAATAGGGATATATGTCGATTAAATTCAAGTAAGCTTTTGCTCAAAAATTGAATAAGATTTTGGTAGATTAATCTTACATGACTAAATGCTTTTAATAGGTGGACAAAATATGAGAACATTAATTGTGGACCTGAACTTACTTTAATAGACTAGTTCCATTGCCATTTTTTAATGAAGAGTATCTAGCCTCACTTGGGAAGTATGTCCATTATTCATCTTGATCTCTGGAATTTATTTTATAGGAAAAAACAATGAGCTAGTGATTTAATGTTGTGAAGCAAAATTTGCACTAGGTAGGGAAAGAAAAGAAGGAGATTGTCATCAAATGCATGCAGCAAACCAAAAAAATTAAATAAATTCTAACGTTATGTCATAAGCAAAAAGCTCTAGGAGAGATTAAAACTTCTATAAGAATGGAAGGTTAAAATGGGGCTTAAAAGTATAATTGTTAAAGATAACCTATTCATTTTTCTTATGGGTGAAAGAAAGATTTTTTCTTGAGTAACAAACCTAGGATCCAAACAAAGAGTTATGTGACATTATTGGGATGAAGTGGATGAAAATAGCTTAGAGAGCATGGTTGATAAGAGTTTGGTTAAAGCATATTTGATGCAGCGCAAGGTGCAGCTAGCAAGCACTATGTTTAGCTAAACCATGCCAAGCTTCACAAAAGCCAATGGATTCGTGGGTTAAGACTTTAACAAGCAAATATTTGATTTTAGTCAAATTATCCTATAAATTTTTTACTAGAGATGGTATCAGATTTTAACCAATTTCTATATATGTACTTGAAAAATTCTAGCACATTTCCTTATTACAGAGTTCTATTTCTATTATGAATTTGTACCAGGCTTAGTGTCCAAATTAGAGTGAGGGGCTGTGGTCTATATGTGCTTATAATATATCATAAGAAGGCAGCTTTTGACAAATTAATAAAACAGTTTTCAGAAAGGACTTCATCAATCAAAGGGATTTTCAATCTCGTTTGTTTTTAATTTGTGTTTGATCTTTTATCTTAGTTCCCAGCAATGGAATGACTCTTCAATTGACTAGAGGAGATCCAACTTAGAAGAAGGGCTTTAAATATGCAGGAGGGGTTGGACAGTGGAGACCTAGGAAAGCCAAGGTGGAATTAGTGATTAGGATCCGGAATAAAGCCTGTGATGATGATAGATTAGCACTAGATAGAAGTCAATTGGGGGGGGGGGGCATACAGGGAAATATGAAACAAGGATTGTGGTCATGATCATTCTTTTTTGAGTCAAAGCATTAACTGCATCATAATGGTGTGATCTTATTTTATTATTTCCTTCATTTTCTTTGTGCTCTTTAAATTCCTTTTGCTTCTCTCAACCATCAGCTTATAAGGAAACCTGAAGTGCTTTTTATTTTTAACAGAAAGAATTGGATTCATTGAAGGAGCTGGAAAGAGAAGCTTTGATGAAGAAATTACTTGATGAGATGGAGGCTAAGCATCAGCATGCCATATTACTAGAAAAACAAGTTGAAAAACTTAAGCAAAAGCTGCAAATAGCGGAAACACAGTACAAGGAAAAGGTTAGTCATTTTCCTCTTTTTGTGAAATTGATTAACTAGCTATCTATAAAGCATAGAGTGCAATCAATTTACAAAATTAGATGCTTCTTATCAACTTTGAAAGGAAGGTTTGTGTAAAGAATAGGATTTGTAGTTTCCTGTTCTCTACACTTAATAATATATACTCGATTTCACACCAACATTGTCCAATGAATTACCCATGTGAATTAATCTCTCCAAGATGAGATGCTATTTTCCCATCATCCATTGTAGTTTTAGAAGTTAAAGACAAAATTGTTATATTTTTTTTAAAAAAAAATTATGGGCAGCAAGCTTTCTTAAGCATTCAATCCTTCAAACATTGAACTTGATAAAGTCCATCCTATGATAAAGTCCCAACATAAATATAATTTTATACTAGTTGTTTTCTTGAGACTCTAGAATGGGTAAAATCTTTTGAATTCCTATGGCAAAGTAGAATTTTCCCAAAAAAAAGAAAAAGGAGCCGTGTCACTCTTTACAAGGAGAAACTAAAGATGTTATAATTAGTCATAAGTACTCAGGTGAGCACACACACTCTCTCTTCTAATGTATCTCCTTATCTTTTTAACTTTTTTCATGCATAACACTATTTTTTATGGTATCAAGGGCTAATAATGCCCTATCCACAGTAAGTCAATTAAATCCTTTATTGCACGCCAACCTGATCTGTAGTTATAAGTTTTTTCAAACCATTTCTTTGTTTGAAGTTGCTTTCCTCTTATATATAGCTTTCTGTCATCAATTTATCTCCCCTAAGGAATCCTCTCTACTAAGGTGACCAATATGGGAAGAACTGTAGCGCCACAGTTCTTATCATCAGGGCTTTTCACAAGTTTGAACAGCAAATAGTGAGAAGCAATGATTATATTTCTTTCTTTGTTTGGTGGGTATAATTTCAACTTCTAATTACAGTGCGGGTACAGTGTCCAATTCAGAAACATAAACAGATGGAGTGATAGCAACTAGTTTAATATAACTTTTTAAGAATATGTATTACATGAAAAGAAACAAATAATGTATACCTTCTTAAATTTAATTAAACCGATCTCCAACATCTTTAATGAATATCTTAAATATTTATTGTACTAAGAATAAGTAGGCTAAGGTTGACCAGATTTGGGACTTGATCTCAAAGTGAGGAGAAACACTAAAACAGGCTGTTAACTCTTCTTCTATTCTGCTCCAACATGAAAAAGGGCAAAAAATAAAACCTCAGGATGTGCAGACTTTTTGGCCAGGTTGAAGGGACAGCATCACAGTCCTATGATACCACATAAGCTGAGAATGACAAGTTGAGTCCCATCATGGCAGGTTTTTGATGTTACAATCAACAAGATCTTAGTGAGGATGACAACTGATAGAACAGTTGAATCCTGCATATATATTGTGCAGTATCAAGAGAAGATGGAAGACAGGTTGGTATGTGGTTGTTGGTGAGGCTTGTTGCTATGCATGATTAGAGTGGAATACAAGGATTTTCTCTTTGATAAAACCTCAGCCCTTCAATCCATTTAGAGAATCCCACAGTTTGCAAAACTGTGGACAACTCTGGAGGTTTCCCCAGCTTTTCATGAACTGAGAATTTAATGTTTGTTTGATGATTCTTAAGGGTTTTCACAGTTTGACCTTCCTACAGTATGTTTTATCACTGTGTGGATGTCTGTTCCTTCCCTTGATGAATATTAGGTTAAGCAGTGCCTAACTTTAAAAAAGGGTTTGACAAGCTTTTAATCTTATTCATTTCCTTCTTTCTCAACATCTTGGAATCTGCATGCTTAAGAACACTTGTTTGCAACATGCAGGTTATTGAAGAAGGCAACAACCTTGGCCGAGTTAAAGCAGAACTTGATGGCTTGAAATACAAACTGAGTCAAACTGTTGAGATGGAAAAGAAGATTGCTGAACTTGAGAACAAGTTGGCAAATGCCAAATCTGAGGCAAGCGTAACTCACTAATTTGAATGACAACATATCCTTTTTTATATTGATGAGTGCACTTTGCACAGTAATCAGGTGACACAAGAATTTCTTAGCATTGTTCATTCTACTTTGTCTGCAGGTTAAGGATGGAACCTTAGAGGCTGAATCGAAGGATAAAGTAGAGGTGAAATCCAGAGATCTTGAACTGAATACTTCAACAGCATTAAAAAGGCGTCACAAGAAAAGAAGCGAAGAGGTGCATCAGACTGCAGCAACAACTTCTGCAATATCAACCATGAATGCTGATAGGGAGCCTTCAGGGTTAATGGCCTTTAAGTTCACTTTAGGATTAGTTCTGGTGTCCATAATCATTGGCATTATTCTCGGGAAGAGGTTTTAGCATGGTTTGTGAATTCCTTGCCTTTGTCTTTTATGTAAATCTAGTTCTGTGTTTTCGCACTGAAAGTACAAAAGAAGGGGAAGCTATAACTGTACACTAGCTGTTGATGTTGGGATGGGAGTTTGATTTTCAGACTCATTCCTGAGAAGCTTTGATAGTTCTAGTGAACGTTGAGTATTTAAGATTGGGGAACCCTGCTGGCTTCAGTGAGAACCTAAAATTTTAGCTTGGGTTGGGAATTTATTTTTATTTCATTCCTACCCTATATTGCATGGGCTTAGGCGGCTGAATGTTACTGGCCTTGTTGTATTTGAGTTTGTATCGCTGTCTCCTTGTAAATCAGAGCAACAGTGCTGGAGAAATAATTTCATGCTATTGTTGATATTTTGCTGAAAAGAGTCAAGTGTGCCTATTCTTTTAATTTTTGTGTGTTGGCCCAGCCTATGCTCCAATAGGATCTGGAAACTTGGTGATTGTCTTCAAATGATTCACACCTCTTCTGCAAATGGTTTATTTAACCGTTTATTGACAGATTTGCTTTGCCATTGGGAGTACATATAGAGGATACTTCATTTTCATTGAGGACAGTGAGCTCTATGCAGGCCTCTGGGCTAATTTTTTTTGGCTTACACTAATACAATGGATTAAAAATGCATGCCGGGAATATGATGACAGAACGAGTGGAAAAATCATATTCATATGCTTTTTGGTGAGAACTTTATGTTCTATTGGACTTTTATCATGTAATTAGATATGTTGTTACATGCGTTGATGTTTTTTAGCTACATAATTTCTAAGCTTCTTGTTAATAGCTTACATAAGTTTAGTAAAGCATGTGCAGTGTTTAAGTTTCACTTCCTTCTTTTTTGATGGTAGGTGAAGGAGCCCAAGCTACCAGGTATGTCTTTTTGGTTTAATAGGGTTCTCCCAAGAAAAGAAGAACAGAAAAAAAGAGAGAGAGAGCAGTAAATGACTGTAATACTCTAAAATAAAATGGTTCCACATCAGATGAAAAAGAAAAGTTTAAAGTGCTTATAACTTAAATTTATTTGTTATTAATTAACTTTCATTCTAATTTTTAGGAATACATGGTTTTGATTCGTTAAAAAATTAATTAGATCAGTAGATGGACTTAAGGTGTTACAATAATTGAGCTCTTATTAAACAGTAGTAGTTGGCTTGGTGATGGCATTTTTGTGCTCTGTTTCTCTCCGAAATGGCATGAACATTTCATCAAATTTGGCTCAATGAAAGGCATGAACTTGTCTGACCAAACCAGGCTTAGACTTGATGACCTCATTTGCGTAATGAGCTGTGCTTGGGTAACCTACATGCTTTGCTCGACGCTAATTTATTTCAAGTGAGCTAAGCGGGAACCCACTTGGGCTGCTTGATGGCTTTTCACTCTAACAGCGTTTTGTAGGGGCTTCTACCATCTTCTTTGGAGTTTTTTAGTATTTGGTGGATGGAAAAGTGCAAAATATAAGCCAGAGAATAAAGTGCATCATCTGTGCATGGCATTTCGTGACAGATTTGGATGTCATCACAAAGATAAAATCACCCTCCTACTTTTTGGTTGGATTAAAAAGTCCAAGGAGGCAAAAAGGTAATTAAAGGAGATAAGTTTTCCCTCTTTTATGGTTTAACATGGTGGTTTAACATGGTGAAATAGAGGAGGGTATAAAAGTCTTAGTGACTATTTGTTATCTGGCAACAGAACCACAGAATAAGAGCCTTATTCTTCCTTATTTTATGGTTTATACCACCCATCAAACAATCCCTTTTGGAATTCTAAGCTCAATTTCTCTTGGGGACCATTTTGAAGTACTTAAACAGTTGAAAGTGGCTTCTAACCTACCTGAACTAATTCACCTTTCTCCCTCAGCCTTATTCTGCCTTATTTTATGGTTTCTTATTCTATTCAAAAGGATATTTGCATCTTTGCTCTCCCATAGCAGACTGGATTTTAAGTTATTGCCCGCTTACTTAGGCATTATATATATATCAACAAAAGTATTTGATCAAATGCTTTTGCTTGTTGACACTAAAATACGATGGTAATTCTCTATCAAAACCTTAGATCTGCCCTTTAGTTGATTAGGATGGAATGGATGCTGAGAGATTTCTTTCAAATTTCATTTTAAAGTTTATTGTAGGCAAAACCCTTTTTTTTTAAGAAAATAATTCAGCATATTTTGTGCTACTTTTACATTCTTTGTCGCAATAAACCACCAAACCTAAAATTTTTGTACTACACCACACCAAATCCAAAATTTTCATATTGCACATCGATGATGATGGGGATGTGATGGTGAATAAGGATCCATACACTAACAAGATAGATGATAAGGGTGGTGATATGAAAATAAAGGTGTTCGCTGGAAGTTAAGCAACAGGAGTTAAGGAGTCACTAGTATAGCATATAACAATAGAAAAATAATGAAAGTTTCTTCATGAGGGCCCTTCAATGCTTGAGTTAATTAAGGAAGATAATGTAGATGGTTAAGAGTGGACTTTGTATTCTTTGAATTTATGGAAGAAAATGAGGAGTAAAGAGTAATGGAGGATGAAGAGCTGAATATAGCCTTACGAGAGGTGGATTGTGAAGGAAATATTGGAGAGAGAACTTGGGAAAATGGAGATATGCTTTGTCCTTAGACGAGCCTTTTTTTTTTAGATGGGTTTCGTATCTGTTCATGAAACTGCACAACTCGCTTGAATCGTAAAACATGTACTTCACCATGATGAATCTATCTTTCTAAATAGGGTTGTGTCAAATGTCACAAGCTATATTTTTTGTAGGTAGACATCTGTTCTAGTTTATCAAGAAATATGGGCATGTTGTCTTATCGAGTGTGCACTGCCTTTCGACCTGTTGACCACGTGCCTCTAAATTATCTTATTAGTTGTGCCGCTGGTCGTATAAGTGTGTACCAAATTGCTACATGTCGTTTTGCAAGAGGTCAAAAAATTTAGCCTCATCATATAACAATAATAACTATCAAAAGCTTCTTATGGTAAAGCTTCCTTCAAGAAGGCTTATAGGATAGGCAACCAAGTCCAAACCTGACTCCAACAATTCGGTTAGGATAAGATCAACTACCAAAAATCATGTCACCATCCAAAGGACCAGAAACCATATCCTAGTCCAAGATGAAGTTCAAAAAATTAATGGTGAACGAATCACCATTGGATGGTAGCATAACTACCTTTCGAAGCACTTCAATGACATCAAAGTTATCATTGAGATGCTTCTTCTTTTTTTTCCTCCTAGCATTGCCTTTTCGATGAATTACCTAGTGGAGCTACTGTGAGACTTTAGTTTTTGAGTTTTTCTTACCATCAAAAGAGAGTTGCTAGCTATCTATTGATTGTCACTTTTTTGCTTGAGCTTTTTAGAATAATTAGCACCCAAATTCTTATGTAGGATAGTTAGGGGTTTGGTAGTCTTGTTAGGATTATCTAACAATTTGAGTATCCATAATTATTGTATAGCATATCCCATGTCATGCCTATAATCCAAATTGCAACCCAGCTTTCGCATCCTAACCTAGCTGAAAGTAAGGTGATGTTACACCTTAAGAGAACAAGAAGTTGGATTAAAAGTACCATAAATATATTCTACTATTGTATTGTCTACCAGTATAGCAACATCATCGTCTTCATAGATAGTGGTAGCAGTGAGATCATAGTCTCCGAAGAAACTTGGGTATAAGAGTATCAAGTTATTTAGTTAAATGGCCAAAGCATGCAGGTCAACCATAGATCCTCACATCCTCTAGGTGGAACAAGGGGTAGGAGGATGAGACTTGATGTGATGCCATCTCCATGAAGGTTGGCCGCCTTTTCTTAGGCAATCAGGGCTTTATGATTATTTTTCCAACCATAACAGTAATAAGAACACCTACACTATCGCTCTTAATAGGAAAATTATTATACTCATATATAAACTCAACAAAGAGTTGAAGAAAATAGAATTGGAAAGAAGTTAACTAAATCTTGAGCTCTCTCTATTTAGTAAATTGAGGAAATGAAGAAAGGCTTTGCTTTTGCCTTAGTAGGATGCCAAGGAAACCTCTGAAGATAAGCAGGAGTGTCCACTAAAATGTAATAACTTCTTCACTCTTTGAGGATGTAGTCTTTATGGTCATGATAGACTTAGCACTATGGTAGTCACTAGATCTAGCACTGTTACTAATAATTAACAAGACTTCCCTCAAAGGAGAGGATTTTTAACAATACATCCAAGAAATCCATGATAAAGTAAAAAGAAAGATCATGAATAACAACAAGACTTACTAGAATCATGTTAATCAAAAGTGTAAGATATGTTACTATAAAACTATAGTGATGAAAATTCTCACATACAATCAACTTGATTAACATCCATGCAAAATGTACAATAATCTATAGAGTAAATATCGTAATTTATTTTAGATCATTGACTGAGTGAGAGATAATGCCATTGTTATTGATTTACTAGAAGATCTCTATTTTAGCTACACCTTCAATAGTGCTGGCCTCTTACCTTATATCAAAGATGAGAGGAAATTCATAAATTAACTGACCTATAGATGCCATCACCTCAAAGAAGAGGCAGATGATTGGGGTTACTCCTCAATAATGAAATTGGTCTCACCAAAACATATCCTACCAAAAATTTATTATATAATAGAAGGGTAGGCTTATATTTGAGAAGTTGTAGATAATAATCAAAGTCTTAGAGTGCATAAATCTAAATCTTTACAAGGATGCTAAGAATACAATTATCAAAGCTAAACTCCTCTAAGCAAGGAAATTCGATGTAGGTTAAATCTAGTTGAAACACAAAGGGGACTAAAATAAACCAAGTTCATTTGATGATAAATTATGCAATTTGAGTAACCTTTTGATAGTGAATGAAAGCTATTGTTAGATCTATCTAGTGATAAGCTTTCTTCTAAAAGGTTTGCAGAAAAGCAACTAAGTTAAACTTATCTCCAATAGGTCTGATGGTGCTAAATCAACCATTTCAAGAATCAAGCCATTATTTAAAAGACCAAGAATCAAGTTTAAATTAAAGACCAAGGCTAGAGAAACAAATGGTGAACCAATCAACATTTGATAGAATTTAATGATAGTATAATTATTATTTGAAGCATTCGGATAACCAGATCACTGCTAAAATTTCTTTTCCTCTAATGGCAATTAGGACACTATTAAAACATTCTTTTCTTCCAAAAGTATCCATTTGAGGAGATTGCTTAATGAAGTTATTTTAGAATTTAGATTTTGAGTTTTCTTAGATTCTGAGGACACCTAATTGACTTTATAACTTGTGAGGGGTCTAAAGCCTCTAAAGGGCCCCTATCTACCTAATTTTACATTATTTTTAAAAAAAAGACTAGTATCCTTAGATGCATTTTTGACTCCCTTCTTTTTGGAAGGTGTATTTTGTATAGGCTCTAGCAGATTTGAAGGATACTGATAAAGTTGTTTGTGGACTTCTTAATAGTAATAGAGTTCTTTTGACAGCAAGATGATAAAGCTAATGGCTATCCTTTTTAATTAGTATAGTTTTTAGTTTTCTTAGCTTTATTTTCAAAAATTACAAATTTTTTCTTATTTTTAGATATAGAATAATTGATTTACAACTTAAATTATTTTTATCCTTCCATTATTTTGCTCTAAAGTTGATCTCAAGCATTCTTCACCTCTATTACTTGGCATTCTTTCTTTCTTTCTCTTTTTTAGGTAAATAAGCAAGGCAAAGCTCTAATTACATTCTAGAAAGAGGTGTGAAAAGCATTAGCTAAGGCAAAGTTTTATATGAAGGAAAAGAATATATCTAGATGACCTTATCTTCAACTTCATAAGACTGGCTGATGCATTTGTTACCTTATTCTCTTCATAATAGTTCTGGGTTGCATTGATTATCATTCTATTTTATATTAAGGCGTTGAAATTAAGAAAGGATGAGAAATGGCATCACCTTTGTTAATCTAAGATATATTATTATTTTAGTTTCCTTTAAGCGAGATATTATAATGAAGATTATGCATAAAGAACTTTAGTCGAAGCACCTATGAGTTCTGTAAGAGAATAGGTTGACTATAGTGTAATTGCTTATATTGTTATGATATGATGTAGTTGCTATAATCTTATGTCACAAATCTAGCTCCTAACTTGGCTTGCTTAATAGATTCATCAAAGTAGGCTTTAAGGATTGGAGAGTTTTCAAGTAACAAAAGTAAGATGAGGGGGGTTAAAGAAAGCCTAGTGGCCTTGATTTTCCTAGCCTAAAGAAATTGAGTGAGATTAGTTTGTTTACATTCTATGATTTCCTTGCATCTATCATAAAAAATCAACCTCAGTATATAGTTGTTGTTAACTCTTATCATATAAGCTAATAGTTCATAAACTTACTGTGGAATAATAGTTTCTAAAGCCTCTTTTTTTGAGTCTTCCAAATTTTTCCATACCAGCTTGGTTTTAGAATAGAGGAAGAAATAGTGTCCAGCATCTTCGCAATTTTGAGAACAATATTGGCAAGTTGGTTAGCCAATATTTCTTTGATAGAGAACAATAATATAAGACAAACCCTCTATTTCTATTCTCAAGAGGGTAAAAAAAATCTTTGAATGAGCTTTGAGTTGTCACATCCAATCTACATTATATTTAATAGGAATATCTAGCAATGATTTAAGGTACAGTTGCTTTGTTATTATTATTTTTTCTCTATCATAAGTAATCATCATTGCAGTATTTATATCTTGGTTGAGGAAGTTTAAAATTTTAGACACCACTTATGAAGAAAAGCAATGCCAAAGGAGCTTATCATCCCATCCTTTTGAATCATCTAGCAATCCATCAATAGTTCGATAAAAATTGAAATGTAAAGGCATCCACTTTTTGTATCCCCTTGGAAAAGACTTATACACATCCTTCAATCAATTAATCAAATATAAATTGAGACACCCAAAAATTGTTAAAAAAAATTGTAGAAATCACTTGTAAAGCATATTTGGATCAAAGCTAGTTTTTTTGGCTATGAAGGTAGGTATTTTCATGAGGCAAGGTGAGATTATACTTTGTCTTTGATAATAGGTGACTTAGTTGACCCTAGCCTCTTAGGTGATATTGGAATATCCAATTATTTTCCAAAATTCTGTTAATTCCATACACCAAGATACTCAGCAGGAATCTGAATCTTTTTTTTGAATTCATAGCTCAACTAAAGCACATTGATAATTTCCTTAAATTCATTGATTGACTAAATTGGAAGCAATAGGTATGAAGAAACCTTCTAAAGGTAATGCAATCTTTTTATCTTGCCTTAGAGATTAGAAAGCAATCATTAGCCAGAAGATGGGAATCAGCAATCTACTTGTAAAGCAGAGAATTGTGTGAATTTTTTGTTGAAAAAGATTAGACATAAAGTACCTAACTATGCTCATAAAGATGATGAAGCAAAACAATTGAAGTACCAACAATAAATAGAATAAATTTAACACCAACTCATTTCACCTTTCTCAACCATCTAAGAACTACAACTAGTAGGATATGAGTTTTAGATTTTTGGAAGAAAAAAAAAATTCCTTACTTGAGGTGGTTTTAATACTATTTTTAATAAAATTTGTAGCATAAGTTCATATTAATTTAAACGTTAGTTTAAATAACCATTCTATAAAAAGATAGGTAGGACAAGAACCAAATCTAGCTTCAGACATATTTAATTATGAAGAGGAGGAAGAGAAGGGGGCTTGAGGGTAGGGCTAGTAAAGAAAATAATGGAAGCTGAGCTTGAGATCTTAGAATGTTATAATTATTACATAAGAGGATTATGTAATCTCTAGAATCAACATAAATAAATACCAACAGAAATATTGAAGAGGATAGAAGAAAAAATATGTACAAAATGAATAAATTTAAAGGGAACAAAAAAATTATTAATGAAAAAATACTATATAAAAATACTTACTCGAGCTAAGTTTTAACTTTGTTTGTTGAAAAGATTATAATATGGGACCATGGTAAAGTTCATGTACCTTTTAAGATACTCTCCTAACACTACAAATACTGCAGACTCAAGGCAATGTCCATTAAAGCTAAACTTGACAAGAACACTTTAATAATATCTCAATTGTTAAGCTGATTGCAATGTAACTTGAATGGAGAACTTATTTCATCCAAATGCTAAGAACTATTTTCTCTTTGGTTCACGCGCATCCAAGACTTTAGTGTTTCATTCTTTGCATGGATAAGTAACCATATTTGAAATCCTTTGTCCCAAAATTTTAAAACTATTTATACTATAGTGACCAACTTACATAAATATAAGTTGTCTCTTTTCTTTAACTTCCATTCTACTAAACTGAGACTCTAACAACACCAAATTTTAATCCTACTCTAAGTGAAAAAATATTTTAAAAGAAACTTGAACATGTGATGATTACCCAAAGGGATCAAGGGTGTACAACATCATTTTCCATTTGTCTAATTAATAACAAGTATCACACTATGAGTGGGGAAGCAAAGCAATTTTGTAATCATGACATACTAAGCCACTTTCTTTAAAGACAATATAATATTGCAGCTTAACCACTTTCTTAGCAAATAATTAAATAATTTATAAATTTCTTCTTCCCTTTCTCTTCCTCTTTCTCTTCTCTTCTTATTTGATGCAGCATTTTTTTTTTTTTCTTCTTGAGTTCTCTTACAACGTGCAAAGATCATGGTCTTTTTTATAATTTTTTTTTTTTTTTTTTTTTGGAGTCTTGTAGCAACTAAAACTAGAATAGATTATGGTCCTTGATTTCAACTTTATTTACTAGTGATGCTAATTAAATAAAAACAACAAAGCTTACAAAGGGCAATATATTAAGGTTTCCTTTTTTTTAAAGGTACAAACGTTAAATTTCTAATATTATAATGAGATCATCGCCCCCAACCACTCTTTTTCCATCACCATTTATACTTATTCATGCAATATCAATATTTATACTAAAAAGAGAAAGTTTTAAATTAGAAAATATTCATCATAAAATTTAAATTTATCAAATTTTAACCTAAAATTTCCCTTGAAATTTTGTTTTTCTTTTTGTACTATCCATATACTATCCTTCCAAATTTTAGACATCCATCCTTCCATATATTAAATATTTTTAATTTTTTCTACCAAGATTTGAGCAGAATGAAGAAGAAGGATTCATGTAGCTAGCCTTATCTATTTTCGTATTAAACTTTGTTGCCACTGTTCTTGTTATTTCTACTAAGATATCCTCTTTTGAATCTTTATTAATGTATCTCCTTTATCTCTTTCTCATATCTTTTCTTACTGTATCTCTCTTTTCTACCTCATCTAATAGATTATTCAACTCACTTAACTCAAATATTTTAAAATAAAATTATATATATATATATATCAAGCTCTAAGTCTTTCACTTTCATTAAAAACATACATGGCTATTATGTAGGTATTCTATGTTCACAAATGTATCAAATATTGCTTCAAACTAGGATAATACAAATAGTTAAAAATTCTAAAAGATAAAATCAATATATATATAACACGAAAGAGGCATATCTTGTAATTGTAAATAATAAATTTATCTTTTCTTTTATTTTTTTTATCACATCTTTGAATATATAATATTTGCAATGTAGAAGAGTTTCTTTTTATATATTAAAAAAAAAGTGTGAAAAAGATATCTGAACAACAAGACATCTTTTAATCATTTTTGCTTTCTTGGTTTCTTAATTAGACCCACATTTTTTTTCCTTTCTTTATTCCATATCTAATGCCTAGGCTAGTTAGTCTCTCGACTCACTAAATCTTTTTAAAATTTGAATGATGTCCATCTTCCATCACTTATCCAAATATCCAATATTTTAATTTAATAGAGGAGGGGCGTGCCTATATAGAAGGAATAAAGAATGGAACTTTAGAAAAAAGAATCAAGTATGAAATAATATATAAGTTTTATTGATACTTGGTGGGCCCATGGCCCCATCTTTCTCATCTTGAATTATTTGACCTAATAGATGCTTATATATAACATATTCAAATTTATTAACTATTTATTTTTTTAAAATTTTAGTTCGTAAATTCATATATTCGAAACTATTTGTTTTCTTGAGATCATATTAAGGAAAATTTTATTTAAATGAGAAGTCAACATTTCTTTAATTCTATTAATAACTCTTGATGATTTTGTATTTAATTAAAAATTATTATAAGTTTGATTAGAAAAATAAAATAAATGATTAACTTAAAACCAATCCAATCCAATTTAGCCATTTTGTCAAATTTGAACATTTTAAGTTAGATTTATATAATCTTAATATCACTAAATCTAATTAGTATATTGGGTTAAAAAATATTTTTTCATGGATCTAACTTAACCAAACATATGGCGATGGGACATTGCTCTATTTATTCATAATTTTTTCTCAATATAACTCTTTAGTGTTAAATATATTCAACAGGTGGTTTAATAGGAACCAAAATATATTAATAACTAAATATATATATATATTTAAATTTTTATTTAATATTTATTTTGATTTTTAAACTTTTAATTATTACAGTTCAATTTCTTCAACAATATTCGATTACGTCATAGCAATTAAAATTGATAAAATAATAAATATATTATTTTGACACAAATATATTAAGGCTTTTTTTTATTGATATACTGCCTATTCTATTAATTTTATTTGATAATATGGTTGAAAGGTCAGAAATATAATATTTTTATAAAAAAAATATTAAAAATTTAAGAATAAAAATAAATTTAAAGTAGAAATTTGAGGATCGAAAAGGATATTTTCATCTTTGAAATTTAAAAACAAGCTTTATTTTATTTTATTTTATTTTTTATTTTCTTTCTCCTTCTCCCTTATTTCCGTTCTAAATGACGCAGTGGATGCTCATTTACAACAGTGGTCTTCTCCCTTAAAAAAAAGAAGAAAAAAAAAAAAAAAGAAAAAAAAAAACCTATTAAAAAAAAAAAAACCTATTCTTTTATCACACATTTGCTTTTGACCCATTATTACTCTTTAAAAATCCCTCTCTCCCCTGTCCTTTCTCTCTCCAGCCACTCTCCTCCAAGGAGCTGGCCCCTCCATTGATCCCCACACTGCGATCCCTTCTACCGTCCGCCATGCCGACAGCTTTCCCATAGCTTCCGAAATCCCTCTGCGATCTCGGAGGAGACCTAGCTTGGAGCTCGGCAGCGGCCCTCGCTTCGCCTCCGATTTCTGGGTGAGCCGTCTCCTCCTCCCCTTCCCCCTCTTTCCTTCCAGCAAACCCTTAAAAATGCGTTTTTTCGCTCATCCATGCGATTTAGAGGGCGACAACTGTGCTATATGGGAGGAAGCTTTATGTACCTGATCGTGTTTGCTTCTTGAATGGTGCTGGGTTTCTTAGGTTTGCAATTTTTGAGAAGAGAAGAGGCGGATTTGAGTTTGATCGCTGCTTTGTGTTTGTTCTGGGCCTACTGTTGCCGGAACCCTATCAAAATGCTGCCGAAAAGATTTACCTGGTTCCCCGTCTGCAGTTTATGCAGGAAAATTGCAAGGAAAATGGTTTTTTAGTGTTTTTTTTTCCCGTCGTTTTCTCATTTCTAGCTTCCATTTAAATGTAAAAATGGTGGAAAAGAGAGATCCCTTTTTGCTGTTTCGATGGTTTCCCCCTGGCTTTTTCTCTTTTCAGCTGGTTACTGAACTCGTCATGAAGCCCCAAATTTAGATTCTGATGGTTCTTTTCGGTTTCTCTTGATGCGAGCGTTCTAGAGGCTAGCCACACATTTGGGGTTTTTAAAGTCTTTTGTTTAACCGATTGCAAATATTGGATCTTTTCTAGATTCCAAATGAATTTTTAGCGTTGACTCTTATCTTAATTGGAGCTAGCTATCAGATTGAGTTGCGTATGAGTTGATTTGATTTTAAGATTGTGGATATATAAACACCAGTCGACTTCTTTTCTTGTCAAATTCTGAGTCTTTTCTGTTCAGTGCATGGATCAGCAAAAGAAATTCGTGGAATTCTTTCCTTTAGTCCTCTCTCTGAATTGATCATGCTTTAGTACCTTTGCAGAAGCTAGAGAAAGATAAAGATCTTTCTCGGGCTTTCAAATTGTACTCAATGCACCTTTCAGATGCTTTTCCACCCCCAAATAACTAATTTGTCATTGGGAGCTTGGTTCTGTTGACCTTCATACTGAACTTTCCCTTGGACCATGGGCACTGCCATTTCTTCCATGAAATCTGTTCAATCTTTCCTTTTTTGTTCTTTTGTTATTGGATTGCATAATTATTGATTCATAATTATCAATTCATCAGCTTCCTTTTGCATGGAAAGGAGAGGCCTTAAGTGACACACACACCCCTTGGATGTTTGTTTTTTCTTATAAGTGTTTAAATTGTGACCCAGTTTTCATATGTCTTCCATAATGCATGCAGCAGTTAGTGCTTGTTCTTCATAGTTTGTCTGCATCTTTCTTTTCATGCAGATGCTAGCTTTATTATTATTTTCTCTGGAAGACACTAAAAACTAATATCATCATGTTCTTTGCCATAAAAAATCATTGCATTATGCTATTTGGTCTGTTATGTGTGGAAAGGATATTTCTAACTGACATTTTATGTGGGATCGTTGCCCTTTTCAGTGTTTTTATCTTCCTTATTGCAACATTAATAACGAAGGATCCTTTTCACTTCTTCTTAATCACTGAAACTGTTTTCAGAAAAATTGATGGGATTTGAGTTTCAGGTTTTTAGGTCTTGCTTTCTCAGACCCATCGCTTGAGCATATTTAAGTGTTCTGGAATCTAGATGTGGGCATAGGACGTAATTTGCATCATGAGGCCTTCAGACTCTCGAGGGCATCACTCAGGATCATCACAATCAGAGGAATCAGCCCTGGATATGGAAAGAAATATATGCAATCATCCATACCTGCCTTCTTGTAGTCCATCTCCTCTCCAACCAATTGCATCAGGTGGTCAGCACTCTGAAAGCAGTGCTGCATATTTTTCTTGGCCCAGTTCTTCCTTAATGCACGGTGCTGCTGAAGGCCGGGCAAACTATTTCGGGAACCTTCAGAAAGGAGTACTGCCAGGACGGCTTGGCAGGCTACCAGCTGGTCAACGAGCCACGACATTGCTTGACTTGATGACTATAAGAGCATTTCATAGCAAGATCTTGCGTCGTTTTAGTCTAGGTACAGCAGTAGGCTTTCGGATTAGGGAAGGGACGTTAACTGACATACCTGCAATTCTCGTTTTTGTGGCACGGAAAGTTCACAGGAAGTGGCTCAACCACAATCAATGTCTGCCATCTGCCCTTGAGGTACTTGATATTATGTAATTTATAATTTTTCATCATTAAATTTAGGAAGAAATTTGATATGTTATCTTAGTACAGTATGATGCCCTCTTGCTCAAAACAGTTTTGATGCATATCTTTATGGTTTCAGAGATTTGCTTTGTCTGTTCATCATAAAATTAGTTTTTTGTTTCATAATAGGGACCGGGTGGTGTATGGTGTGATGTAGATGTTGTGGAATTCTCTTATTATGGTGCACCTGCACCAACGCCTAAGGAACAATTGTACAATGAGCTTGTGGATGGCTTACGTGGAAGTGATCCATGCATTGGTTCAGGTTCTCAGGTATTTGTCCACACTTATCTATCATTTGTCTGTCAAAATTAGTGATGAAATCTGGTGATATGATTTGTTAGATGAAATGTGGTGATATGATTTGTTAGTTTAAACTGTTATGTCTGCAAGCATGGGGACATGACATACCAATGGAGGATTGGAGATTGCATATATTATAGATCTTCCTCATAGTGGCTTCGGTTAGAAATTTTGAGAAACATTAAATATTCTCTTACTTTTCAGGACATTTCCTCTTTTCTCAAACCATTTTATTGATATATTCATCTTATGATCCTATCCTCTGTGCTTGCATTATGATTCTAATATAATATTGTTTCTAGATTGCCATATCCATAATCTGTATATCTACACCTCATGGAAGTCATTTCAGCTGTCTAAGAAAAAGAGTGGAAGTGACTGAAAGCATTGATTGCCTGATGGTGTTAGTCCTAAAGAATATACAGACTACTGCATACTTTATAAGTTACTCCCCTATTCTCTTGTTCTTTCACTTGCTTTATGCTTTTTGCCATTGTGAGCACACTGCTATTGCATCATATGCATATAATTAGCTGTTACATTCATTAATCATATTTGTGAACTCAATTCTACTTCATAATATAAATATCATGTCTCTTGTCCAATTTACTTACCACTAGATCCCCTCCCAAGAGCTTTATGAAGAATGCTGGGGATTGTGTATAGACATACCCATCTCCACTTCTACTTCTGTTCTTATGTTTGTTTTGTTCTGTCTTATATCTGGGCTGGTCAACAGAGCCATGTCAAATAGCCTGCGCATTGCTTATGTTGGAAAGTTGGGAGGGTATCTAGAGAAACATGAAGGCTTTTAGGTTCTTCTAGGGCAGGTATTGTATGGTGCTGAAAAAAAAAGGAGACTTGGAATTTTATTACTCTCATGCTCTTCACTTCTGGAGAATGCACAGAGTTTGATTTTCTTACTATTGTGGCTTCACTAACACATCACACTACCTGTAATTTGTATCTCCAAGACCGTTTTTGACCTCTTGGGCTTGGTTTGCACCTTGATCCATTTTAATTGCCCAAATCATCTCAAATATAGGCTGGTAAGGTCCTTGGTAAGGTCCATAAAATCAGCATCGAGAATCGTATCGGTACATCATCAATATGATATAGGCTGGTATGCACCCCGTATCGAGACATGGTACTAATACTTCTCACTCTTAAGCATGATATTATACAGCATTGGGCAGTATGGTTTTGTGCCACTTGGTTTGGACGGGTTCAGTTTACAGCGAATTGAATTTTGGTACTATACTGGTACCTTACAGGTATTGTACGGTATGGTACAGTTGGTATGGATTGGTATGACAAACCTTGATTCTTCGTTTATAAATGTAGAATATAAAATAATCATCATATTGTTTTCAGTATTTGTTAAAAGTGTTAGGTGCACATAAGCTAGAGGGCTCTTAAAGCCGAGGTGTAAGACGCAAAGCACAGGCGTGCACCTGAGCGAAGTGAGATGCATATTTGTAAAATCAATAAAATAATTTATATAAGCAAGATTTATAATACGTAATAGAAAAAAGCTAAAAAATTTATAATAATAATATATTTAGCCTATTAGCTTAATGAAAAGCCTCCTCTTTCTCAGTTAAAATTTGTAATTTCTTAATATTTTTTTCTCCTCTTTCTTAGATAATAGTATAATTTTTGATGGTTTATTTCCTTATCTTCCAATTTCTAGCTTTTTTATAAGGTAAGGACAATAATTATGTTTGGGATGGTACATCATAAAATCAACATAATCTAATAAATATAATATATTTTAAAAAAATTACAAATATAGCTTACGAAAAAAGATATGCCTTTCTTGCATTTCAAATCAAATTAAAAGCATACGTTTTTTCACCTTATGTGTGCCAAGATAAATGTCTCTCGTCTAAGGTATAAGAAGCGCCTAATCCGCCTTTGGCGTGCCTTATACTTTAGGCGCATCTTATACTATAGGGGCATCTTAGGATACAAGAAGTGTCTAACCTTTGGTGCCTTGTGCTTTAGGCATGCTTTTGACAACACTGGTTGCTATTTAATATATTTTTTCTTAATTATATGTATGATCCCATAAATTTTTTCTTACTGGTTAGGTTATGAAAATGGACTCACCCAATCACTAGTTAGTGTGCTTAGGCATAGAATGTGAATCTTTTTTAACTATACATGTTTGATTTTATACCCTGGTGGGATATAACAGATATTCCAGCACTTGCTCAAATTTCAAACGTAGTTATCAATAAAATGTCAAATTATTAGCTTATCTAATTTTATCTATCTGTATGCAATTTAGTTGGAGGTGATACTTGGATAAATATAAATTCCTTAGTGTTAATTAGATGATTGTGATGCATCTAGGGTTTGCTTAAGTAGCCATGCTTGACTCATTTACTTGTGTGTTGGTTATAAAGTTAGTTATCTAGGGTAGGCATGCCCTCCATAGGACTATTAAGATGGCCAAGTTCACTATAACTTTAAATTTAACATTTGTAGGGTGAAGCCAAGGGGCGGCCATCGGGGTTCATCGTTCCCAACCCATCAAAACTTCCTTGCCAACCCCTGCTTTATAGTTAGTCATTCTCCCCTTTCTGCATCATCTCAGCAGCCCCCCCTTCTTTCTCATTAATGAAGTGTTGCATGAGCTAAGGCTTTCCATCTCATGCAGACTCAAGAAGTGTCTCACAAGTCGAGGCTGTTCTTCTCGAACAAGTCTGTGAAGTGTTGCGTGAGCTGAGGCTCTCCTGGAGCAAAGCCTGAGTGAAATCCACCAGGCATCCAGCTCATTATGATGGGGCCCGTAGATTTTTTTTTTTTTTTTTTTTTTTGGGAATAAAGAAGATTATTTGTCCAGTTACTCTACTATGACCCCACAAGAACTTTTTTGTCTATCGTCCACGTTGCACATGTTGATTAGAAAAAAAGAAAACATTTTAACCACACTTCTGATTTTCGTCAATGCTTGCTCACGCAAAGTAAAATATTTCATAGAATTCAATATCCTGATACATCTCGATTAAAGCATAGGCGGCTCTTTAAGCCTCCTCTCTCCCTATCTTTTTCCCCTCTCTCTTGTCTCCTTGTATCTCTCCCATACCCCCAGTCCATCAATCCCAAGTGCTGGTAGGCAGCCTAAAGAGACCAAGTGGTGTTTTCCTGGGAAAAAAAAAAAAAAAAAAGAGAAAGAAAGCAAGTCTCTCTCTCTCTCTCTCTCTCTCTCTCTCTCTCTCTCTCTCAACCTTGTGAGTTTGTTTGTGGGCAATTAGTTTGATCTTAATGAAATTATGAAATAACTCATATGTTCAAAATATACCAACTCAAGGTCTATAAATTTCAGATGTTTTTTTAATTATGATCTAAATAAATCTCCTAGTTAAAGGTCCCACAATATGTTTCATTACCATTTAGAGATATCATAAAGCTTGATTCAATATTAATTGTTAAAGATGGAGAAGATTATGGTTAATTTTCAATTCCAATTAATCTAACAGTCAAAATTTAGAGTGAAAATTGAATATAAAACATGCCGTATAAACATGTTTTTCTAACTTGTTATTCATTCAAAATTTAAAACTTCAAATTATGAGAAGAAAGAATGCAATTGGTATGAGTAACAATTTTGTAATTATAAAAATGATTTCTTGGAGGAAATGGTGATCTATGCATTTTTTTAAGTTAAACTTTTATAAAGCTTTTTATATGTTTGTTCACTTAGGATAAAATAAAGCCATAAAGTCATGATTAAGATTTAATAATTTTTAACGAATTAACAATGGTGCCACCTCTAAATAAAATTTCTGGCTTGGCCCTGGAACATTCAAACAATATTATCTACAAAACTCTTGGTAAGTGCCTGCTATTCCCGCAAATGGATGAGCATGATTTTGAAGTATTTGAACTAATGTTTTAAGTCTTAATACCAGACCCCTTAACTGTACCTTACTTGTATGGGTTGGCATGGTGTGGTATGACTCCATACTGACACATGGTACATTAGTGGAGAAGGTAGAATCCATACCATGTCCTGGTATAGGGGTTACCAAGTCCTTGCATCGTAGTTGTACTATAGTCAGTACGGTGCCTCCTGTGCTGGATGGGATGGGTACTGCTTAATTCCTTGTTCTTCTAAGAATTCACCTTAAGTATGTACCTTACAGGAAACCGTAGGTACCGCTGCTTCCTGATGGTGCATTCCAAGCATTACCGGCTACTGTTACTTTGCATTATTTTGGTGATTTGGCCCGGTTTCTTCTAATCACAATTCTTTAGAAGGAAAAAGTGTTCCCTAATTTTCTTTGCCATCAACAATCATGTCCTCGACACTTCATGTATCATGGCAGATTGTCCCTTCATTAATATGGCCTTGGAAGCTACAACAAGAACATCAAAGTTGGGACCAGCAACTAGTTCCTTAACTCCTTTGTATCTGCAACCTTGAGGAGGCCACAACTGATTCCCTAAATTATTCGGATATACTGTTGGCTACCAAGAATGAAGCTTGGACGTTGTCCATGAGGCATGAGAAAAAAAGCACATATCTCTTTGAACTGTCCCACAAGGATGAGAATCCTCTGGGGCAAGTTCAGTTAGTTGCATTTGATTAATTAATTTTTTGCCGCCTTTTTGTTTTCTGATTATCACGTAAATTACTATTTCTAATTATTGAGCTGTGGTTATTCGTTTTGTTTTTGTTCTGAATTCTATGCCACGTATCAATCTGAGGTTGAAACATTGTCCCACTTTGTTTATAAAATAGTCATTAGTAATGCCAACTGAATTCTTCAATGAAGTTGCAATCTCCACCATCAGTCGAGTGACTTCTACTCGTGTTAGGTTACTGTTTCTCTCCTTATTTTAATGTGACTTCTTCCTTTGTTCTGACTCCTTTACTTTCATGGTCAGGTGGCAAGCCAGGAGACATATGGAACCTTAGGGGCCATTGTGAAAAGTCGCTCAGGAAACAAACAAGTTGGTTTCCTCACAAATCGACATGTTGCAGTTGATTTGGATTACCCTAACCAGAAGATGTTTCATCCATTGCCGCCCAACCTTGGACCTGGAGTTTATCTGGGTGCTGTTGAAAGGGCAACATCCTTTATCACAGATGATGTTTGGTATGGGATCTATGCCGGAACAAACCCAGGTAACAGATTTCCAGATTATTTATGATTTTATGTCATAATATTATTACATGGATTTAACTTCTCAAATCAACAGGTGTTTTATGGGTGCTTCAGTCTAATTTGAAACTAGTATATACCTTGAAACAAAAAAAATCTAGTCTAATTCTGCTAGATGACTGTCCATGTACCTACCATTTTTTTTTGTTAAAAACGTGAACAGATGCTCACAACATCCATATCACTTATTTTTTACTGCACATATTTCATTGATTTAGCAGATTTTCTTTACAGCCAGCCGTAAGTCCATGTGATGCAAATGCGATCTCTATACCAATTATTGAGAAAATGACATTGTGGTGTTAACTTCAATGGATGTTGTCTGTCTCTATTAGCATTTAGGATGGCATAACTAAGCACCTTCTTCTGTAATAACTTCTGTCTGGGTTTCTCTTTTTGATTGTTGAATGGTGTTCTAATACCCAAACATACCTCTTACCTTCTGATGCACCTGCAGAGACTTTTGTGCGAGCTGATGGAGCATTTATCCCCTTTGCTGATGACTTTGACATGTCCAGTGTCACAACTTTAGTGAAGGGAGTGGATGAGATTGGAGATGTTAAGATTATAGATCTGCAATCACCAATCAATAGCCTCATTGGGAGACAAGTGGTGAAGGTTGGAAGGAGCTCTGGTTTGACAACTGGAACTGTAATGGCTTATGCTCTGGAGTACAATGATGAGAAAGGAATCTGCTTCTTCACTGATTTTCTTGTTGTAGGGGAGAACCAACAAACATTTGATCTGGAAGGTGATAGTGGGAGCCTCATCATTTTGAAAGGCCAAGATGGTGAGAAGCCACAACCTATAGGTATCATATGGGGTGGGACAGCTAATCGTGGAAGGCTCAAGCTTAAAAGTGGTCAAGGGCCAGAGAATTGGACAAGTGGAGTTGATCTGGGTCGCCTTCTTGATCTTTTGGAACTTGATCTTATTACAACCAATGAAGGACTCCAAGGTTTGCAGCTTGCTACCTCTCACCTGAGCTGTAAAAGATCTCATAGTACATTGTGATGCCATCCTTTTTGTCTCTTCTACTGAAATGTTTATTCATTTTTGTTTTTTATTTTGTGACCAAAGATGCACTGCAGGAGCAAAGAATTGCCTTAGCTGCAGCAGTTAATCCTGCGGTTGGAGAGTCATCTCCTACTGTAGGCACCCTAGTAAATGAAAAGATTGATGAGATTTATGAACCTTTAGGTCTTAACATCCAACAGTTCCCTCCTGAATGTGCTTCTGGCTCAGCAATGAATCCACCATTTCCACATGCTGAATTTCATGTAGATACAGCTGAGGCAGCAAATAATGTTGAAGAGCATCAATTCATTCCAAATTTCATCAGCATGTCCCCTATACATCGCGACCAAGAGGACAATCCTGAACTGAAGAATCTCTCTGAACTAAGAAATTCTACTGATGAAGATCTTTGTGTTTCTCTACATCTGGGGGATCGAGAACCCAAAAGAGCACGTTCAGATCCAACTTTGAGCTTAGATTTGCCTAAATGAAAGGAGTTTTCAATCATGCAGTCGCTGCCCTATAGTTGTCCAGCAGTGTCCAAGAGGAATTTTACCATATGGAGATGCATCATTATGCGGGCATAGTTATGAATTTTGAAAGAGAATCTCTATGACCAGTTCAAATGTGAAAGTTACTTTTCAACTCACTGGCCTACATATAACTGATGAATAGCCTGCACTGGAGAGCCATTTATTTTTCTTTGGTGATCATCATCGTCTAAAAGTTCCAAAATGGAACTGTGCTGAGTTTAAAGGTTGGACATTCAACCAGTCAGTGGTTTTGCAGTTTTGCATAATTTACAGATGCATTGGTCCTTGATTACATAGAAGACATTGTTGATGGTATATTATTGCTATTCCTGTTAGCTGAACCTCCATTTTGTATTCTAGTATTAGACAAGTTTTTAGCTTGGTTCACTTTCTTTTTTCTTAAACATGAAATATCAATCAAGATTATATGCTTGAAGTATGAAATTCTCCTAATTTGCTAGATCAGCCAAAATCTGTTTACATCCTTGGAAGTATCTAGAGTGGGGGTTATTGTGACAAGCATAGTTGCGATGAAAATCCTGGTTTGCATAAGATTTTTCTGGACATGTTACTTGTATGCCATAATTTGTAGTTTGGAAATTCATCTTAGATTCAAATATCGTGAGAATGTTAAAAAAGGAAAAAAAAAACTCAGACAAGAATTTGTGATGTGTCTTACATTCACATCCTAGAAAAGCACAGAATGTTCTCTGTGACAATAAGATGAAATAATTTGCCATCCAAATTCAGAAGAAATATTTTTAATTTCCTCATCTTTAATTAAATGCTTAAATGACATTATAATACTTAGGTATCAACGATTTTTGATTTAGAACAATAAAAAACATTGATTTTCTGCTTGTTTACGGTATACTCATGGTTGGCAGAATTGAATTGAACCGGTTGAAAATTGGTTCAAAAATAGTATTTGGTTTAGTTTTACGTGCAAACCGGTCTGAATCATGCCAAACCACCTGGTTCAGGTGTGGGATAGCTTGGGGGATGGGCTGGGTGTAGGGCTGCAAACCCATTAGATCAGATCTTGCTTGATTCCAATCCGATTCAATTTTATATTTGGTTCATGATTTTGGATCTGAACCCAACCTATTTACTAATTGAATTGGGTTTATGAAAATAATTTTAGATTCAACGGATCATTCGGGCCTATTTGAAGTCAAGTACGATCTGAGTCTAACCCAAAACATTGAGATTCGAGATAGGATTGGATTGGGTTGTGTTTACGTTTAAGCTAAGCATCTAACATTTTATAGCTGAAATTAGTAATTGATAATCAATTATAGATTCATTAAAAAATTTAAATAAAATTACAAAGAGCTAATATAAATTTAATTTTTATTCAAAGACTTTTAATTCTATCTAAGTAAATGATTATTCTTAAGTTCATAAATTGTGATATTTAAAATATTTATTGATATACTTAGAGACATTATAAATTAGAATCCATCAAAACAAATAATAAAATATAAATATTTTGATATAAGTAATTGAAAAAGATGAGAAGAGATTCCGTTGTTAAGATGAAAAGGGGAATTAGTTTAAATGAGAGTGAATTCAATGAATTGATAAAGATAATTGAAGTGAAAGAAAATAAGATTTATATAATTAATGTTTATGAATTGGGTCAAATTGAATTTGGATCGTATCGGAACGAAAAATACAAGATCTCGTTCTCTCTCCTCTTGCTTATTTGCATTCAAAATTATTTAAATAAATATTTTTTTCATTTACTTAAGATTTCTCATTGTAAATAAGAGAAATACCTCATTTCAATTCAATAAAAATATCAGAAAAATCAATTTTCTTAAGAATAGAAAATGAACTCTCCCTCTCAAAAACAAATTTGAAAAATTTAAGAAAATTTCAATTGAGCAAATATCAAGTTAGGATACTTTTATTCTGGATAAAAATTTAAGAAAATCAATTTAACTTAGAAGTGATAAGAAAACAAAATATAAAAAAGTTATTTTAAAATATAATTTATAAGGTTTTGATTAATACTTGATTAAACTTATAGGATTTTCAGACTTAAATAGGATGACAGTAATAGTGAATCTCTCACATTGACCTATGTCGATTGATCGAAAGCTTATCAAAATAATAAAATTAAACTTGCCATAAAATCCTAAGTTTATATCGTATTTCACTCCGACCTTTGATTCAGTGACATATCATAATTTGGACCCTAACTTGAAACATTTTAACTTTAGGATTTTATGGCAAGTTTTATTTTATTATTTTAATAAGCTGTGAATCAAGTCAAAATATGTTAGTGTGAGGTTCACTGTTACTATTATCCTATTTAGGTTTGCAAATTGTATAAGTTTTATCAAGTATTGGTTAAAACCTTACGAATTATATTTTAAAATAATTTCTTTGGTATTTTGTTTTCTTATCATTTCTAAGTTAAATTGATATTTTGAGATTTTTATTCGGAGTTGAAGTATCCTAACTTGATATTTGCTAAATTAAGATTTCTTAAAATTCTCCTTATTTATTTTTGAGAGGAAAAGTTGACTTTTTATTTTTAAGGAATTTGATTTTTTCGATATTTTTGTTGAATTCAAATGGAGCTATTTTCCTTATTTTCTTGAGAAGTCTTAAGTAAATAGACATTTATGTAAATGGTTTGGATGCACATAAGAAATAGGAGATAGGATGGGAGCTTAAGAGAGACTCTCAACCTTGTATACTACATAAAAAAAAGAAAAAAAAAGAAAAACTATGAAAAAAAATTGGCATTACTGGCCCGAACCATCGCTACACTAATCGAACCAACCCGGTTTGGTATTGGTTCGGTATTGGTACCTGATTTCGCCAACCTTGGGTATATTGTTGTTATAATGGTTTTTCATCAGAAATTATCCTGGCTCATTTGTTTGATTCAATTCTCTCTGTTAAGGTATATGATTGTTTTCATGACTTCTCATTGGCATTAACAGCAGCTGGCTTGCCCTATTCACAGTTCTGTCTCTCTGGTATTCAATCCTTATCAAGGTTTAAATTTTTGATTGTTAGAGCATGTTTTAGGTGCTTGATAATTGAAATGGGCTTGATTTGCCTGGAACAAAGAAAAAGCTTATTTAAGAGTAGGAAAAAATGCATAATGGAATGAAGGATCATCCATGAATATATTTTACTATAAGGATCATAAAGAACATGTTATAAAATTTTTTAAGGCATATTTGTGTAACTGGATTGTTGGAATCATGTTTACTTTGCACTATAAAAGGATCAACAGATTGTTATGTCACTTGTGTTGAATGTTAGAGGTATGTATCCACAATTATGTATCCGTAATTGCAAACACGAATGATGAAATGTAGTGGTAAAACTAAACAACAATCTTAACTAACTAATTTATAAATAATAAATGCAGAGTCTGCCAATTATGAGCTGAACTTGCTACAGGTGATCATAATTTTTGAATGAGGGTGTGGTGGGGCCATGCATTGATTGCAAACATATATGCCTTGTATACCAGAGATGTGTATATAGTCACCTCGCTCTTTGATGCCTCTCTATGATTGAATGATCTGGTGTGTTTGTTATAGATTCAAAGCATGTTGATTGTCAACAAGTTTTCCTTCAGAATGTGCTTTGGGCTTATTCTTTGCTGGAAATAATTCTCCCATGAGTCACAGCTGATTACCGTTCGCTACCTCCTCTCAGAAAAGAATGTCTAACTTAAAGGTGTGGCATTAGTACATCCATCAAAAAAACCAGAAGGAAAAACAATCAGAATGCATAAAGGTTTGAAGGGAGAAGGAAACGACATTGTCAGCTACTAGAAAAGACTGATATATTAGAGTGCTCATGACTGGTGTTGATTGTCATATGACGAAGAATGAAATTTTTATGTCTGACCATGTGTAAAAATTTATCTTTAACTGAATATGCTCTCATTTCAGTACCCTTCTGCAGGTTTGCAATAGTTTTTAGCATAGAAATCATCCTGGAAGACATATTGTAGCCTCTTTTATTGCTGGTGTTTCAAGTGCAATATTTAGATAAGTGGAGCCACTTTGCAGATTAGGTTGAGTTGCACTGATGTTACCATTCTCTAAGTCTGCTGGAAAGTCTTCATTTTAATCCTAGGAAGCAAGTGGAAGGAAACTGTGCAGTTCTGATTTTGATGCTCTAAGGTAAATTATGGGAGGCAGGGTCATAGGTAAGTTGTACACTACAATGACACTACCGGCCATTGGCTTTTTTATGATCCTTGCAATTTCAAGCCATGGGAATAATCAAACTTGTTTTGTCATTATTAGCAATGTGAAATTTGTGACTGATGTCCTCCATGGTAAAAGGAATTTGGTTTGATCCATTAATATTTGCTTGGAATTCCATGTCCTTTGAATGGGTTTGATTGGTTTGATTCAAAGGAAGTGCCTCTCTAACAGGCATGCTGCAGTTGATATAAATCTTCTTTCAGTTAATACTCAACTTTAAAGAGGTTAAAGATGCTAATCATATTTCTTCAAAAAGTGCAAGCAGGATAAAGAGGAAATGGAGGTAGCATAAGGCTGGAGCCACTATTTTAGAAGATATGATACTTCACTTGCTTAATGCAATGTGTCAAGTATAGATCGGAGACTCAAAGGAGGGAAGAGAAACAAGGTACTTGTATGTGTATTTGACTAGAAGTGTGGAATGTTGACCATCTAAATCTTGGTGTCCTTCATGGATAAACAAGACCGGCTCTATTATGTATTCTTTAAAATCATGTATGGTTTGGATATTTGAAAAGCATCTGGCAAAGAAAAATAAAGTCATCAGGGAGACTTGATGCCTGAGATAGATGCGATACAAAAAATCAGAAAAAGAATGGCTAACTTAACAGAAGAAAATAGATGGGTTTGATAGCTAGACAGAGCATTGCCGTTCAGAGCAATTTGGGGCTTCTGTTGTCTTCTTTATTTCTTGTATGTGCGAATCTTAATTTTGGCTAAAACTTTGACCTTGTCTTTTGTGACTGAAGCTCTGAACTTAGTACAGTAGTACCCACTAATAGAAACATCATAACCACTAGTGACAAGAGGCTAGTACACAGGTCCTACAGAGTGAAAGATGTAATGTTTGTTGTAGGATATATATAGTTGACCATGCCGAATCATTGGTGAAGTCTGCTTACTAATTAGTATAAGATGCATATGCCTAAATACATAAGTTGATCATTTTTCAGGATCTTAACAGTGTAGGAAGGTGCAATATATGATGCTGGAAAGGAATATATAGGATGTAACAGAAAAGCAGTAATGTACATTTCTAGTGGTCTGTGAATAACCATGTCTTTATAGTTATGGATGATCAGCTTCATATGCATGCAAATCATTCTAGGCCAACTCGTCTTGGTTTATACATAAACCAACAGGTATTTACTTAACAATATGTGAAGGTGCATTAAGAAGCTTTTTTGTTTATAAGCTGTATTACTTTGGATTGTTATAGTGATGAATTTTATTATATAGATGTTTCTATATCTGACATTCATCACCAAAACATGCATGCCAACTCAAAATTATTACTTTAAACCAAAAGTTAATGCATATTCACAACATAGAATATAAGTTTTGGTGGTCAATGATACTCACACATCGATAAATTATAACTGAGGATTTGCACATTAATGTCATGGTAGTGAGGCCACAAAATGATATGGTAACTAAAACACTTTAACTGTGCTAATGACAACTGTCTTAGGGATTGGTATTAGAAATTTTCCACAAGGAGTGTTCCTGGTTTGGAGTCTCTGACCCTAAACCTTGGCTAGTTCTTGATTAGTTCCTCTGCAAGCTTCTCTGGCAAATCCTATTGATTATTGCAGTATTGCTGCCATGGCTCTGCTATGTACTATTAGTTATTTGGATGCCTTATTGTACTCACACTGAGCTGCCATACCAGCGCCTCACTATAGCATCACCAACATGCATTGTCCCGCGTTGGAAAATTGGATTTCTGAGTCCTGATTGATCCTCTCCTCTATAGGTTTATATGTTTGTCACTAACAATTTACAATTCTTTTCTTTTATTTCAAAATGAGCATGCAAGCCTGAATCCGTGGCCTAAATGTTGTGAATATCCCTTTCATCCCATTGAGCTATGGAGACGTGATTGATGTTTCTTGCATTAAAAATTTCTTGTATGACAGGTTCATCAACAACTACTACTACTACTGCTACTATTTAACATACCATTCATTAGGAAACCTGTTCTCTAAGCAGCTGTATGCATCTGAAACTCTTGTGCTTGGTGTAAGCTTGAGAGGAATGTTCATTGGCAATAATTTTACCAAAAGGAAGATCAACAGTGAGCAAAAATAAGTGCTATTTCCATATAATGAATTAGACAGTTGGTCCTCTAATATTGCATTAGAAGTTCAATTGGCATCATTAATGTCACATTTACTGGGCTGTGAAGACAAATGATTTCAAGCTGCTCTTGGCAATCTTGAAACTTGATTTATTCCTGCAGATGTGGTAGTAAATTGGAAATAGAGGAGAACAATGTCTGTTTAAAGGGAGAAGTTGGAATTTGATTTTGTATGGACAAAAATAGGATCAGTGGATGCTATTGGTAAAAGAATGCTGCTAGCCTTTTTATTCCATGAACTTTTGACAGATATTTCTGTATATTTTGCTTTATATTTTCTCTTTGGTTCGTTAGTTTGGTTATAGTCGTTGCTATACTTAATATGAAATATTGTTATGACATCTTTGATCAACTGGAAAACATTAGGCCATGTTTAATAGTAGAAAATGTTTTCTGTCTTCCATCTTCGGTTTTTATCTTTATTTTCAGTTTTTCTTTTTATAAAAAAATGGGAAAACACCTTTATTCATTGGAATAAGAAATCATTTTTAATTAAAAAATTAATAAAAGATGGGTTGTGGAGGGTGATTGATGGTGGTAGCATGATGATGGTGACGGAGAGATGTGGTGATGGTGATCAAGGTATGATGGTGATGATGATAGTGAATGGTGGGGTATGATGATGGATGATCGTAGTATGGTAGCTGTGGTGATGATAGATGGTGGAGGTGGTGGCAGCGGTAATGTTGGTGATGAAAGTATGGTGGTGGTGGTAGGTATAGTGGAGATACGATGATGGTGGAAGATGGTGGAAAAAGGATGGTAGTCTTAGTGGTAAGCAGAGGTATGGTGGTGGCAATCATAACGTTGGTAACAAGTTATGAAGATATGTTGGTGGTGGTGGATGGTGGTGGGTGGCAGTGGTGGTGGTGGTGATAATGACAGTAGTGGTGAATGGTGGAGTTATGATAGAAAATATAGGAAAAATATTGCTTCATTTAAAAGGAAAATGATGGAAAACGATTCATGTTTTCTTGAATTAGTGTTCATTTAAAAAATTAAAAAATATTTTTTTTATTTTTTTAATTTAAAAAAATATTAGTTTTGAACATAAAATCTTATTTTTGGTTCAGCAAGATTTTTTTTTTCAGAAAGCACTTCTAATTTTCTGCAACCAAAGAAGCCTTATATTTTTTATGATAGTTTTCGGTGTGCTGCACCTAATCTAAACGCACAGGATGTTTGGAGTCTCTCCCCCATTGGAGCTCTGCTTAAACTAATGCAGCCTGACAGCTTAAGTGAACTCAAAAACACACTATCATGTAGAGGATGAACTTTGGAGTGTTTATATGCATGGCTTAAATTTGAGCTACAGGTTGGAAAGTCACAAAAACAATCTGTTTTCATTGTGGCCAAATGAAATAGATGCCTTTTGTGATGGCCCAATTATTTGAGCATCTGATTGATATCCATATCTATATGGCGTGGACAAATGCAATGCACAACTTGGAATGTCAGAAAAATAATATATATTTCTGTTTTCATTGAGACTGTATAAAGTTGTGTGCTTCAAATGGGCCCATGTGAGGATACAAGTGGACTGTACAATATTGGCATGAATACAATTCCAACATCCAATTAGTATCCACTCAAAGCTGTCAAGAAAAATGGTTATGGGTATGGATAGATGACCATTGGATCTATATCCAAATAACGATGTTTATTTTATTCTTACTTAATCTTATATAAAATTTATGAACTTTCAAGGAAAGTATCTTTTATTTTACAGCCACAAATTTCATCTATTTGACTTGTATCCATAGTCTTAATATCTAGTATATATTTGTGACTATTTAGAGCAAAAATAGATAAGAATTTTTGTATCCAATTAATATTGGTATTTGTATTCGTTAAATATAAATGGATATAACTAATACCTGATTGGTATTTGATCCATTTTTAGCCCTAGCCCTATGGGTCTTTTTCTTCTTTGTGGAAACTAGTTTCCATCTGGTCAGTTCATTCAATTTGGCTTTCCCAAACACAGTTGATGGCTAAGAGTCAGGAAACAATTATTGGTGAGTTTTCTGTTTCTAACTGAATTTTCTTTTGGCTGTTGTGGTTGGCCTGGGATGTTACTTGTTCCAGGGATTTTAGACACTCTCCAGGACCAATTGTCCTCCTACTTTTGCTTGTGCTGGCTGTGTGGCTGTGGTTGCTGTGGGATTGTTCATTAATTTGATGTCCCATGCTTTGCCCTCTTGAGTGCTGGTTTGGTCTTCCTGGCCTGTTTCTAAAGTTCTTAAATAATGGTGTTGCAAACCTCTTAGATGGACACTCACATGCTCAAATTAATTGAGATCTTGATTGATCTAGTAAATAGAAAAATGACCAAAATATACTTTTTGTCCTTATTAAAGTTCTATTCAAAATTCATTTTGATCCTTAAACTTTCAGTTGTTATAGTTTATCCTTATATATTTTAAAAATATTACATTTTTTATGTCTTATTACCTAAGGTCAGCTAAAATTAATAAAATAGCTGATTTGTCATCTGAACACAAGCACGTGGAGTGATTGATAAGGTGATATATTAATTATTAACTAACCCTATCTTATAGGATGTTAGTAATGCAACATTGTTAAAATATAAGGGATTAAATTATAGCAACTGAAAGTTTAAGAATCAAAATGAATTTTAAGTAAAGGTTTGAAGATGTAAATTATATTTTAGCCTAGAAAAATTTAGGAATAATTAAGATTTTCTGAGGTCTATCGAATAGAATATCAAAATCTTGGCTCTATCGTAAATTCAGATTAAAAGCTATATTAAAATAGAGGTATTATTGAGGTCCCAAGATGAAAGTTATGGGTGAGATTAGCTCAAAGTTTGATTATGTTATTTTCATTAGGGTTAGAAATGGACTAAATAAGGATTAGATATCTATATAGCTTTATCTATATTAGCATTCCCATACAAAATGAAATCTCAATGCTTGGGTGAGATTAGCTCATTGTCTAATGAAGTATTTTCATTAGGGCTAAAAGTAGGTTGGATAAGGACTAGATATTATTTATGTTCGTTTTTATTTGATGAATACAAATATACATATGGATACTAATTAGATATTAAAATTTATATCTACATTTATTTTAAAGTGGATACAAATCATATGAATAAAAATATAAATACAAATGTGATAGCCTAACTTTATGAACTACTAATCAAGAAATCATTATATGAAAGGTAAATTATCTTGTTATCGTTTCTTTTCATTTTAAATTGATGTTAGTTGTCTCGATTTTTTTTTTATTTTTTTTATGAGGAATATGGATGCGGATATTAGTTAAATATTTAAGTTTTTATCCATATCTGGATAAATTTGAATACAAAGATTCAGAAACATTATCTATCTGATTCACTTTCATCCCTACCTTTCATATTATCGACTTTCATGGTGCTCGAGGATAAAAAGATTATGTGAAAAGTATATCTTCAACATCAACTGCCGTAATCCTACAATACCAATCCAATTCAACATTTGGGAGAGAAGAAAAAGAAGTTATTTACCGTAGGCTTCGCCAAAATATTGGTTTTCGATGCCTAAAATGCTCAATTGACAAACCCAAGGAGGGTAGGGGATTGAAAAGCAAGTGAGATTGGATTCCCACCTTAATCCAAACTACATAACTATGCAATCGAATCCTGCCTCAATCCAGACTATGCAACCAAACATGCCCTCAGTGGATTTGATGATTGAAATTGCCAAAATGCAAAGCAAAAGAAATAAAGAGTGACAAACTGAAGCATCATCAAGTCATGGCTATGTGTACATAAAGCCGAAGAATCCAGCACTAAAACGTGCTTACAAAAGTTGCTCAGAGCCGCTGCAAATTGATGGCCAGCACCCTTATGGTCAATGGAAGAGTGGTTTTCTTTCTTTATCAACTAAAGTGAGCTTGTGAGGCGTGGCTCTTACGTTTTCCTCAGTCACTCTCAGCAATAATTTTAAATCAGCATAACATATTTGACTGCAGGCATGGAAATTTGTGGTTCAAACATTAAGGAATTGGGTAATGGAGGGGGAAAAAGCAATGAGGAATTGTTGGCAATTGTGAATGGGTTTTCTCAATCAAAAGCATTCTTCAATTTAATCTAATAGATGGTGCTGGCTGTCCATTGTTTGGGATGTTACTTGGATTACACTGGGCTAATTTTTCTTAAAGGCTTTAATGAGCTCAATGTAGTGCACTGAACGGATGCTACAACTGATGGCTGAACAGGTGCTACAATTAAACATTAGTCCAAGCTTAATTACTGTTAGCTTGAGTTGCATTGCAGACCTTGAGAGTAAGACTCAACTTTGCATTGCATTGAACAATGAAGGAATATTGCAGTGATTGGACTGTCTTCATTTTACCCAAAATCTCATCCAAAAAGCGAACCAATAAAGTATTATTTGGATTTCTTGATCTTGTATAAGTATTCTGAATCTTTATAATATGTAATCGATGTGAAACTAAATACTCACTAGTATGAACTCTCACATACTCCTTTTTAGGCTTTGGCATCCTTACCAGGTTAAGGATCCATGTTCAAATCTATATCTAAATCCAATTAAATTCAATCACAAATACATAGAGTTCATTTGCAGTGTCTCTTAGTCCATATGACTTACGGGCTAAATTTGTTCTGATATAATTTGTCACAACTTAAGATCTCACCTAAAAAGGCTAGTTAAAGAAAGTGTTATTAGGGCTTTTTGGTCCTGTATAACTATTTGAGATCTTTCGATTATATAATCGATGTGAAACTAAACATTCGTTAGTATGAACTTTACAATCCTACTCTGCAATCTTGAATAAAGTTGACAGTATGACCTCCATAGTTAGCTCAATAAGAGAAATTAAACTTACCTTCTACGTTCAGTTTTGCTCTCATTTAAGAGATGGAGGATCTGAGAAGATTCCACCAACCATGGGAGCATCTCAAAAGCTACAGAGAGATTGCCCATTACTATTCCATAGACAGTTGTTTCATTAATATTGGAGAAGCCCAATTCTTGCTTCCCCCTAAGATGAACAGTGCCTTCCAAGTGGTTGGCCTCCTGGTCTACAAACAATACGAAGAGAGGAACATTAACAAAGGCAGGGTGACAGTAGAGGAGCACAAGGAGGTGGCTCCTTTTTCTTTCTTATTTTTTTAATTTTATTTAAAGACTACAGAGAGGACTGACAAATGGACTCATTCATCAAGTTCTATAAATGGAAGCTGGAGGAGGGAAGAAAGCACATGGATTGCTTACGGTTGATGATAACATCAATAATGTTGGCACTGTTTGTGCAGGTAGTGTTGGTACCATTTTTGAACAGGTTCTGAGAAGCAAAGTTTTCATAAATAGACTTGATGCAAGTTGATCACAAGCTATGTGTTAATCCACAAGCTTATTTGGGATTATGACCTAATAATCAGGAAGCAAGCATGTCTTTAGCCCTACAATCGTAGTGCTGGAAAGATCTTAGTTTCTTACGGAAGGCTTTAAAATTTAATAATACTTTTTGATTAATTTTTTAAGGTAAAATTCTGAATTATTATAAATGATATCATAGTGGATTTAACCCATGTCCTAATTAAAAAATATTGCAACATAGGTCTTTTCAGGATTGTTCACAACACAGGTCCTTTTGTAGCCAACTACGAATCGATTTGGTGGGATAATATATGACCATGAAATGGTATGTGCATAGGAGGTTAAGAAACTCAAATGAAACCTTTTGACCGATCTTTTTGAGCGAGATCAAGCCTTTTGAAATAAAATCTAGGGTCACCATATAATATATGTGAGGTGCAGGTCTGTGTTTGCACCATTGCATGCTACAAAATATTTCAACTAAGTATGTGCTTAGTTCCAAACAAATTATATACTAAAAAAATTATAAATATTTATGTAGACCCTTTACACCTTTTTGGATGAGGACTATTAGATGAAGTTTGAGAAAGAAGCTGTTTGAAGAACAAAATTGATTCATATATCTGATTCTCAACGGATCAAATACAAGGCATTCATTGGTCAAGGAAGTAGACTCATCATTTTTATTGCCAATATATTTAAAATACCATTCCTTAAATATTTTATGGTTACACAAATACCTGATCCAAAGGATAGATAAACTTTATGCATCAATACCAAACCTTAGTGCCTTTTTTTTTTTTTGATCCCACATGAAATTTTATCCTTAAAGGTGTCCATGTAGCATTGCTCCTTTCTACACTTGATGGAATTATCATTACTCAAAAAAAGAGGTCTAAATGTTTTTAGGTTTGAAATTGCAAAAAAGGATAAACGTACATTCTCTTACCACTTAGAGATCTCCCTTTTCTTAGTTCTCACTTTATAGAACATTGCCTCAAAATATCCTTATCACCTACTCAAATAACTAAAGAACATCAGAAGATGGTGTTAGAACCTAAACATAAAATCGAGGGGCGATAAATTCTCGAAATATTATATAAATCACTCTGTTTATGCATTCTAATTTTGATGAAGAATATATCAGCACAAAAACATGTACATAATTTAGCATGGTCCTGAGTGCCTTTTATAGTTCAAAGATTTTCTCTATATCATATATGATCATCATGGCTCTGTAATCTTAGCATTATCTTTCACCCATTATTCATAATCTAATTGGTGCTGGATCATCAATGGGAGTGAATTAAGGGATTATAGGACCTCCTTTCTTTGCTAATTTGATCAAGCCCACCTCTATGTGTGTATGAACCACCATCTTTCAGCATAAACTATATCCTAATCTGCAACAATCATGGATTGTTGACCATTTCTGATAGGAGAAAATACCAACTGATTCTATCGATGCAATGGTTGGAGCTCTGCCCCCCACATGGCAGTCAGGAACCTTGATCAAAACAGTGATTCCATGCTCAACCTGCCTCCTTGGAAGGTCGAGCTCACCTTGATCCCCTTAAGAACCTTACACATAAAACAAGATGCCAATGCAATTACATGCAAACTTTGGCTGTGAAGTTGCTATGGCACTAGTTTGTGATCATCTCAAGGCAGCAGTTGTGGTTACACTTGCTCACCATAAAGACTTATCTGTGCTCTGAAATGTGCCATGCCTTCAACCCTTCTATTCTTGAGAAATGGAGGTGAAGACAGAGGTATGGTGATGGTACTTGAAGAATATTGGGGTCGGTGGAATATCAAATATGGCATGCATGCATCTTGACATATAAAACAAATCCAAGGATATGGATAAGGGAACACAGACCTCAAACTTATCTGTTCATGCCTTTTACTCTATATGGTAGTTGCCACCGTAGTTACTCAAGAAGATAATTTCCATGGTTGACAAAGAGAAGGCTGCTAAAAGAAAAATTCAACAGCTTAACTTGCATAATTTGAAGCTAAAAAAAGATAGAAACTTAAGCAGTTATGTATACCTCTTTGAGTTTGGTTTTCCAGTTGATGACAGAGAAGCAGGTGTGGAATGAGCAGTCTCAAGAGAAGAATTTTTGAGATCTTCTGTTGGTGAGTGAGTGAGTGAAGCTGCAACATGATCTGATGGGAGTCCACACTCAGTCCATGCACTCTATCCTACAAACAAATATTAATCCCTTCTACAAACTGAATCCCCATGAGAGAGAGAGTGAGAGAGAGAGAGAGGAGCAAGGGAGATGAGAGGCTTGCTTCTCTCTCTCTCTCTCTCTCTCTTCCTACAATCTGAAACTACCTATCCTACACAGCAAACATCCATGCCCATCTCTCTCTCTCTCTCTCTCTCTCTCTCTCTCTCTCTCTCCTACAATCTGAAACTACCTATCCTACACAGCAAACATCCATGCCCATCTCTCTCTCTCTCTCTCTCTCTCTCTCTCTCTCTCTTCCTACAATCTGAAACTACCTATCCTACACAGCAAACATCCATGCCCATCTCTCTCTCTCTCTCTCTCTCTCTCTCTCTCTCTCCATCCATATACCTATCTATGAATAGTGGAGATATTCTTTACAGTTTAGAGCCTATCTAGTATCTATATCTATTGATCTATTAGTATATCTACATGGTTTTATACTTCTTATCTGTAAAATTACAGGCCAATCAAGCTCTAGAACATGGATATAGAGACCCATTCCTCAGCAACCCCACACATCCAATAAAAATAACAAGAGATATCAAATCTATATATATTCTCTCTATCTATATTTCTACCTGTACTACCACGATATGAGAGATGTTTCATACTAACTTCCAGACCACAAGGGGACATCTCAGTGGAGTCCGACAGGCGTTGGATGATCAGATCATGCTGGCAGCTTCAACCTCTCACACCAACATGCAAAAAATTTAAGCAGAGAATCTAAAGAAGCGATCAAACTGATTGACAGATGGGCGGAGAGAGGAGAGCAGAATGGTGGATGGGTTCTCAGTTTGTAATCATCTTAATTTAGTGGGTGGGAAAGGGAGGGGATCCCTCTCTCCAACACGAGCCATGCATGGTGGTGGTTGCCGAGGAGGCCCCTCTGCCAATCCCCACAACCCCTCGTGACACTGCTTTGGCTTCCCCCGGCCTCTCTCCATCTCTTTATAAATGCAGCTCATCACCATTAATCCTCCCTACTTGCACCATGTAACATAGAGAGTGTTTTTAATGGTGGGCTTTTGGTCCCTAGCTCCAGCTAGCGACAATGACCCTGTTGGGATTAAATCCTTGACCTTTCTGGCTGGATGGAAAGCAGCTTCTAACCAAAGAAGTTGGCTAAGATGATATTTTTAACTTTACTTTAATCTTGCATTTCTATTTTTATTGTTGTCGTTGCTGCTGCTACCCTTATTGTTATAATAAATAAGCACTAGCTTGTCACGGGTTTCAACACAAGCAGCAGCAGCAGCAGCAGCTCCATGAGTGTCCATGCTGCTGGCTTTGTGTCACAAATGCCACCAACAACAATCCATCTGCAGTGCTTCGGTTGAAAATAATGATACTGCTGTGGCACAGGAGAAGCTCTAATACCACTTGTTGCTGCAGAAGCTCAAGGAAAGAAGAAAGATTAAGAATAAAGAAGAAAGATGACAAAAAATTCATTAAAAAAATAAACTAAAGATTATATAAGTTACTTCTTCACCAGAGGCTCTCTCTCATATAAAATTCTAAACCTTTTACAGAATCCTTTCTTAGTTCTTCCAATAATACTCTGGGTTATTCTAAAGATTAGAACTATATATGATTTTATAGAGCAGGAATTTATAGTGTTGTACGTAAGCCAGGACTCGTATTCTCCATGCGTATGGAAACAAACTCCAAACGGATGCAATTCACAATTCAAATCCATGAACAACAAGGTTGCCAAGAGTTTCGGCTAAGCCTCTAATCAGTAGGAGGCTGTGTGCTGATGGTAATGTACCAAAGAAGAAAAAACAAAATTGAGTTGCTTCTTCTTTGCTGAAAATCATGTCCATTTGCAGCTCCTATGCTGGATTTTAGTGCTGACAGTAAAAAGAAAAACAAGCAGTACAAACAGTGGTAATAGTAGTTCGAATAGTATGCCAGCAGTTTATCACATGTGCTTGTACTGACCAAAATTTGACTTCAAACTATTAGAAAATTCATATGTAATTTCTTACGTAGCTTCTGTTTATTACTCCCCTCTGATGTGGGCGTGTAACATACCTTGATTGTCCCCATTTGGACACAACATTTAGTTTGCTAAAGGACGCAAGCACATGCATTGCCAATTAGACTTTCATGATGGGATTTTGTAATGAGAAAAATGCTACAGTGCAAGCCTGTCAATCCAAAAGAAGTTCATGCACATGTGCCATCAACATCTACTTACATCAGTTGTTTGGAAATATATGTGGTTATGATACCAAAGTCCATAGATAATTCACATCTTCATACAAGCTTGTTGGAAGGCATCAGAAGATTCAATAAGATGAAAGTGATATGCAGCAATGGCAACGCAAACCAAACTGCAGACATGTCGCTGAGAGATTTGGTATGTGCTGATGGATGTGGTATTCTTAGCTACGCACTGTTTTAGAAGATCTATGGGCCAAGAAATGGTGCAAGGACTGCTGTTTAGTCCAATTTAATCCAAGATGAGAAAACAAGACAACCTTATAGATTCAAATGAATGTTATCTTGATTACATTTGAAAGCAGCAAATTCTATAAAGCCAGTGATGGTAGACAGTGGAGCATAGACAGTACTTTATTCGGCTAGTACCTGATCGCCTTTCTCTAGAGCAAGCTTTGTGCTTGAGGATTGTAGAACTACCCCCCTATCTTAGCCAAAGGATTCAAAAGAAGAGGTCGTAATGTTTTAAGCCCATCCGCTAGCTCAATTAATTTATTAACAGATCAAAACTATGTGACCTTAAAACCTCAAGTTAATTGGTAGCAGATAAACTTAAATTATAAGCACTTAAACCTTTTCTTTTCTATCCGATGTAAGTCTGTTTTTTTTTATTACTATAATTTGCACTCGAATCGGCTCTGATACCATTTGCAACATTTCAAGCTCACCTGCTGGCCCAACTAATCTACTAGCGAATCGAAACCACGTGGCCCAATTAACTTAAGTGGAAATTAATTGGTAACAAGTGAACTTAAGTTATAAGCACTTTAAACTTTTTTTTCTATCCAATGTGAGATTATTTTTAGCATATTATAATTTTTTTCCTTATAATACGACGTCCTCGTCATACGCCATAAGTTAGTCAGAATCTAGTTCGAGTCGGATTGTTGGTGCTATAAGGATGGCTTCACATCATGTCGGAACTCTACCATCATTTCACGGATAGTTTTTTTCTTTTGCCTACCAACTTTTGTATACTCGGATCGACTCTAATACCATTTATAATACCTTAAATTTATCCACATACTTGGGGTGTTATAGAGGTTGTTTTTATTATTCTTGCCGCTGCTATTTCTGCTGCTGTTTAACATAACACCTTTTCTTGGCCATAAGTTATTAAGTTAATATAGCTTTGCAGCTTGAACTGCCATGGACCTTGACCTTTGTATCTCTCTCTGTCTCTCTCTCTCTCTCAACTTGGTGCACTGGGTGGAGGGGTCTTTGGGGGCTTGTCTTTTTGCCATTAGACGGGACGAAGGGCTAAAGAGAGCCACAACTTTTCCCACTTGATTAATGGGCAGGGGCACATGGCTGCCCACCTCTTTTGTAGCGTAGGATGGTGAGTTGCGCTTGGTTTTCATCTAAAGGTTGGTAGGAGGGAACGGTCACCAAGTTGTCGATGGTTTTGTGGGCTTCACCACTTCCACTTCCTCCACTTATCCAAAACGTAGAACGATATCGAGGGCTCCACCAAGGGCTCCACCATCTTTGGCTTTGCTAGGGTAAGCCTTAAGTCTGGTGGGCATTCATAGGGCATACACCAACATCATATCTAATATCAAGCTCACAAGTTAGAGGTGTAAAACAAGTCAAGCTGAAATGGGCTCCTCCCGTGAGCCAAATTGGCCCTGATATGACCTATAATGAACATTATTGGACCAAACCATAGTGAGCTATGCCAGGCATGACTTGGATCCTTAGGCCATGCTGTATGCGGTCCATGACAGGCTGGGGTTCACATATTGGCATGGTCAATAATGGTTTTGAAGGGGTTTTGTACCAAAATACCTCTTTTAACAACTATAAATAGCCATATTCTAAGGATATTTTGGTCAATGCAGTATATAAAATTTATTTCTAATTAAATTAATGGAAAAGACCAAAATACCTTCTCCAACAAATATAAGCGATAGGTTTACGAGGGAATTTTGGTAAAATAAAAAATTGCTAACTCTTATTACCCTTTCCTAAATTCATTATAATAAATCATTCTTGACTCTCTTGCCCTCATTTACTCTCTCATTCTCTTGTCACTCAATTTTATAAATAATTGCTTTCTACAAATTCTCTCCATACAACCAACTTTCTCTAAAGAAGAGGGATTTGCTTAATTTAATAAGTTGAGAAGCTTCATCTATTGAAGAGAAGTTGAAACTTAAGCCTTGATGTATTTTAAATTTCATTGTTTGATTTTATTTAATTACTTATTTTTTAATTATTAAATATTAGCTACTATTTGCTACTAAATATAATTTATTTTGTGCAAAATATTATTATCGCTAGATATTTATTTATTTTATTATAATGACCAGTTTATTTCTACACTCTTCCTCTAAATTTGATTCAAACTTGCTAGAAGATTTTTCTGAATTTAACACTTTTGACTCACAATTAGGTAATAATAGTGAAAAACCTACTACTCTCACCTCTAAACAAAGTAAAGGTAGAATATTAAATATCTAGAGTAAATTCATTATTTAAGAAATTAAAGATAAAGGCACATGAGGGTACGTGCAAGAAATGTAAAAAAAAAAATTTAACTGTGACACTAAGGGTGGAATTGACCACTTATTAAAGCACTTTGTTAAACATGAACAACAAATTGACCACACACAAACATAATTATCTCATAATTTTTCTTCATTAAACACTTTTACTTATAATCAAGATATTAATAGAAGAGAACTTACAAAACATATTATATATGCTGAATGACCTTTTATATTTTCTAAAGATGCAAAATTTTGAAAAATATATAAAAACTGCTTTAAATCATATTTTCCAAAAAGTTTCAAGAAATACTATAAAAAGTGATGCATTAAAAATATTTTTAGAGTATAAAGAAAAATTAATACATACTTTTAATTATATTAAGTCTACAATTGTGCTTAGTTTTGATATTTGGAGAATAAATAAGGGCATTAATTTCATGTACATGCCTGTGCATTTTATTGGTTCTAATTTGATTTTATAAAACAGATTTATTAAATTTTCTTAACTTAAGCATCCACATATTGCTTCTTTGATATGAACAACTATTTGGAAAACTGTAAATGATTATGATATTCAAAATAAGTTTTTCTATTATATTTGATAATACTAGTAATAATACTACTATTGTAGATATATCAAAAATACAATTAAATTTTATTTTATGTGGTAGATTATTTCATATTAGATGCACATGCTATATAATAAATTTGTGTGTTCAAGATGGTTTGAACATTATTAATGAATGCGTTGTAAAAATTAGAAATATGTTATTGTATGTTCAAACTTCTCTATTTCAATGGCAAGAATTTAAGGAACTATACCATTAATATGGTGTGTGTATATATAATATATATATATATATGTTAAGTGTAAAACATAGATGAATTTTTACAGATTTCATGTTGAAAAGTTCTTTTGATGGTCAAGATATAATTACAATATTTCATAATGATCTAGTTTGGTGGTAATTAAATTAATGACTTGAATTGGTCTACTTATTATATTATAATAATTTTTTAAGAAAAATTTTATAATACAACTAATGAATTATTTGACCGTTCGCTTTCTCCATTCTTGAATTTACATAGTTCACAAATCCTAAAGCTACAAAAAATTAAAATGATAGGGTGGCTCCAAGATTTGTGTGGATCTTAGGGTGAAAAAGGTGATCGAATCTTGAACTTGGCTATATTTGAATGTAATCAAGTCTACCTCTTTCTCTCTCTCTCTATATATATATAAATTATAAAGCTGAAAAGATTACTGCTTTCAGGACACATCGATAATTATATAAAATACTATTTCTATTATATTTATATTAAATGTTATTTATATTTTTTTTATAAATATATTTATATAAATGGTTTTCCAATTAGATAGTTACTATAACATAATCCATACCAATAGTTGTTTCTTTGTCATCCATGTCTTCTTGATTTCTTCCTCCATCACCTTTTTTTAATATTTTATCTCAATAAATAATTTTTAATACAAATTTTTTTAAAATAGCAAAAAATACAACAAATAAATATCATACTTTTCTCCAATAAAATGCATTACTTTTTCTTAATATAAAATTAGATAAATGTTTAATCCTTTTGAAATTTAAAAAGGATGAATTTTTTTTAAGTAGCCGAGATACAAGACATGAGAAGCTAATATAGTAAAATAGAAAAGGCTATATCCTTCCATGACATGCTGACAATTACATTAAATGATATTTATGTTATATTTATATTAATATATTAATAGCAATAATTTTTGCTTTGCCCCATCTATATCTTCTTCATTTCGATTCTTTGCCATCCCTTTGTTCTTTAAATATTCCTTCCTATCAATTTCAGATCATACTTTTCTATAATGAAATGCATAATTCTTTCTATATAAAATCAGAGAAAAATATTTGATCTTTTTTAAATTTAAAAGGATGATTTTTTCCCGTTAGCTAGGATACAAGAGATGAGAAGTTACTCTCTCACGTATTATCTTTCATATTTTACTAATAAATTCATGAATGAACTTTTGGTATACTTGATCGGGTCAAGAAACAAAGAAATATTTTTCAATACTTAATGTCCAGGATAAAGCTACTCAAAAAAAAAAAAAAGGAAGAATAATTCAATCACAATAGAGCCTTACTTATTTCTCTTATTTTTATTGTTATTTATTATAATAAGTGTTTTAATGTATCTTTTCTTATATGGCATTAGTTTGACATGAGAGTAAAGTCCTTTGAAGTCTTGATACGAAGGGCCAATATTTCTTCTATATATTTAATCATAGAATCTTCATGCAAAAGAAGAAACAAAGCGGAAGTGACAGATGATATATTATTAGATCTTTTAGTTTTGCTTGTCATACGAGTATTCTTCATTTGAGTAGATATATTTTTTATATAAAAAATCATATTTATCAAATTGTTAGTCTCTTCTTTGGTATGTGATTATGGTATTATAATTTACTTTTATTCTCATGTTACATAACATTTCCCTCGTATAGTGAACAAATACATAAATAAATTAGAATATAAAAAAATTTCATACATAAATAAGTTGACTAAAAGAGACTGTGATTCAAAATTTAAAATAATAAATGTGATAAATTAAAATTAAATAATAATAATTCAAATTTTATCCTACAACAATAATAAAGCCTTAATTCTAAACTAATTAGAGTCGGCTACATGAATCCTTCTTTCTCCATTCAACTCTATTCTGAGTAATATTTTTTGTAAGATGCAAAAATTCTAAGTCTTTCTTTATCACATACTTTCATGTGATTTTTGATCAAACTCTACCTCTTTTTCTCTCTATATGCATTAAGTCACTCTTCCACACATGTGCATTTCTAGGTTTACATTGCACATGTCCAAACTATCTAAATCGTTCTTCTCTTGATTTATTTTTGATTAAAACTATCTATACCTTTTTACCAATAATTTCATTTCTTATTCTATCTTTTCTTAAATTACTATATATCCATCTTGACATTCTTATTTCCGCAACATTTATCTTATGTGCATATATTTTTTTAACTGCCCAATATTCCGTGCCGTAAAGCATAGATGGTCTTATGAATGTCCTATAAATTTTTTTTTTTTCAACTTGGCAGGTACTTTACGATCATATAATATTCCAATTGCACTTTTTCATTTTATTCAACCTACTTTAATCCTATGAATAACATCATCCTCAATCTCTCCTTCTTTATAATAATCGATCCTAAATACCAAAAATGACTATTTTTAATAACTACATGGTCCTTAATTTGTATGCTATATTTATTTTCATTTCTAATTGTACTAAAATTACATTCCATATATTCTGTCTTTGTGTTACTTAACCTAAAATCTTTAGATTCTAATGCACTTCGCCATAGTTTTAACTGACAATTAACTCCAGTCTTAATTTCATCTATTATTACTATATCGTCTGTAAATAACATGCATCATTGAATATCATCCTAAATGTCTAGCAAGCTCATCTATAATTAAAACAAAAAGATAGGAACAAAGAGTAAATCTCTTATGTAAGCCTATTGTTATAAAAAATTCGCTAGTATTACTATCAATAATTCTTACACTAGTAACTGTTTTATCATACATATATTTTATTATGTTAATATACCTATAAGGTACTCTTTTTTTGTCTAACATTTACTATAAGATTTTTATAGGGACCCTATCATATACTTTCTCTAAATCAATAAAAACTATATGAAGATCTTATTTCTTTGCTTTATGCATATCTATTAACCTTGTAAGGAGAAAAATAGCTTGCATGATCGACTTTTCTAGCATAAAATCAAATTAATTTTTTGATATTCTTATAGTACATCTCAACTTATATTCAATTATTCTCTCTCAGAGTTTCATAGCATGACTCATAAGTTTGATACTATGATAATTAGTACAGTTTTGAATATCTCCTTTATTCTTATAAATTGGTAATATAATGCTCTTTCTCTATTCATTAGGCATCTTTTTAGTCTCCAAAATCCTATTAAATAAATTTGTCACCCACTTTACCGTAGCATCACTAAACATTTCCAATAGTCTCATTTACTTCGGATGTCGTAATTTTACGAGTATATACTATAACTTTATTCTCAATTGAGCTAATAGGGCATTTTAAATTATCTAAATAATTTTTATTTAATAATTTATTCAAATAGCTTCTTCATCTTTCTTTAATCTCTTTCTCTTTAACCAAAACTTTTTGATCATCATCTTTAATGCACTTAATTTGAAATATATCTTTAGTTTTTATTTTCTCTCACTGTTGCTATTCTTTAGTTTCTAGCTTATGATATAATTCATCGTATACTTTACGTCTAACCTTCTGTATCATTTTTTTAACTACTTTCTTAACCCTTTTATAGTTTTTATATATTTCTCTATTCTTATATTTAGGTAGTTTTTTATAGCACTCTCTTTTAGTATTAATTGTTAATTGAACTTTCTTATTCCACCACCAAGTCTCTTTATCATATGGTCCTTTTCCTTTTTGACTCTTCTAATACCTATATAGTTAGTTTTCTAATAATATAGCTACTTTTCTAATACTATTAGCTATCTTTTAATTTCTTTTTCTATATTCCATTTTCCTTCCTTCGTCACTCCATCTTAAAAAGTTATTAGTTCATCACTTTCTCTTTAAAAGTTATTAGTTTCTTTCATTTCAAATTTCACCGCCTAATCTTTAGGTTCTTATACTTTATAGTCTTTCTCTTCGATTTTTGAATACATACGTTTGTATGTTGTGTAATTATACCGTCACTCAGTATAACCTTATAATTTTTATAAAATAATAATTAAAATTTTATTCTAAATTTAATAAATTATTTTATATTTTATATTTTTAATTTAAAGTAAATAATTTTAAAATTTAAATTTAATAATATAAAATTTAAAAATAAAAATTTATTTTATTTATTTAAAATATTTTTTATTTATATAATATAAATTTTTTTAAATAAAGTTTATTTTTTAATTTTATTTTATCAATCACAGAGCCTGTGCCTAGTTAATTAATCATAATTAGCCATAAATCAAATGCATTGCACGTGCCGGATAGATAATTTCACCAGACCTTGGAGACGTGTGGCTTCCGGCTTAATTAGCTGTAAATATTTCTTCCCATCACCTGCTTGCCAGCTGTCCTTTGAATCCCCTTCTCTCTTTTTCTTTAACACGCGCATTGATTGGAGCGGTAACCGTACCATCGGTCCCCAACACCAATCCAACCCCTTTACTAATTGCGGTTGCGATACGAAACGGGTTCTATCGGCGAGGACTAACCGAAACTCACCGATCGAACGGATGGGATCGAAGAACGCGTTCTTTTGACCATCCCCTCCCGCTGTTCCTTGTCTTCTATAGTTTTATCCCTTTCCTTCCCCCTACGTCTCTCCTCCTTGCCTTTTCCGAAACCCTAATCCCGTCCTCAAATCTCCATCCTCAACTCTAAATCCAGTCCAATTTCTCGTTTATTCTTACTGGTCCCAATCTCCCGACGCCGGAGGCCCAGTCCGAGCTCCTTGCTCGGGGGTTTGTGAGGTCTTTTGGGGAGTTGGGATTGGAGTCGTTGGATTTTGAGTTGTGGTGGATGGCGGTGCTGGAGGAGTTGATAAAGTCGATCGAGATATGGTTGAAGCTGGTTAAGAAGCAGCAGCCTCTGATAAACCCTAATCTTGATCCGGTTCTGCTGGTTCCGGGGATTGGTGGTTCTATGCTGCATGCTGTAGATGAGAATGGGAATGAGGAGCGGGTGTGGGTTCGGATCCTGGGGGCGGATCATGAGTTCAGGACGAAGCTGTGGTCTCGGTTCGATCCTTCCACTGGTAAGTATCGATTTTTATTGTTCTTGTGTCATGAGTAAGTTGATAATCTGTCGGCAGAAGCTAGAATTATGGAAGAAATTTGGTTCTGATCAACGAAAGAAACATAACGTGATTAAATACGTCTGGGAGTTGGATTTGCTAAGTTCCATAAGTCGTGTCCAAGAATAATTTTCTACGTTCCCTTGGTCATCTCAGCCGACGGGACCAATTGCAGCTGGTTGGAATCCTCTCTTCTTTGGAAGAGGTCCCGGTAGCATGTTATTACTTTGTTCCTTAAACAAACAATTTTAAATGTTTTGATTGTAAATCATGCTTTGCTTGTCTTTAAGTAGGTGTTGGTTTTGACAATCTTTTGGATTATAATGTTGGATTTTTATCAAGGTCCATTACTGATTTATGTAGTGATTTTATGTTACGCTGTGACAATGATGAAATGGTTTTGGAACCATGATCACCAATGAGAATTGGTGAGACCTCGTAACTTCAATGATAACTTCCAGCTGTTTGAGATGACATCTATCTTTTTTCTATTGTGAATGGGGATCTCGTTAAAATCACAATCTGGCGACCATATTTGAAGAGCTCCATATGATTTATAGGTTGAAACATCAATCATTTCCTGCATTAATTGATATTGATATGATCTGTAGGCTAGATCTTGAAGGAAGAGCTGAAATTTAATCTTAATCAAATCTGTGATAGAGGGTGAATCCTCAAGATCCAGTAGGCTAGAGCTGAACAAGGAATTCATCATCCAAGAGAAAAGAGGGAAAAATTGAAAGTGAAATGTGATGTTATCAAAAACTTATTCAACCTCTTGGCAATTGCTTGCCCCAATATGTATAGGTCATTACAAGTTAAATCCTAAGAAACTTAAACTTGATCAAAACCAATGATTTAATCAAAATCAATCTTGATGCTTGAACCACACTAAGGGCTAAAGTATGAGAGGAAAAAAAGGATATTTGTCTCTGAATTTTTATCATGGCTTTCATGCCATGATAACTTGGTGTAAGCAAGCTCTTTTATAGTGTCTAACCCATATAAAAAGAAGATGTGCCTTCTCGAGGCATCTCAATTGCTAGTCATACAGTCATGCTAGTGCTAACATTGGTCAACAATAGGAGACTGCACCCTTTAATCCATATTTAGTAATACAATCTGTCCTTATCCCGCTTGACTAGAATTGTGGGCACTGTTACTAGAAAACTTTTTGCATGGTGGTCTGAGCATGAATATATTGCATGCTTCCTGGAGCTGAAAAGTACTATGCAACAATATTTTGTACTGAAAGTTAAATTAATCAAATTCAGAACTGATCTATGTCTTGTTGAATTCTTTGGAGCAGGTAAAACAGTTTCTTTAGATCAAAAAACAAATATTGTTGTGCCTGAAGATAGGTACGGGCTATATGCAATTGATGTGTTGGACCCGGACATGGTAAAAACTCTTATCTTTCCTCATTATTATTTAGAAGGTCAATGCATCACCATGGTGTAATCTTGCAGTATGTTTTTTTGGAGGATTGATCTGTTAATTAGTTTTGGTGTTAATAGCCTGATACGTTTAGAATATTGTCTTTTTGATATATATATATATATATATATATATATATATATATATATATATATATAGGGTACTGTCAGCACTCATCATTTTTGAATCAGTAAGATAGCCTTATGGTTTATGCTAGTTTAAAATGTTGCTTCATATCTTCCTATCATACCATAGATCAAGTTTTCTTTAGTTCTCATGAAAAGTTGTATTAAAAACATTGATCATCTCACTTCATATGCTCCAGCAAAGAGTTCAAGATAGTCGTGTTGCACTATTAAATTTATCTGTTTTTTTTCAACATATAGTTAACACTAGTCATTTTAAGTAAAATTTTTGTGTGTTAACATGATGATCTGATTTCTATGTGGCCTCCTTTTTTCTTTCTTAAAGATTGTTCTATTATATTCATTCTCATGTTGTTATTTAATTTTGGTATATGTTATCCAGAATTTGATGGCCTGAACACTGTAGGTTGCTGCAAAATTTTTCTGAAAATATTTTTTCAGGGATGCCTGTTTTGCTTCCTTAGGTGGTTAGTATATAATTTTAATCATGGAGTTGAAAATTAACCTTTATGATATTAGAACTTCCTATTTAATTCTGACCACTAATTTTAAGATCTTTAAGGTTGTCAATGTCTTCTTATAACTTTCTATATGTTTCCTCACAACTTTTGCTCCTCTTCTCTTTCTTCATGGAAGTTTTCTGTAGCTTTGGTATCTTTACAGTTGCCAATAAAATAACGGTTTTATTAATTGAGCGTAGTGCTAGATCTTTTGGTCAGCCTATTCTCTTCCAATAGTCTATGACATCTGAATGACATTATAGCCTGAGATACCCATGTCGACATGACCTGAATGGAGTATGGACACAGGATACGGGTCCAACATCAAAACTTAGATTTCTGATATGGCAGTTCAAAGAATCCAACCTTGGTAGGCTGCTTAGATAGAGGAGTAGATACAAAAAGAAGAAGAGGGATGGAGAGGGGGTTTGATACCTGGCAGAAGCAAGCAGATAGCAGGTTGGGTAGGGAAGATAATGTTGGCTGTGGTTGGAAGGTACAACAAGGATAAGTTGATTCTACATGGTTGTGGTCGAAAGGTATATGTAATGAAAGAGAGGTGTAGTTGATATCAAAAGAAAAGATGGGGCTGGGGATTTCCTTTTATTAGGGCAAGAGATGTGCAGTGGACACGGTTGTCTTTTTAAAAGGGAATACTTGAGTTCTAGTGCTTTGTTTGACTGCTGCCTTGCATTCCATTCCTATCTATAGGACATTTTGTTTCCAGCTCTTGATTTTGATGGATATTTTATTTTAACCCCTATCATGTGCATAGATTTGTATGAAACAAGTATGAGATCAACTGTGTATAAAAACAAGGCCTAATTATGTGCAAGGACTATAAAGTAAATGCTAACTTCGTATAAAATGGAAGCAAATTATGCCTCCTAAGTTATCTTAGACCAAAATATAAGATGTCCGCATACTTGTTCCCAACTTTTGTGGGGTGTGTGCGCGCGCGCGCGCGGAGTCCAAGTCCTAATTTTTCAAATAAGACAAACCTGAGTCCTGGATACACACCTGCACTGGACACCATCACCCAATCCCATGTAACATAGCTGATGGTTTATCTTGGTATTCTTACTTTAGATGATCACTGGCACACCTTATCCAACCTTATTCTTCTAGAAACTTTACTTATAGCTTCCCTCTCTCTGTCTCTCTCTTAAGTGTGTCTTGGCCATATATCCTTTATTTTCCTTGCAACCGTTAAGTGAAACAACCTTACAACTTACTTAGTGATGCGTATTTTGTAGGTCACAGTCTACAGAGCATTAGGATTTGGTACTAATAATATTTTTTACTAGTTTCCATATTACATTTACTGAGCATCTTTCATCTTGTAACCTGGCCTTTTGTTAGCAATATTACTATTTGCATAATGAAGACAAGGAACTCCTTAACACCATGTTCAGTTTGGTAAGTTATTTTGATATTTCTGTTACTTGCAGATCGTTGGACGAGATGGTGTCTGTTATTATCATGACATGATAGAGGAAATGATCAAATGGGGATACCAAGAGGGTAAAACCCTCTTTGGATTTGGATTTGATTTTCGGCAGAGTAACAGGTATGTGTTTTTGAAATTGATTTGAACAAATGACATTCTTCTTGTTGAAACATTCTCTGTTCCCCCCTATTTTTAAGGTTCGATGAAATGGAGTCTGTGCACTTTATTGGATCTAAAGATCAAAGGAATCTAACACCTTCTTTTGTATTTCATATGAGAGCATTTCTTCATGTCTATATTGTTATAATTGATTGGTCTGATGCATATAACATTCCTTATGATATGAATAATTTTAAACCTTCTGTCATCACTATATAAGCAATGACTACTGTAATGGTTGTTTTGACTATTATGTCTTTCTATTTGCAAGAAAATGTGTCTTAGTTTGAAAGTACAAATCACCTCATAAATCTTTCAGCTGACTTGTATCATTATTTGCATTCTATTATTGACAAAACCCTTATTTGAAGAATCGTGTGCAGAGCCATAAGTATTGTTTTTACTTTTTAGGCTGTATTGGTTTGGGAACATAAGGAGATAGAGGGTGAAACACATCCAGTTCCACTTGAATGCCAATTTTTAAAGTTGAATCCTATCTAGTATCACTATCATGGTTAAAGGGCCTGAGCTGTTTGTAATAGCTGACAGTTTCGGGGGTGGCTGGTCCAAGGAATGTGGGCTTTTTGTCCTTCTGTTCCTTATCTTGTTCCCACTCCAAGAAGGACCCTTATCAGCCCCGCCAAAGTCCTTTTGCACATAGCCATCTTCTGTACGGTTGCCCACCTCTGCCACTTTATGGTATTCATCACTCCCCTTTGCATCCTTGTTGTCCCCTTTTTGCTCCAGAATTTTGTTTCTTTTCTGTTGTTTATCCAAAGTAATGTTGTAACCTTGCAATACTTTAGCTAAACTACAGCATCCGAATCTCGATATATCTGATCATCACTTTGTTCCTTTGTAGGTTAGTATTTTCATGATTCATTGTATCACTGTAAGCTCTTCCAGAAATTTATACTTCTTGTCTTTATACCCTCAGTAAATAATCCTTAGATTCATAAATTTTATGAGTTGTGGTACCATATAAAGTTACATGTCAACATGGTATTCTGTATGTCATATCTGTGGTATCAAGTTCGTTCTTTGATTGGCTTTGAATAAATCTACAGCACTACTTCCATCACTTGGCATGTAATAGGGAGGAGGGATAACCTAAACTAATGCAATACAAGGGGGAATTGATAGCATAGATCATGAAATTGTCACTTTTCCAAAAAGGAGGAAGATTTTTTAAAGATTTTAGATACAGTTATATCAACATTAGTTTAAAATAGAAATTATCAAAATGTAAAGTGATTGTAGACAACCCAGAGTTTCTGATTCGATCCTTTCTGGTTTTCTTTTTGATTTTTTTTTTTTTTAGGGAACTTAGTGTTCTTATATCCTTGCCGTTGTTTTTTCTTTTTTCTTTTTTTTTTAATCTTTTCAGGCTTCAGGAAACTCTAGATAAATTTTCAGAAAAATTAGAGTCAATTTATATGTCATCTGGACAAAAGAAGCTGAACATTATAACTCATTCAATGGGAGGGCTGCTGGTGAAATGCTTCATGGGTCTGCATAGTGATGTAAGGCTGCTCCTCCTTGTTTGATAAATTATCTCGACCCCCCCTTCTCTCTACACACACACACATGCATGCATGTATAGACAGATTCATTCTGTGTACTTTTCATTACTTTTGTCCTTTGATTGTTTGTTTATAGTCACATTGTTCATATTCCTCAGATTTTTGAGAAGTATGTGAAGAGCTGGATTGCAATTGCTGCACCATTTCAAGGTAACAGTCTGTGACACTCTTAAGATTTTTGAAGCTTTATCTTGATTTCCTAACTGAAGATCAAAAATATAAAAGAAAGTGTGAGCTTTAGCTTAAGTGAAAAGAAGATGATTTTCCTTCATTGAACTCTGTTGTCCTAACCTGTCAATGTAAAATTGAATGGTTCTGGATTCTCAATCTGGGATTTTCTGAATTTTATTCTCTATGTTCGAGTTGTTTTTATGGTGTCCAACTGGCTTCTCGCTGTATAATTGAATTTTGGCTTGGTTGGTTGCTCTGAACTGCATTAAAATTTTATAGGTATATAGACAAGGCCTTTTTTTTGAAAAAAGAAAAAAGGTTTGTTCTGTAGCATAAAATGCAAAACTTAACCTTTTTTACTACTTACAGTCTGGTTCTGAAAAGAACATCTGGTTTATTGGTTAAAAGTTTTATGTTGGTTGATTTCATGAGCAGATCATTTTTGCACTTATAGGTTCCTATGTAACAAATGCAGTTTGTTTTTAGTTGATAATTCCTTTTGAGTGCTTGTTGTATAAAGAGAAAAATTATATGATGATTTCAATTCAATGTTGCATGGGCAGGTGCACCTGGATACATTACAAGTAGCCTCTTGAATGGAATGTCCTTTGTGGAAGGGTGGGAAGCAAATTTCTTCATTTCCAAGTGGAGCATGCAACAGCTGGTTTGTTTCCTTCCCCCCCTTTTTTTTACTTTTTCCGCTTTGGGACAAGGGTGAGGGTGTGGACTTACTGCTTGTTGGACTTCTTGTCTCCGTCTTGACATTTTTATGCAATTGAATACTCTCTTCTTCATAAAAAGGTTTTATAAAAAAAAATGAATCCGGAGCAATAGGTTCTGTTAGAGTCATCATAATAAATGTTTATCTATGGATTGAAGTACCAGGTGCATTCTGTCACATGGCATGGCATCTCAGTTCTGCTGTGCCAGTACTGGCAGGTGTACTGTGTTTTGGTGTGGTACCCTTTTATATGTTTGACATGCTGCATGTGTTCTTTTATATTTTATAATCCATCTTATAATGTTCTTCAAAATAATTAAAATGACACCTGCAGCAAAACGTTGTTGTTTTGCTTAACTCTTGTAGTTTCTATTCTTGATGTGTTTAACAAGAAGCGAATGTCTAATATCCTCATCTAAGGTTTTATTTTGGTTTATTATTTGCAAACAATTTTCAGAGAAATCATTGTTTTTGGTCTTTTAATATATTTAATGGTAATTGAGTTTAGACAATTTTCTAAATTCATCCAAACATGTAGTCCACAACTATTGGTCATATTTGCTCCATAATTCTTGTATTAATATTTGATGCATAAATTGCTAGAAATGGAAATATATCAAGTGAGTATATCTTCTTTAGTCACTATGTTGTGTGCATTTTTTTAAAAACTATTTGATGCAAACTTTATCCTTAAAAGTGTTCTTTTTTCAGCTAATTGAATGTCCATCCATATATGAGTTGATGGCCTGCCCCGATTTTTCTTGGGATATCATTCCTCTTTTGCAAATATGGACGGAGAAGCAGAACAGTTCTGGTGAATTTAGCACCATGCTGGAGTCATATGAACCATCTGAAGCTATAAATTTAATGATTAAGGCTCTTTCAGGCAACAAGGTAAGTCACAAAGTATGGTCTAACATATATTATAAGCTATTATAAACCCATGGTAAAGTTTCTTTTGTAGCTATGCTAATCAATTGAAATATTCTCCCAATTTGAAATTCATTGTATATTTTCCTCCTCCATTATGAAATTAAAATAATGTTTTAATAGGCTGTGTGTTTTTGCATTTTGTATGTAGGTCTCAGTATCTATAAAGATCCTATCATTTGACTGCTAGGCTCTGTTGGTTACCTTATGTTTGCAGGTTACATATGATGGCATGCAGCTTTCCTTGCCGTTCAACCAGGAGATTTTAAAATGGGCAAATGAGACTCGCAAAATTTTATCAAATGCTAAGCTTCCTTCATCAGTAAAATTTTATAATATATATGGGATTAACAATGCCACACCTCATACTGTTTGGTGTGTTTTTCCATCTTTCCTTGATGTTTTGTGAGCTCTCTTTATAGGCTTGCATATGCAATTGTGGTATTTATCTATAATTTACTTGCACTGGTCCTGGAAATCAGTTTTACGTACATACTTTTAAAGGCATTTTCATTCCAATTGTTTTAGTCTGGGGCTTCTGAAATCTAGATTTAGACCTGCTCCACATAGCAAAATCTGGATAAGCATAGGTTAAAACTTGTTGCCCCCATCCCAACCCATGCATTATATAACAAGACAATTAGGGTTTTAAACATGGATCCTGGTGATTTATATTCAAGTAAAATATGAAATGCTTTGAGCATGGAGACCTGAAACCTAGTCTCAAGTCTTTAATGCGCCAGGTAAAATAAATTTGGATCTAACAAGTAATCTAATCAGAGACAACCAAGAAAATTCGACAAATTACCTAATTCCATAAAGCTTAAATCCAACCTGAAAGGTTTATGATAACATGGGTTGGAATGATATATTCGTACTGTCTCTGTTTGTTACTGGCATGGTAGATACTGTACTGCATCATTCTATGCCAGTGCTTGGCTTGCTTGACGACATGCTGGCATGGCCGCATTCTACTGGTGTGCAGTTGGTATAGTGCTGTATTGTAGCAAGTCATTGGCACAGCATGCATTTGTTGCGCCTTGACAGGCTAACCGGCACCTTAATCCATGATTAGAAAATGGATGCTGTTTGACCTGATTTGTCAAGTGGATTTCAATACTAAGTCTGAAGCTAACTGGTGCCAAATAACTGTGATTCTGAACCAAACTTCAGCTACTTGGGAACTGTCAGAGAATAAAGCTTCAGTGCAAAATTTTTCTTTCTTACTACCTCAAAGCTGTGCCTATCAGAAACCTTCTTGCTGCCCTAGACTCTCTAATTCACTCCCTTTTCATTCTAATATTTTTAGGAAATTACTTTTTGATTTTCTAAATCATGAAATCTTTTCCAGAATTATGCTTTAGTTTGCATCAAACACATGAGGATCAATGTACTGTGCAGCCATTGCATATTGAAGAATAAAAGATTTTTCATAAATTTTTAAGTCTGATATATCCTTAACATCCTAGATGTTTTCTTACTTAAAATTATGGTTGTAAATGCTGATGCTCCCAAGCCCATCATGCTTACAAAACTGTCTACAAAGTTTGTCATCATGATGTAGCATCATGTCCACTTTAATGGACATGACCAATGAATATTTCTTGACAGTTTCTAATAACTTTCATCGCAGCTATGGGGGCGAAGATGCACCAATTTCAGATATAGAGCAACTATTGTCTGCCCAGGTTAGTCTTTGATTGTTGAATGTTTATTCATCATAATGAAGAGTGAACTTCTGTAAGTGTTTGCTGAGAGCTTTGATACAGAGCTAGTCACACAAGTTGTGGTTTTCTTGTGCTAGCACATAATCGGACAGGCTTTAATTATGGAATTGTTTAACAGGAAAAGTAGGTTAAAAAACTGAAAACCATAAATGATGGAATCTTTAATTGCATTGATAGTTAGATTCCTTACCTTGTTTCTTGTTTTACTCCATGATTTATCAAACCCAGTAGTAAAACAAGTTGTGTGAGTTTATTTTGATTGATGGTTTTATCCCACATTAAGGGGTTAGCATCTAGAAAGTCTGTAAACTACCTTTACACTCTTCCACTATGTACAAAATGGTAGAAATAAAAGCACAGTGCTAGGAATCCCTAGGAAGTGTGTGCTGGAATTTAGGGTCATTTGATGGTGGCATTCATTATAAATTAATTGGTTTGAAATAAATGGTCTTCATTCCACCAATCCGAGCTTCTTGCTTGAATTGGAAATGATTTTTCTTATTTTATTCACAAGACATGGGGGATGTTGTGGCAAACTAGTTTATTGCTTTTTGGAGTAAACAGACTAGTTTAGCACTAACCCATATTGCCACCACGTTGATCAGCCTAGACAAACCATATCCAGTCTAGCTCTTATTTGGTCATTATTCTTATTGAAGTCATTCCTTTTGGTTCACCATTTAGTTAGCCATTCAGGTCGATATTAAATATCTATGTTCACTTAATCAGTGGAAATTAAGTATGGTATCTCATTGTTACTTTCAGTTTGTATGGGCACACTAGGAGGCAAGTACTGACTTTTCTTAATTCTTGAGGGAGATTAATGACTTTTGCAGGCCATTGTATGGCTTGATTGTGTTGCATGATTCTGATAAACTATGTAAATTGATTTTTTCTGTCCTTAGTCACATGATGTTTAACTTTTCTGTAATTGAGTCTTATTTTGCTAAATATTAGCTGTGCAGGGATACACTAATGTTAACTTTTCTTTATAATTCTGACCACACTGCAATCTGTCATTCAGCCATTTTAACCTTGCTTTGTGATCTATCGCTTGCGGCACCATATGTTTTCACTTGTTCGGTTATGAGATTACTTAATTCAAAGAAGCTCCCTTTTGTCAACCTCAGTCCTTTTCTTCACAATCCGCAGGCAATACAACTCCTCTCTTTGATGCTTGGAATAGTAAATATGCCAAGTCCTCTGATCTTATTTCAATATGAAGACTTTATTGTTCGTGTTTTGGAACTCAAACTCATAATATATATATATATATATATATATTACGCTTTTGGGTCTTGCTACATATGAAATGTTTTCTTTTGCTTTAATGCATATAATGCTCGCTGTTATGCATATTTTTGCAAGCTGACTTGAAGAACTCTCAAATAATTCTCAAGGGCCACTTCTTTGGCGTTTCTGTTGTTGGACTCGACCATGGTCCATGGATAAGTTAATCAAATGTGAAAAAAGAAAAGCACATCTTTACCCTTAGTTCAGTTAACTTGATGCAAAAAAATTATGGCCCTCTATGCTACATTTACCCGATGTGAAAGTCTCAGTGATTCCCTTGGTACTTCTTACCTTATCCATCTAGGAATTCACCCTCTGCAAGTCCATCTCTAGCTCATTCTTGAAGACATGTGGCCATTACATTGGTTGGATAGACTTGATACCATGATTGTGTGATGATCAACAACTGAGTTGGGACTTGGATCTGGCATGGGACCTTGGGTCGGACCTGAAAGAAAGGATAATTAAGGAGGATCTCTCCATCTTGATCCTCTTGAGTCTTGATGGAGCCAGCTTGCAAGGTAGTGGGTTGGATGAAGTCTTTCAGGTGTGAGCGAACCAAGCTGGGGAAGCAGGCAGACCATGTTGATGTGCTTTGCGCTTCTTTTTGCCATTCTAAATCCATACGAACATCCTGCCCTCCAAATCGCTAGTCAGGTCTCTGAATGCCTTGACAATGCCCTCTCCCTCACTCACCATTGCCACCTTTGCTGTGGCATTGTCCATGGAGTGAAAATAATTAAAGCCACTTGGTAATGCCAATCATTAATTTATAAAAATAAAAATAAAAAAAAATCTCAAGTTCTCTGCCTGAAGGGAGCCATATTTTATGTTGACCATAACTATTAAGCCTTATCACCACCATGTGGGGACAATTTTATATAAACTTATTTTAGTTGTATCATTTTGCATACATTCTTCATCGTTGGTGTTTGCTCAAGTCTAAACAATGAGAGCTGATGTCCATAAACATGATGGCATCCTCGATAACGGTCTATTCTTCTCACTGTTGCATTCTTGCTGTTGCTTGAAATCGTTCTTTGCTGATGTATATTTCTTATGTCATTCATGGTTTCATTAAGCTTATTAATCTCATATATTCTCTACAATCATCCTCTAAACTCGTCTTGTATGTCAACATTAATTATGCCTAATTTTCCTTGTTAAATAGACTGATAACTATCCTTTTGGCATACATTCTTGAGCATGAAGAAACTTATGTTGATCCTTATCCTTGAGCAGCATCTTCATTATATTCTTTTCTCTCTGCTGTTTTTCCTACCCTTTAATTTTAACAAGACTTCCTCCATGCTATCCTCTCTTTGTTGATTTTCTTCCCTCACCCGCTTCATCATGTTATCTATTTCTCAACTCATTCTCAAGCTCCTATTGCTTGTGTTTATGCTAGAACAGTTATTTACGATGAAGGTTTGCCAAACTGAGCTGCTTGATGATTGGTTTGATACGGTACCAGTACGAACCATACCATATTGTGATGAATTGAAGAAGGTTGACGATGGAGAGGAAGAGCAGGGAGAAGATGTATATCTTTGTTGCAACGAGAGAGCAACGATGGTGACTTGCGAGCGAAGATGGCGACCAGCGAAGATACAAACGATGGCGAGGGTTGCGACGAGCATAAAGGAAGACGAGCAAGTACCGATAAATAGGGTTAGAGCTTCGATCACATGGGAGAGATGAAGGGAAGAACAACGGGCTAGGGTTTCGATCGTGGAAATTAACGAAGAAGCAAATCGATGGGCTTTTATATTTAATAAATGGGTCCGTTTGACGGATCTGAACCCGCAGCCTATAACACTCAAACTTGGAACCTGTGTACCGAACTAACTTGCGGAATTGATCCAATTTCAGACCAGTCTAGTTTGGTTCACCCAAAATCGGCTAGTTTGGGTTGGTTCAGCCAACCATGTTTACAACAATGGATATGCATTCTTGGAACTCCTTTACTATTAACACTAATGGTCGCCTTCTACCAGAGGGTTTATCCTACTTATCTTATAGTCAGGGACACCTATTGTAAGTTTTTGTGTTTTCCATATCATTTAATCTCACAAGGCGTTGTAATTCTTTAGTTTAGAGGCTTTGACATAGTAGCTAGCTGCTCTTTACCAAACTCGTGAGTTTGGATATTTTGTACACTGTTTTAGTAAGGTCCTGACCTCATTGAAGTTGTCTTGCGAACTCAAGATGCTTGGTTAATTTCTCATATTGCTAAAATGCACTAATTTCGCCTCAACTTGTGACTGCAAAGTTTGGTGATTATGGGAAGACTGCCTACTCTACTAACCAAGACGAGCATATCTTGCTTCACAGTGTGGCCTCCACATTGATCTTTGTACCACTTTTGCAGGTCTTGATCAGCTTAAGCATGCCAGTATGCTTTCTTCCTGACGTTTCTCGTTTGTCTGTCAGCTTCATCATACTATTTACAATTTTTACACAGGACCCACTCAATGAAAGTCCAGTGACAAATATTTTTTGAAAGGAAAAGGAGAACTGCATAACTAACTATTATATGTTTTTCCCACTTTGGTCTTTCTCCTTTTGTTCTCTTGCATCAATTCTCTATATACGCATCTCTTCTTTACATTTTCTCCCTGGTACATGGTATCTATCCATTATATTTCTGAGAATGTGCTATATTTAGTGCTAGTGTGATTTTGCTACTATCAAGCCATACTGTTAACCATGTGTGGAGGATCAAGTTTCTTCTGTTGCATAATTTTCTGTTATTTCTGTTCAGCTTAACATTTCTGTTATATCTGATGGAATGACTTGGCTGAGTTTTTTCTGTTGCATATGTTTTCATCACTCCTATTTAGGTTTATGTTGAATGAGAAGTGAATATTATGTAGCATGACTTGCTGTTTCTAAGCAAGTACTTTCAAAAAATTTCAGGTAAACTACGTTTGTGTTAATGGTGATGGGACAGTTCCAGCTGAATCAGCAAAGGTACGGTGTCCTGTATGCTTAATAATCAATTGTACTTGAGTAAAACTTTAGAGCCTGTTTATTATTGTTGTTGTTTTTGTGTTTTTGTTTGAATACAAATTAGTGAAATTTCGCATCTACTATTCCTTTTATTTTTGCACTTTTTGAGAACAATAAATCTTTGCTACTAAAAGCTTTAAATATTTTACAATCAATTTGAAAAAAACTGTTTCATGAGACATGTTATTCAGTTCATTTTTCTTGGATTTTTGGAAACAAAAATGTAAAACAAAATCAATAACAATAATAAAAAACTGTTTCATGGGACGTTGGGACGGGTTGCTATCCCAAGTATTGAGACGAGACCATTCCGCCATCGTCCCATCATTCCAATCGGTATGTCTTTCAAGACACCCCCTCTCCCAACTGTTGGGATGGGATGGGTTGATATAAAGACTGCAAGCTTCCTTCGAAATGCTATTTCAAAGGAAAATTGCCAAACAGATTAGACAATCTTTTGATGGGAAGATATATGGAGGCTAGAGATAGAGATTTTATTGGATAGAGAAGAAAGGTAGGTGGGAGAGATCAGAAAGAAACTGAAACTTTATTCTGTTGCAGTCTTTTTTCATCTTGTTTCATTTCCCAAGCATTGTAATTATTCCAATACTGGTGTGTATTCTTCATAAAAATATTTAGTCATTGTTATATCTCAAATTCAAGATATTATAGTTAAGCTTTTTATTTATTTTGATGAATCTAGTATCTAACTATATCTACCACTATCTCCCTGCCTAAATTATTAGTCAAGAGGGAACATGATTTGTTTCCTAATTTTTTGAGGGACTGAAATCTCTTTTACATCAATGGACAAACTAGATATGCATTTTTTCATGTTTCTGCCCCTAACTTTGGTCTAAAGTTTGAGCCATGAACAAAAATGGCTATTCAAAGCTGTCCCAAATTTTAATGAGTCTATGGATATCCTTCTATTCCACTATTCCTATATTCCTTGCTGTACCAACTGAGAAAATATTGTGAATCTTTTTGAATTTGGTTAGCTCCATCATCAAGTTAGGCCTCATTTGACATTGTTGGATGTAGCAGAGCTTTTGACTATAGACCTTTGGATGGTAGAGCTTTCACTGGCATTGCTTTTGGTAAGATCATTGAGTTGAACTTGGCTATATTCGTATGTAATCAAGCCCAGATCTGATCACTCTTTTCATCCTTGGATCCATATAAATTTTAAAGCCATTCTACCTTTTCTACCTTTGAGATCCATATTCCGTATGGATTCAAGGATAGAAAGAGTGATTGGATCTAGGCTTGGCTACATGCGGGTATAGTTCAGTCCAGTTCAAAATCATTTATTATTTGGGAACTATATTTTTATGTATATAATATAATAAATATTAATTTATTATATCTTATAGAAATATAATAATTTTTGTAATATCATTATATTAAAATAATTTTTTATAATATCATATATTTCAATATTAAAATGTAATATTAAATATATTATAGATTGTCATAATATAATAATATAATAGTAGTATAATGAATATTATATTATAATATTGTATAATATTATCATCTTATATTATCTTTTATTATTATATTACATAATTATATTATAGTTCTAATAATGTTATATCATTATACTATTTTTACTATAATAGTATTATAATAATAATATTTTTATACATCATTTACTACATTGTAATATAATATAACTATTATATTATATTATTATAATAATATTATAATATTATCATATTAATTCTGTTGTTTTTGTGTTTTGGACCCATGACTGTGAAGTCAAATGAAAACAACTTCTTAAGAAATCTGAAGTAGAGCTTTTGTTTAAAAGCTTCAAATTAGAGCTTTTTCTAGTATACTTTTTTTGGGCTTTTGGAGGAGCTAGAATATTGTAGAAGTGCTTTTTGGCCCTCTAAAAGCCCCATTGCTTTTTGGCCCTTCCAAATTCGCCTGTCCAGAAGTGCTATTGGCCCTTCCAAAAGCATTGCTAAACAAAGTATTAGCCTCTATTGTTCTATTGATGTGTCCATGGTGGCATCAAATCAAATAGTATTGTTGCAACTAATTATGATCTGATTATACAATTATGCAGACATTACCAATTTTGCCTAAAACGGTTTTGCATTGTTGCAGGCTGATGGGCTAGATGCAGTGGCAAGAGTTGGAGTTCCTGCCGATCATCGAGGAATAGTTTGTGACCGGCATGCGTTCAGAATAGTTCGACATTGGTTGAGGGCAGGAGAACCAGATCCTTTCTATAACCCTGTGAACGATTATGTAATCCTCCCCACTGCCTTTGAGATTGAACAACACAGCGAGGAAAGCATGCAGGTCACTTCTCTCAAGGAAGAATGGGAGATCATATCCTCAACAGACAATGGTTCTCATAGCAAATCAGCTGATCTTCCTGCCATGGTGGGATCCTTATCCGTATATTGTGAGGGTAAAGAGCAGCCTCTGGAAAAGGCTGAGGCCACTGTTGTTGTTCACCCACAGCATGAGAACAGACAGCATGTGGAAGTTAGAGCTGTGAGTGTCACCATGGGTGCTTAGCTAAATGGAATAGATTGCCCCTGCCAAATTATAATATAAACTGATGTACCATAACATCAGTTTATCAATGCAAGTGTAAATGGTTGTGGGATCAAATCTAGCCGACCTCCATGATGTATATAAGCTACAGCTATATAAATAAGTGAAAATAGAGCTGGATTTAAACAAGCCTAATGTATAGAAATATCAAGACATACCTATGTACATGTTACAAGTTATTTCATTGGTGGCTGCCTTTGGTATGTACTCCTTGATTTGATTTGATAGAAGTATCTTATGTGAGTGCTGGATTGCTAGGGGAAATACAGTGACTCTCAAATATGATGAAGGTCTGGCCATCCGTGAACCAGTGCACACCCCACTGCTTTTTTTTAATTATCTTTACAGTTTAGAATCCATGGAATGCTCGGTTCTCTTGGAAAACATTCGAACAGTTTAGAATCCATGGAATGCTCGGTTCTCTTGGAAAACATTCGAACAAGCAGAAATATGATCCTTGTACAAATATGATCTACATAGTAATCTTATAATACAACAATTTATTTTTTGTTGATCAAAATATATTATGTTTAGTATAATATATGTTAATGATTAAAAGTCTTCGATAATCTATTGTTTGAGAGTTTATAAGTAACAAGCTTTACTACTTAGAGCAAAACCGAACGAAACTTTAAAAGTCCATCTGTACGAAACTGTTAATGTTGGTATTCAATCTGATAAATGATAAAGTCCATCTGTTAAACGTGAAAGGCAGAGAAAAACTAATGATAAAGTCCATCTGTTAAACGTGAACTAATCATCGTAATTATCCATCTGTTAAACGTGAAAGGCAGAGAAAAACTAATTATTGTTGGTCTGTGAATTCAAGCAATAGATACACTTCTGAGCAGTGATGCTCCCTCATATGCCTTACCTCATATGAGTTAAGGCATCTAATCTAAGATCCTGAGTATACGCATCTTAGATCCGGAATATCGCTCTTTGGTTTTGATGTATCCAACTTATCCTATCTTGCTCATTCTCCTTATGTTTTAATTTCAAACATATAATGTCCCACATAAAAAATCAAGAGGCCGTACTTATCCTATCTTGCTCATTCTCCAAACATATAATGTCCCACAAAAAGTGATAATAATCATCAACTTATCCTATCTTGCTCATTCTCAATATGTATTCATTCTCGATATGTATTTATTTCAAACACATAATGTCCCGATAATAATTATCAAGAAATTAAGTTGACGAAAACACAACTAAATACATGATGTCTCACAAAAGAAGTGGTAATAATTATCAAGAAATTAAGTTGATGAAAAACACAACTAAATGATGCGATAAAAGCTATCTCTGTCAGGAGCCTCAGAAACAGCACTATGATGCGATAAAGGCTATCTCTGTCAGGAGCCTCAGAAACAGCACTCTTCCGTCAGGAACATAAAGGCTATCTCTGTCAGGAGCCTCAGAAACAGCACTCTTCCGTCAGGAGCCTCAGAAACAGCACTCTTCCATGAGGAAGCAGCAGCACAAGGCAGCACAACTGAAAACAAGAAATGTAAGCACAAATCAGCACAATTATAGCATGAAAAGAATCCAATCTATTAAGCTAAAACATAGATTATACAATGACAATATATCATATTAAAATCAAAACATCCCCTTGATCAATCTCACACAAATCTAAACATCCCCTTGATCAATCTCACACAAATCTAATTAAGGAAGTCACAGCACAAGATTCATACCATCCTTTCCAGAAGCCATCACTGCTGCTGCGCTGAGCCGGCGCTGGCACAGGAACTGCTTGGACCGGCGGTGCATAAGCTTGAGCAGGGTATGGCTGAGCAGCTGGGGGGTAAGGCTGAGGAGGGGGTGGGGCGTACGCCTGCCCTGGGGGTGGATAAGCTGCACAGAAACAACAAAACAATTAGATCATGACCAGTTGCAAAATTATGATACACAATAATAATAATAGTAATCTAATGTAAAATGAGCAAGATAAATTTGCAAGTCTTGAATTTTATTCACAATAACTGTATGGTTCTCTTGAGCATGAACTTCATGGCCTACCATGGCATACCATTCAACACACATGAGCATTCCGAGCTTTCTGTGTATTTGGAAATGTCCAAACCAAAGAGCATGCAAAGTGATACTCATGATATCAGGACAAGGATAAATTCCAGAAAGATCATACAACAATACATACAGATTATGCTGTCCTTTTCATGCCAGTGCATATTAAAAAAGAACTGAGCAATTGATCTTATCCTGGCCATTTACAATCCAAGGATGAGATGGAGGTGGCATATCAGCACCTAATGGATGTTTTACATGGTCACATGATTTGTTGTCTGAACTACCTGGCAGACACATCCTCATCTACGTTTATTTGTCATTTTGTTGACCTTCAACAAATTTTTTTTTTAAAAAAAACTTCAATAAATCTTCTCTCTCTCTCTCTCTCTCTCTCTCTCTGAGTGTGTATGTGGTTATGACAATTCTGTGGTTTATTGGGGCAATCTGATCACAAATTGGAAAGAGAGAGTGAAAAACAAAAACAAAGAAGATAATTTTGCAACCATACTTATTCTTTTACCCACCTTTGAGAAGGTCACAAGTCCCTTGGATTGCATCAACTTCTTAATCCTACTTCTTGTCAAGAAAATATTATTACATATAGGAAATATAGGAAATAAGATTATATCTCACCCAAACAAAGAATATATGACACAAATACGAGATGCCATGCTTTTCAAAAATAATCTTAATGATTCAAATATCAATTGCCAATTTCCTTAGCATTGACCAATAATCTCAAAAACATGATTTTTTTTCTCCATCTTATCAACAAGATGACATGTATCACATCTATCTAGCCCAAAAAGACTATAGGATCAATTTTTCATTATCACAATCTCTACAAGAAAAACCAACCAATATTACTCAGCAGATCCAGAGAAAGAAGAGTACCTTGAGGAGCCCGACTCATTCTTAACACTTAAAATAGTGAATTAATATTGACAATTATTATTATTATTATTGCAATAATGACAATATGATTACATTATTTTTCCATGGAAATCAATTTTAAATCTCTATAATAATGACAATTATTTCTTGCAAGATTTGAAATTAGTTATTGCTAAAACAATAATTTTACAGAACCGTTATGAAAGATAACAATAAAAAATAACAATTTTACTTGCCTCTACCATTACTCAAAATAGAAGGTTTTTATCTCATCCTATACAAACTTTTTAGCAGAAAAATTGAATTTTGAAATTATTAATTTACCCAATCAAAGAAAGAAGAACACACCTCAAGGAGCCTATCTCATTCTACATTTCAAGGATGAGATTAGGAAAGGCATGTCAACACTGTATGGAAGTTTCATATGGTCACATGATTTGTTGTCTGAACCACCTGGAAGACAAATCCTCATCTAATTTTATTTGTCATTTTGTTGGCTTTTAACAAAAACTTAGATGCCATGCCAAACCCAAAAAAAAAAAAAGAAAAAAAAAACAAAGGTGGTTTTTTGAGGCAATCTGATCACATTTTTGTTTTTGAAAAATAGGCCAAATTAGATAACTTTCTTTTCCATCCCTATTCCTTAATCCACGTTTGAGAAAAATCAAGCTCACAAGTCCCTTAGATTGCATCAACATTTTAACCCAACTTCTAACAAAGAGAATATTAATACATCTAGAAGAGCAAGCTTATATCTAAACCACATCCAAACTATACAACACAACCACAAGATGCGAAGCTTTTCAAGCAAAATCCAGATGATTTAAAAATCATTCTTATATATCATTCGCCAAGAACCCCAAAAACAAATTTGTTTCCTCCATCTTGTCATCAAGATGGCATGCATCACAGCAATCTAAACCAAAAAGAAGATGCCAACCAATATCACCGAGTAGATCAAGAGAAAAAAAGAGTACCTGGAGGGGGCTGATTCATTCTTAATGCTTAAGAGAATCACCTACAGAGCAAATACAGAAGGAAGATGAGAACGGACAGAAGAGAACTGAAAAAAAAAACAAATGGCAGGTAGAAGGCGTTGTGGCGATGGGAATGGGATGAGGAAGCGAAAAGGTGACGGCATTTAAACATGGATTTCTTAACGCAGTGGGTTTCCTTACCCCCATGGTCAATCTCTTAGAATCGCGTGAAATTAATACATTTAATATATTACCAAGTGCGGGACGCGTCGTTTTAAATGCATCTGGAAACGGGTCCAAAGTGGAGGCTTTGTTTTGTATTATTTGGTGCAGTGTTTGGCTGCGGCAGGGGCTCGCTTTGAATTCAACAGCTCCAGTTCTAAAACAGGCAGCATTTGAGAAAAGGAAAAAAAAAAGAGTTGGGAGCCAGCGCAATGGTCAGAGGTCTTTCATGTAGGTTGTATGAGAGAGAACCAGGCCCGCCTGGGCATCAACCAGGAGTTGATGTGTGATATTGAATCCCATGAAACAAGAGGATGTGCCACTTCCCCATAGGCTCCTCTCATTTCTGGTCTTCTTTCATTTGCTTCTTTTTTTTTTATTATTTTTTTCTATTTTGTTCACTTTGTTTCCTTCTTTTACTTTTTTTTTTTTTTTCTTCTCATATTCTTTCTTTCTTTTTTTTTTTAAGACTCATGTGGCTTATCTTGGTAACTTCTATTTCTCTCTCTTTTTAATTTTACTTCTTTTATTAGTTTCTCTTTTACTTCATTCCTTTTTTTTCATATTTTCTTCTTTCTTTTTTCTTTTCTTTTCTTTTTTTTTTTTCCTGTTGTTTCCTTTCTTTTCTTTTCTTCTTTTACATTCTTTCCAATATTGATGGGTTTTATGGCATTACCTTTATTTTGATCATGTTTTCTTACAAGAATGGGATAGAATGGTTGACACCTCCATTTTACATTTAATATTTATTTATTTTAATCAGTATTGCAAATGAATTAGGTGAGATAAGTTGAATTCCTTTACATGCCAACAAGCTCATTTGGATATATAGCTTAGAATTTTTGATACTATGGTCGAGATTAGAAGTTGATCTCTAGGATAATCACAATCCATGAAGTGCTTGTAAAGCTTTTCCAACCTACTAGAGCACCGGTTGCCTCCTTAAAACTATGCATACTTGGAAGAACCAACATATCCTACTCAACTAGCGATTGTCTTAGAGAAGAGAGAGGTATGACCTCATCCCTTTAAGAATTGTCATATTGATATAAGTTGCTTGAGCATTGCATAAAATAAGCTTAAATCAAACTCAAATCGTGCAATTCAAGTTTCTATTTGATTTATAGGTTCCAAATAAGTTTCAAAACTTGAAAATAACTTGGCTCGATACCCTCTTATCGTGAGTGCAACTTATGACAGGCACACTATGGCAAAATCGCACCCATCTTAACCTACTATCCTCCTCTCTCCTTAAGACTACTTACCAAGTGGCATCCAAATAAGCATTCACCTCATTATTCTCTCTAACCAATTTGATTCCTCCTTTCTCTTGCCATATGTCCACTTTCACACATGATCCCTCCTTCACATCTCATCTCAGCCCAACTCAATAACAAATCAAAGACTTTCTCTCATTACCACTATTATCTAATTAGATGTCAAATACTTGATATACATTAACCTATTTTTAGTAATCTACGTTTAACCCTCATCCCTTCACATCTCATCCCAGCCTAACTCAATAACAAATCAAAGACTTTCTCTAATTACCACTATTATCTAATTAGATGTCAAATACTTCATATACATTAACCTATTTTCAGTAGCCTACGTTTCACCCTCATTTTCACCCTAAAAGATTAAGGAACCTAACTCTTTTCCCTACATTTAATTATATCCATATCAATGCCATTAATAACTTACAGCATTAGATCACTCGCCCCCTCTTCTATAACATCCTAGGCATTCATTCTACCTCCACATCACTTATTCTTACAAGAGGAAGATTCGATCAAATTCTTCCATTTAGCTCCTTTTTTTATTATTTAAGAGGATCAACAAACTCAATTTAGACCACTCTAGTTGCTATGAGGAGGTTTGATAGTGTTCTCTAAATGGAGAGAGCCCTGATCCAAGAAGATCATTAGACTCAATGTAAACCATTTGACCAATAAGAAAAGATTGGATAGGTCCAAAGGTAAGATTTACTATATCAAGAAGTCAAACTGTGCACCAAGCTTTCGAAACCATAACTTCTTTATATAATGCCCGTTCAAGATGCTTCTCTTTTTGAAGTCGAGCAACTTTTTGAGCTTTATGATGTGGCAACACCTTTATAATGTTGTGGTGCGCCAAGTGATCAAAGCTAAACTCCATCATTTGAGCCTTGAAATGACCTAATCCAATTGAAAATTTTGTTTTCAGAAATGATTTTGACCTAGCATATCTCATAATCTAAGAAGAATTAGATGAAGTGACAAGAGGCAAAGTAAAGCCAAAATCTATCTCTTATAGAATCTTAGCTTTTCATAATTTTTTTCATTAGTCATGCCTATTTTAAGAAGGCTATAACCTAATGAAACAAGAAGTGGAATCTGTCCCGACTTATGTAAAGACATATCAATATTATAAATAGAGACTCTATGACTTTATTAATAAATCATTAAATGAAAGAAAAGGGGACCTAGACCTACTTTAGTCACTTTTCTTCTAATCTTTTAAGAGATTCAAATTGAGTAGGTTGGAAGAAATTTTTCCTTTTCTCTAATCGAACATGCTACCCTTATATTAAATTATCTCTCTTAATCCTAGCCCTCTCCCCTTTCCCCTCTCCTCTAAGCTTAGCCTTTCAAAAACTATATATAACTGAGCAAACACACCTTCCTTAAATTTCCACCAATCACCTCTTCGATCCTCTCTTCATACCCTTTAGCTAACAAGACCAAGCTATCTCAACTTTCCCATAACTTTTAAATCCTCTAAAAGTGAATCATAGCTTTAAAACTAAAATCTTTTCTCTTCAGACAAATACACCCTTCTTAGATCCCTGTAGTCCACATCTTTAATCATCTCTTTGTATTCTTTAGCCAATCGGACCTAGCCATCTTAAATACATTTTAACCCTTAGATTACCTAGGATGAATCATTACATTTTTAGCCTTCTTTTTGGATAAGAAAGAACAATAAATAAATTAAGAAGATGAATGTGCAGGTATGCCATTTGCACTAGAAAAGATAAAAGAGATAATAGGTGTAATACCTTAAACTTGGAAGACTTGTAATTTCATTTTAAGCATGTTTTTATTGTTATTTTAGTCTTCTGGTATTAATTATTTGAGTGGAATCTTGAAAAGATGTGAAAGCTGAAATTTGAAGTTATTTTGAGTTTTCCTCATGATCCTTCCAAAAAGCTAATAAAATCAATTATTTGGGCTTGTAATTGAAGTTTTTGTAATGATTTCAATGTCTACTAGTTGCTTTTGATCCTGGGGAGATGTTGGAATGAAAATTTTGGAGGTTGGAATGCATTGAAAGGGCTTTTGGAAAAGATTTTATGAGAGAAAATGGCTTTAGGAAAAAGGAATTGTGAAGTTAGCTGACGCTAGAGTCAGCTAACTTGTGAAAAAAAAATGACGTTAGCTGACTCTAGAGTCAGCTAACGAATGGAAATTAGCTATCTGAGAATTTTGGTGAGCTAACAGGGGAAGTTAGCTGACTCTAGAGTCAGCTAACTCCCTGAAGCTTCCTTTAAGAGTCAGCTAACTCCCTGAAGCTTACTGTTAAAGGCCTGCGAGAGTTTTTGTTGCCACAGTAGTCGACTATCTAGTCGGCTATTGTGAAAAAACGTGCTGTAAATTGCCTGGGAAGTAATTTTTGGCTAAAGCAGCACTCTGTAAAAGTGGTTTGAAAGAGATTTTGGCCACAGTAGCCGACTATTTAGTCGACTACTGTGGGAATTTTATCTATGGAGTTGGTTTGAGACCAATTTCACTCTTAATCAAGGACTTCCCAGTGGGTCACCCATCGCTCTCACCCAAGCATAGTCGGCTACTGTGGGAATTTTATCTATGGAGTTGGTTTGAGACCAATTTCACTCTTAATCAAGGACTTCCCAGTGGGTCACCCATCGCTCTCACCCAAGCATGCTTAACTACGGTTTCATGTAGACAAAAATCTTCTGTGGAAGTGGTTTGAGGATAATTTCACTCTCATTAGTTAGCATGGATGCTAACTAATAGGTGGATAATCCCTGTTTTTCACTTGATAACGGAATTTGACCAGGGGTATTAACAAAAATTTGATCAGGGGTAAAAGTGAAATTTGATAAAAAATCATTTGAGGATTTAATCAAGGGCAAGATAGGAAAAAAATTGAAGGGGCAAAAATACTTGATGAAGAAGGAAGCCATGCGGGTTTTGAAAAGCATGACTTAAGAGTGGAGAGGGGCAAAATAGGAATTTTCAAGAGCATTTAAGGCCACCCATCCCTCCTTAGTCCTTAAGCGGCCGTGTGAAAGGAGAGAAAAAGAGAGAAAGAAGGGAGAAAAGAGAAAGAAAAGAAGAGAGGTTCTGCCAGCCGTGGAGAAGAAGAAGAGAAGAAGAAAAAGAAAAGAGGAAGAAGAGAAGAAGAAGTGAAAAAGAGAAAGAAAAGGAAAGGAAAAAGGCTTGGTGGTTTAGCCTATCTTTGCTAAGATAAGTCCAAACTTCCCTGAGCTAGAGAATGATGTTAAAATCTTATGATTTAAGGGTATATAAAGTAATAGCATGAATATGTTGTAAATCTTTGAGCATGTTAGGGATTAAAGGGTATTATGCTAAGACATGAAGGCATATAGCATGTATGCATAGTTTCATGAAACCCTTGGTGCTTGTGACTCTAATAATGCATGTATGATAACTTAGGCCAAGGGATTGGTTCAAAGGAGCCAGAACAAGAAAAATAGCAGCTAAGGTAAGTGGGTTTCTCATCTAACTTTGAAAAATATTTTATGATAGATAGCATAGTGATATTTTGCTATAAATCAGAGTATGTTATGCTAAGTATAGTATTTCAAGTAGTTAAATATGAGAAATGAGAACCTAGTTATGATGTATCTTATTCTCAAAGCATGTTCTAAAGCAAAGCATGAGTTTAAGAGCAAAGCATGAGTTTAAAGCATGTTCTAAAGCAAAGCATGAGTTTAAAGCATATTCTAAAGCAAAGCATGAGTTTAAAGTATGTTTTAAAGCAAAGCATGGGTTTAAAGCATGTTTAAAAGCAAAGCATGGGTTTAAAGCATGTTCTAAAGCAAAGCATAGGTTTAAAGCATGTTCTAAAGCAAAGCATGGGTTTAAAGCATATTTTAAAGCAAAGAATGAGTTTAAGAGAAGAAAAAGAAACATGGGCTAAAGCATGTTTCAAAGCAAAGTGAGTTTTAGCAAAGCATAAGTTTCAGAAAAAGCATGAGTTTCAGCAAGGCATGAATTTAAGAAAAGAAAAGGAAACATGGGCTAGAGCATGTTTCAAAGCAAAGTGAGTTTCAGCAAAGCATAAGTTTCAGAAAAAGCATGAATTTCAGCAAAACATGAATTTAAGGAAAGAAAAGGAAATATGGGCTAGAGTATGTTTCAAAGCAAAGTATAGAGTTTCATGAGAAGCATGGTTTGGATTAAAACACATGTTTCAGTAAAGCATGGAATTTACTTTTCAGATTTATATTTCAAAGAGATGCATGGGCATGCATAAAAATCAATGTTTCAAAGAAAGTATAGCTGGTTGTATATTGGATTATAAACTTATATTGGAGTATTTTTACAGCATAAGCATAAAGAGCATGGGGCCATCTATGGGGCTGATCACCCTGTAGATTGTGCCATAGCATGAGCATTACACACACTATTATAGCCGGCACCTCCTTGCGACTCAATCGTACTATGATCCCGAGACCAGAGGGAGTACAAGCTAGATTAGCCCAGTGGGGCAGATTGTAAGCAGCCCAGTGGGGCAAGAATCATAGCTCGGTTAAGAGCTAGGTTACTATATAGCTCGAGGGGGCTCAGAGATATAGGCCCATGGAGAGGGCAAGCAGGAGGCCCAGAGAAAAGGGGCAAGCTCACACCTGGGGTGAACCGCATATGTGAGGGATGCCATGCGGTGCGAGGATCCTCGGCGCTCAGTACACTCATCCACTGAGAGTACACCTGCAGGAGGGTGATTGTAGGGATGTACCTTAGTGGTAGCACACCCAACCTATCATCATGAAGTTTTGTAAAAGTGGCATTATCTTATTTAAGTTGCATTATTGAAAGCATAAGCTATCTTATGAGTTTTCTTATCTCATTGGAAAGTTTTCTGTATCAATTGTGATATGTTGTATCGGTATGCTTATTGGTTTTTAAAATATGGTTCTTAGTTTTTCCCCATTGCTAGATGGCTATCCAGTCACTGGGACTTAGGTCTTACTCCTCTATTATTAAAATTTTTGGATTTCAGATCAAAGATATCAGGTTGGCTCTTGGATGCCTGATTTTGATATGGGCTGCTAGATGTGTATAAATTGGTTGATGACATGGACTTATGTTACTTGGACTGTATATGCATTTGAAATGGATATGGATGGATATATATAACTGTAACCCTATGATGTATTTTAGACTTAGGTGGTTATGAGAAATGACTGTCATTATGAAATGGATTTGTGTATATAGTCTTTATAGCAGTATAGTGATGAAAGTTATATTGCCTAGAATCATGTGATGAATAGATGTGAAAATCTTATGTTATCTGAGCAGGATGAAATAAATTGTAATGTGATCTGGTAAATAGTATGAATGAAATGAGCAGGTCAAAAGTTTTTAGCAGGTTCAGTATTTTGTGCATGTAACTTATGGCAATTGGATAGGGATCGCTTGGGCTTTATGGTACTTAGCATAAAGACTAGTAGATCTCTACTCAATTTTCATAAGAAATCATGCCGTCGGGAAGGGAACCCGACAGGTTTTGGTATCAGAGCCCTAGATTATTAGATCTTAGGGGTATAAGCATGAGTCTAGCATAGTGAGTATAGTTTTGAATGATGAACCTGATCAAATGAATTGTACCATTTTAGTAGAGGGCCAAGAATTGTTAGCAGATCTGATTCCATTAAATCTAAAAGAATTTGATGCTATATTGGGGATGGATTGGTTATCAATGCATAGGGCCAAAGTAGATTGTTTAAAGAAAGAAGTAGTATTTCCTACCTTAGATGGTAGAGAGATCTATTTTGTAGGAGAAAAGAGAGTGTTGCCCTCAAGTGTGATTTCAGCCTTGACAGCTAGTAGAATGCTAAGAAAGGGGAATGAAGCCTATTTAGCTTGTGTGGTGAATTTAGAGGATAGTGGTCCAAAGCTATTTGATATTCCGATGGTATGTGAATTTCCAGATGTATTTCCTGAGGAGTTGCCAGGATTGCCACCAAACAGAGAGATAGAGTTCAGTATAGACTTGACCCCTAATACTAGACCTATAGCCAAGGCACCCTATAAAATGACTCCAGCAGAATTGAAAGAATTAAAAGTCCAGCTTCAAGAATTTCTTGATAAAGGGTTAATTAGACCCAGTGTTTCACCTTGGGGTGCACCTGTGTTATTTGTAAAGAAGAAAGATGGTACCTTGAGGTTATGCATAGACTATAGACAACTCAACAAGGTGACCATTAGAAATAATTATCCCTTGCCAAGGATAGATGATTTGTTTGATCAGCTTCAAGGGGCGGCAGTGTTTTCAAAGATTGACTTTAGATCTGGGTATCACCAGTTGAAAATAAAGAAGGAGGATGTATCAAAGACTGCTTTCTGGACCAGATATGGTCATTATGAGTTCTTGGTGATGCCTTTTGGTTTGACCAATGCCCTAGCTGCTTTTATGGGATTGATGAACTAGGTGTTCCAGAAATTTTTAGATAAATTTGTGATAGTGTTCATTGATGATATTCTGATCTATTCTAGAAGTAGAGAGGAGCATGAACAACACTTGAGGACAGTATTGCAAGTCTTAAGGGAGAAGCAATTGTATGCCAAGCTGAGTAAAAGTGAGTTTTGGTTAGATGAAGTTAAATTCTTGGGACATATGATATCAGCTAAGGGTATTATGGTAGACCCTCAGAAAATAGAGGCAATAGTGAATTGGGAAGCACTTACAAATCAGACAGAGGTGAGGAGTTTCTTGGGCTTGGCAGGATACTATAAAAGATTTATAGAAAACTTCTCTATTATAGCTTCTCCCATGACCAAGCTATTAAGAAAGAATACCAAATTTGAATGGTCTAGTGAATGTCAGGAAAGTATGGATGAATTGAAGAGAAGATTGACTTTAGCTCCAGTGCTTACCCTCCCAGATAGTAACAGTGATTTTGTGATATACAGTGATGCATCTTTCAAAGGTTTGGGGTGTGTATTGATGCAAAATGGGAAAGTGATTGCTTACATCTGTAGACAGTTAAGGTCTCATGAAAAGAATTACCCTACCCATGATTTAGAACTAGCAGCAGTAGTATTTGCATTAAAAGTATGGAGACACTATTTGTATGGGATGAAATGCCAGATATTTACAGATCACAAAAGCTTAAAATATATCCTAATACAAAAAGAATTGAATCTTAGGCAAAGGAGATGGATAGAGTTGATAAAAGACTATGACTGCACTATAGAGTATCACCCAGAGAAAGCCAATGTAGTGGCTGATGCATTGAGTCGGAAGTCTACAGTAACCTTAGCTTCCATTAGAGTAGTGCAGCTATCCCTGATGTTAGAATTGAGAGAGTTAGATGCAAAGCTGGCAACAGACAGTTCATGAGCCTTACTAGTAAATTTCAAAGTCAGACCAATGTTGCTTGAGGAAATAAAAGAGGCTCAAGTGCAGGATCCACAATTGCAGAAAGCTAAAGAATTAGTTCAGAGTGGATCCCAGACATAATTTTCAGTTAGAAATGATGGTATATTGTTATTTAAGGGTAGAGTATGTGTGCCAGCAGTAGAATCATTTAAAGAGCAAATTCTGTAAGAAACCCATAGTTCAGCCTATGCAATGCATCCAGGAAGCACTAAGATGTATAGAACTATTAAGCAAAATTATTGGTGGCATGGGATGAAAAGGGAGATAGCTGAATTTGTCTCTAAGTGCTTGGTATGCTAGCAAATTAAAGCAAAACATCAGAGCCCAGCTGGTAAAATGCAGCCATTATTTGTGCCAGAATGGAAGTGGGAGCATATTACTATAAATTTTGTTGTGGGTCTCCCAAAGACAAGAAGAGGTAATGATTCTATTTGGGTGATAGTAGATAGATTGACAAAATCTGCCCACTTTTTTCCTATCCAGATTTCATTTACCTTGAATAGATTAGCAAAATTATATGTGAATGAAATTGTAAGTAGACATGGGGTACCAGTATCAGTTGTATCAGATAGAGATCCAAGGTTCACATCTTATTTTTGGGCAGAGTTGCAGAAAGCTTTAGGCACTAAGTTGAGATTTAGCAGAGCATTTCATCCTCAAACTGATGGGCAATCTGAGAGGACTATCCAGACACTAGAAGATATGCTAAGAGCATGTGTCATTAAATTCTCAGGTAGCTGAGATAAGCACTTGCCATTGATTGAGTTTGCATATAATAACAGTTATCATTCTAGCATTGATATGACGCCTTATGAAGCTTTATATGGAAGAAAATGTAGAACTCCATTGTGCTGGGATGAGGAAGGAGAAAGGAGGCTGCTAGGCCCAGAGTTGGTGCAGCTCACAGCAGATCAGGTTAGAATTATTAGAGCTAAATTAATGACAGCCCAAGATAGACAAAAGAGCTATGCAGATAAGAAACATAGAGATATGAAATTTGAAGTAGGAGATAAAGTATTTTTGAAGGTGTCTCCTTGGAAGGGTATCATGAGATTTAGAAAGAAAGGAAAACTAAGTCCCCGATACATTGGACCTTATGAGATTATTGAGAAGGTGGGGATACTTGCATATAGATTGGCCTTGCCACCACAACTCTCTCAGATCCATAATGTGTTTCATGTATCAATGCTTAGGAAGTATGTGCCAGATTCCTCTTATGTGCTTCAGTCAGAACCAATAGAGTTACAGAAAGATTTATCTTATATAATAGAGCTAGTGCAAATTTTAAGCAAAGAGGTTAAACAGCTCCGTAGTAAAAAGATTTTTTTAGTTAAAGTGCGGTGGCAAAATCATCAGAGAGAGGAAGCTACATAGGAGAGAGAGGATCAGATGAGATTGAAGTACCCTCATTTGTTTCAAGTTGAAAATACCTAAATTTCGGGGATGAAATTTCCTAAAGGGGGGAAGATTGTAATACCCTGAACTTGGAAGACTTGTAATTTCATCTTAAGCATATTTTTATTATTATTTTAGTCTTCTGGTATTAATTATTTGAGTGGAATCTTGAAAAGATGTGAAAGCTGAAATTTGAAGTTATTTTGAGTTTTCCTCATGATCTTTCCAAAAAGCTAATAAAATCAATTATTTAGGCTTGTAATTGAAGTTTTTGTAATGATTTCAATGTCTACTAGTTGCTTTTGATCCTGGGGAGAGGTTGGAATGAAAATTTTGGAGGTTGAAATGCATTGAAAGGGCTTTTGGAAAAGATTTTATGAGAGAAAATGGCTTTAGGAAAAAGGAATTATGAAGTTAGCTGACTCTAGAGTCAGCTAACGAATGAAAATTGGCTGTCTAGGAATTTTGGTGAGCTAACAGGGGAAGTTAGTCGACTCCATGCCGCTAACTACCGGAATTTTGATGAGCTAACGAAGTTAACTCTAGAGCTAACTAGAGTGTGAGTGCCTAACTCCCTGAAGCTCACTGTTAAAGGCCTAGAAGAGTTTTTGTTGCCACAGTAGTCGACTATTTAGTCGACTACTATGAAAAAACATGCTGTAAATCGTCTGGGAAGTGAGTAGTCAACTACTTTGGAAAAACACTCTGTAAAAGTGGTTTTGAAGAGATTTTGGCCACAGTAGCCGACTATTTAGTCAACTACTGTGGGAATTTTATCTGTGAAGTTGGTTTGAGACCAATTTCACTCTTAATCAAGGAATTCCCCGTGGATGACCCATCGCTCTCACCCAAGCACGCTTAACTAAGGTTTCAGGTAGATAAAAATCTTCTATGGAAGTGGTTTGAGGATAATTTCACTCTCATTAGCTAGCATCCATGCTGACTAATAAGTGGATAACCCCTGTTTTTCATTTGATAACGGAATTTGACCAGGGCATTAACGAAAATTTTATCAGGGGCAAAAGTGAAATTTGATAAAAAGTCATTTGAAGATTTGATCAAGGGCAAGATAGGAAAGAAAATTGAAGGGACAAAAATACTTGGTGGAGAAGGAAGCGATGTAGGCTTTGAAAAGCATGACTTAAGAGTAGAGATGGGCAAAATAGGAATTTTCAAGAGCATTTAAGGCCACCCATCCCTCCTTAGTCCTTAAGCGGCCGTGTGAAAGGAGAGAAAAAGAGAGAAAGAAGGGAGAAAAGAGAAAGAAAAGAGGAGAGGTTCTGCCAGCCATGGAGGAGAGGAAGAGAAGAAGAAAAAGAAAAGAGGAAGAAGAGAAGAAGAAGAGAAAAGGAGAAAGAAAAGGAAAGGAAAAAGGCTTGGTGGTTTAGCCTATCTTTGCTAAGGTAAGTCCAAACTTCCCTGAGCTAGAGAATGATGTTAAAATCTCAAGATTTAGGGGTATATGAAGTGATAGCATGAATATGTTGTAAATCTTTAAGCATGTTAGGGATTAAAGGATATTATGCTAAGATATGAAGGCATATAGCATCTATGCATAGTTTCATGAAACCCTTGGTGCTTGTGACCCTAATAATGCATGTATGATGACTTAGGCCAAGGGATTGGTTCAAAGGAGCCAGAACAAGGAAAATAGCAACTATAGCAGTGTGCTAGCAGCTAAGGTGAGTGAGTTTCTCATCTAGCTTTGAGAAATATTTTATGATAGCATAGTGATATTTTGCTATAAATCAGAGTAAGTTATGCTAAGTATAGTATTTCAAGTAATTAAATATGAGAAATAAGAACCTAGTTATGATGTATCTTATTCTCAAAGCATGTTCTAAAGTAAAGCATGAGTTTAAGAGCAAAGCATGAGTTTAAGAGCAAAGCATGAGTTTAAAGCATGTTCTAAAGTAAAACATGAGTTTAAAGCATATTCTAAAGCAAAGCATGAGTTTAAGAGCAAAGCATGAGTTTAAAGCATGTTCTAAAGCAAAGAATGGGTTTAAAGCATGTTTTAAAGCAAAGCATGAGTTTAAGAGAAGAAAAGGAAACATGGGCTAAAGCATGTTTCAAAGCAAAGTGAGTTTCAGCAAAGCATAAGTTTTAGAAAAAGCATGAGTTTCAGCAAGGCATGAATTTAAGAAAAGAAAAGGAAACATGGGCTAGAACATGTTTCAAAGCAAAGTGAGTTTCAGCAAAGCATAAGTTTCAGAAAAAGCATGAATTTCAGCAAAGCATGAATTTAAGAAAAGAAAAGGAAACATGGGCTAGAGCATGTTTCAAAGCAAAGTATAGAGTTTCATGAAAAGCATGGTTTGGATAAAAACATATGTTTCAGTAAAGCATGGAATTTACTTTTCAGATTTATGTTTCAAAGAGATGCATGGGCATGCATGAAAATCAATGTTTCAAAGAAAGTATAGCTTGTTGTATATTGGATTATAGACTTATATTGAAGTATTTTTACAGCATAAGCATAAAGAGCATGGGGCTATCTATGGGGCTGATCACCCTGTAGATTGTGCCATAGCATGAGCATTGCACACACTATTATAGCCGGCACATCCTTGCGACTCAATCGTACTATGATCCCAAGACCAGGGGGAGTACAAGCTAGATCAGCCCAGTGGGACAGATTGTAAGCAGCCCAGTGGGCAAGAATCATAGCTCGGTTAAGAGCTAAGTTACTATGTAGCCCGAAGGGGCTCAGAGATATAGGCCCATGGAGAGGGCAAGCAGGAGGCCCAGGGAAAAGGGGCAAGCTCACATCTGGGGTGAGCCGCACATGTGAGGGGTGCCATGTGGTGCGGGGATCCTCAGCGCTCAGTAGACTCACCCACTGAGAGTACACCTGCATAAGGGCAAGTGTAGGGATGTACCTTAGTGGTAGCACACCCAGCCCATCATCATGAAGTTTTGTAAAAGTGGCATTATCTTATTTAAGTTGCATTATTGAAGTATAAGCTATCTTATGAGTTTTCTTATCTCATTGGAAAGATTTCTGTATCAATTGTGATATGTTGTATCAGTATGCTTATTGGTTTTTAAAATGTGGTTCTCAGTTTTTTCCCATTGTTAGATGGCTATTCAATTACTGGGACTTAGTTCTCACCCCTCTACTATTGAAATTTTTGGATTTCAGATAAGAGATAGCAGGTTGGCTCTTGTGTTGGGGGTCGCGTCCTCGATCTTCCCTTTGAGCGTGGCACACAACGGACCAGCGCCAAGGCATGTGGAGAAGCAGAAACAAGATGAACTTGCTGCAGAAATTTTCTGCAGTAGCAGGATTCGTATCTTGCTCTTGGTAATCACCCCTGTCGATGTACTGAGCCTTCTAGTTTTCCTTCTTCCTTTTCTTTTGACCAAAGAACAATAGGAGAACGTGAATCCTCTCCTTTGGGCATGAAGCAGTCTAGATTTATTTCCAAAAATCTAAAAGAGAATGACTCCAAGTGGGGGCAACATAGGTCGCAAATTCTAAGTCCCACAAGGATTCTTGAAGAGAAGGCCACTCAGGGTTTCTTTCTCCTCTATGGATGCCTTGAGTTTCTTTCTTTTCTTGGCAAGGAGTGGCTGCAAATCCTAGGGAAACCCTAGGCAACCACGTGAGAGAGAGAGAGAGGAGAAGAAAATTTTAGGGAGAAAAGGGTTTTTTTCATTCATTCCCGCCTCAATACAAGATGCCAATACATGAAAGTATTTATACATAGTCAAATAGAAACCAAACTCCTAACAAAAAAAACTTCCTTGGACTAACCCCTATATGTGATTAGACACACTCAACTTGGGCCCCAGCACTGTGTGTCTAGCCAGACAATGATAGGTTAGCCCCCTCAAGCACCCAATTACTGTGGACTCAAGAACATTAGGTCCTAATCTCGTCTATGGACATTCTGGTAAAAAAAAACCGTGAAGTCTGAAATCCTTCAGCTGCCCTAGGGTACCTCACATCAACCCTAGAACCCCATGAATATCTCATGGATCATAAACGCTTGGGCTTTCCCTTACCCAATTGAAGCTTTGGAGTACCACACAAGGTCCTACAATCTCCACCTTGGTGCTCTAAAGCCGTTGCCAAAATCTCGCATAGTCCTTCGCACCTACTGTCACACATGAGAGAAAATCTGTCCCGCGGAAGAATCTTCGTAAGTGCATCCGACCGGTTCTTCTTTGTGCTGAACATTTTCTACCTGCCTCCACCTCACCTTCTTCCACCAGCTCTCTGATCCTATGCCCATACCTCACATCTATATGCTTTCAGTGCGTGCATGATAGATTGGGTTCTCGAACCAACCGCAGAAAGCACTACGATTATCACCGTGCGCACCACCGTACCTTGCCTTTCACCCCTATTTCCACAATGAGTCTCTCTCAACCAAAGAGCCTCCTCGTGGCAGCCTCATGGTAATCCCTATGATACTGCCAGCCTCTATTGTAGAATAAGGCGTCGTGATAGGTTGAAGGGGTTGATCTCCAAGAACCTGGTCCACCATACTAAGTGACCTAAACACATAACCCGTAGTGGACCTCCTCATGTATCCGCATCACTCTCGCAAAATCTTGGTACATCAACAAACCCTTCCAATGGGACCTAATAATCTTACTTCGAGATATTGGAGTTCTCTCTTAGGGTCTTTCATGCTGCCCAAAAAATAGACCAAGCCTTCGAGTTCCTTGAAGATACCGCAAGATCGCAACTTTAGTGCCTTCAAAGGCTCCTTTCCTAGGTTTGCTATGTACCTGCTCACCTGGCTCATTGCATATGCTATGTCTGGCCTACAATACACCATAGCATACATAATGCTGCCCACAACACTGGTATATGGAATTCTCTCCATATACTCTTTCTCTTCATCTGTTTGGGGAGGTTCGTAGCTTTGGCACCCCCTAAAGAGACATATCAGGTCTCGCCAAAGGTGTTCCAAATCAGGCCTTGGCTTTATCCATCCTAAACTCTCTCTCAACACCTTCTGAATGTATCCTCCCAATGACCAAGTGTGAGAATACCCTTAGTCCTATCTCTCCAAATTTCCAATCCCAAGTATCTTCCTCGCTCACCGACCTAAATCCTTCATCTCAAACTCACGATGACAATGCAATTTTTAGCCAATTCTTATTAACGCTATCGACACTCCCTAAGCCGCAATGAGCATATCATCCACATACAAAAGTAGATATAGTGCATCATCCTTATCCACATCTTTCATATATACACGATTATCATGTTCACATCTAGAAAATCCAAGGCTTAAAACAAAAGTATCAAACCTTTTGTACCATTATGGAGCGGGAGACCAGCTTCAAACCATAGAGAGATTTCTTCAAGTAGACAAATCTTTTCCCTCCATAAATCCAGATCGTTTGAATCCTTCTCGTTGCTTCATATAGATTTTCTCCTCTAGACTCCCATGTAAGAAAGCCGTCCTTCACGTCTATCTGCTGCAACTCAGCATATCATTGCGTCGAGCTACAAGAGACAACAACAACCGAGATCGAAGCATGACGTCACAACTCGCAAGAGATATCATCTCTATGTAATCTACTTCCCTCTCTCCGCGAGAACCCCTTTGGCAACAAGCCTTGCTTTGTATCTTTTGACTCCACCTTGCTCTGAAAGTGTTTCTCCTTCTTCGTG